>JAWMRA010000130.1:63689251-63717687 GCA_035584735.1 Pseudotriccus pelzelni
AAGATCTATGACGCCGCTGCTTCTTTTGAGAACACGCGCAGGATCACTCTCGAGGAGAAGAGACAGCGCAGAAAGAACCGCGTCTTGTCGATATCACCTGGGGAGTCTTTCTGCTGTGCCTTTTGCGACCGGACTTGTCTGTCTCGCATTAGCCTTTTTAGCCATCAGCACGCTTGTAGCAAGCGTGGGTAAAGCCCTTCCCAAATCTTCGCTCACGAAGCCTAGCCATGATGATGATCTGGTCCAGTTGTATTACCTGCAATGCAGCACTTTGATTATATGTTCCCTTAGCCAGACAACCTGCTAAAGGTCTTTGTGAAACACGTCAGCAGCCTTCTGCAGGCTGGCTGAAATCCAACCTAGTCCAGAGCCTGAAAAATGTACAGAAGTGATACTTAATTATACAACTGCCACATAACCTATCAAGCAAAGCAGGAAGAGGCAGATAGCCTTTGAGCCACTTTTAATGGATGAATGGATGAAGCTTTGATACATTACATAACATCAGACCAAAATTTCTGACTACCCTTGCTTCTCCAAGGGCTTGAAGAGGCCAGCTAGCAGATATATTAACAGTCTTTCAAAGTAATGATACCCTTCTCTGAGCTGATTTTCTTGGTCAAATATTTGCCAAGTTCAGAAAAGCCCAAACTGTGACTTAGCCTTTGTATTGCATGGTCTCTCTAGTCTTTTATCAAACTGGCTCATCTTGGCTTTCATATTTCCTTTTCACAGCTCTCATAATCTCTTTTGCCTACTTCAACATTCTCTATTATTTCCTCACTTTGGATAAACTTTTGAAAAGAAAAATCCAGATTCAGTCTTTTCAATACACGAGAAATTAATTTCTCCACATGCATTTACTTCAGGAAATACTTTACTTGGCTTTTCTTTATGAGTTAAATCTGAAACCATTAATTTTTGCTATTTGTACCTTTTCTAATAATCACTGCAGCAAGTTACCAAAAGTCATGGCCAGTGAAATTTTCTTTTATGTATTTTACATTTAATTTTTTCATAAATTAAACAGAGTCTCTACTAAAAATGTTGCAACCAACCATACCCACTTTAAGAATGTGGAAAAGTACCTGAAAGAAATAGATATGCTGTATACTGGAATTGCTTTCTAAGAGAATGGTTGCAAGCAGTGAAACAGTTAAACAGTTTAAACACCTAAACTGATGGTTATACATGAAATAAAGACAAAAGTTCCAGCATTGCTGTGGTGAATCTATCAGAGAAAATTCTCCTCCAATGAAGAAGTCTCCATCCATATATTTTTGCTCACACCATTACATTTTCTGATACTAGCAGTACTGAGGTTACCTGTAGGTTACCAGTTAGGACAGGGCTGTTTCTTTGTCCAGTGCAAGATAAATATATTTTATCTATTTTTTCCAGGGTGGTTATACATTTTAATTCTTGCCATTATTCACAATGGTAAGCTTTATCTTTGAGTTTCCAGTTAAACTGCAAAGGCCGAAGTTGTAAGGAATTCATTGTATCTCATTGCAGTTATCAGTCCTGTTCCCCAGGGACCGATGTTGGTCACTGTCCTTTCTTACCTTATAATTCTTTACTAATTGAGTCATGCATCAGCCACTTTATTATTTAACTTATATAGGCTATTAAGCTATTACTTAGCCCTGAAATTACCCAAGCCTCCTGTACATCATTTTTCAATATTGATCCAACATTAGTATTCTGCCAATCTTCTGAAACTTCATTACAGACCAAAGCTTATTGAGGGTAATTCCTTGGCTGACTGTTTAAGAACTCCTGAGTTCAAGTTGTTTCAGATTGCTTTTAAAAATAATTGGTTTTAATAACAACTGTTTTCAATTCCAGCAGTAACTGAAGATAATAAGTACTTTCAAATATACTCTCTAATACATCAAACAGAGGCAAGAAATATTTATCAATTACATCTCTGTGGTCTGTATGGTTACTAACCTATTTTTCCCATTTCTGTCTAACCAATGTCAGAGCTGATATTTCTTATTCTTCTTAATATATGTGTTTCTATCACTTCCTTGAGGTATCCAGCAAGTAGCATTGTTACTGTTTGCTCTATGCAGGCTGCACTCATTTTAACAGTCTCTACTACTAAATGAAAATATTTAATTTCCACCATCTACACTGATAATGAAAGGGTTCCAAGTGTATACCTTTCTGGACCTTCCATGTCTCCTTGGAAACCAGAAGTTTTCTTTTTCTTTGATTTATTTCCACTTTGAAGTCACATAAAAACAACAACATTAAGGGGAGAATTCAGATCAGAATCCACAATTAAAACCCTGATTCGAAACATCATACAGTTTAACATTTTATAGTGGAGGAAAAATGCTAAAAATAAATTATGGGGAAAAAAATAAAGTTAAGAAAACTAATGCTTATCCTTTGTTAGTAGACTGAACACCCTAGGGAAGATATGAATGTCCCTCACCTTTAGTCTAGACATCCTTGGATTCCATATGCTCCTTAACTGGCAGGCCAGACTCAATTTTCATGTCATATAAACAAGCTGAAAAAGCCACAAAGTTTTGAAATTCCCTTACAGTAAGAGTCTGTTTCAGTTACAAGAGAAATAGCTGTGTGGTAAGGTCATCATGTGCAGATCCCAGCGATGCTGCTGGAGATGGTTAAATGACTTCTGACACTGAAAATGGTGAAAAACACTATGAGATAGAATCCTCCACAGAACAGTTCTGTAGAACCAAGAAAACATGAAATAATCCTGCTTTCCTTGCCCAGCAGGTATAACTAACAGTGGATAAAGATAAACAAGAGAGAAGAGGGATATCTAAAGAGAAACATACCTGACGGGAATGATTCAGAAATATGTGTTTATGGTATCCAAAGAATTTCCTGTATTTTACAGCCCTATAGATTCGAGCTGTATGTCTGTACATTTATGTTTTTCTACTTATTGACTAGAGTCTTAATATTTCAATGAATTTTGACCAAGGAAAGACTAAGGGATGTGAGGTGACAAACATCACAGGAGCAAAAGATGTACCAACCCCCAATAGTGACTGCTTTTCCTGCATTCATGTTTTAAATGCCAGTAAACACCTGCAAGGTTTCTCTGATACATCAGAACTAAAAGAGAGTTTGATCTGGGGCAAATACAGCTTTCCAGATACTTCTGAAGTTCTCAATCCCCCACTGGGGCTTTTTTCCCCCGAATAATTCATTCTTTATAAGCTATGCTCTGTCAAACTTGTACAGCCACCACGTCAAAGTTAACTTTCTTTCTAGGTCAGGAAACATCGATACAGATATAAAAGATCATTCATACAGAGTGGGGCTGTGATGAAAACCACAAGTTTAAAGACAAAAACAGAGGTGAATTGAAACCACCGTGCTAGAAAAATCTTGGCCTCAACTGGCAAAAGAGACTCAAGTTTGCCTGAATCAGCTGAAGCATAAAGAAAATTATTCATTAAATAATATTACCATCACCCCTTCTTAGGTTTGGACAAGTTGATAGAAAAGATAAAGATGAGAAAATGTGAAATTCCAGTGAGATATATACATATAAATACCATAGGTGTTGATTTGGGGCTACTGTAACAGTTTGGAGATCTGAGAAGGCCCAATACTGCACTACAAAATCACTCCTTTATGTAATGTCTGAAAATAAAGGACAAAACAGCTTCAAGGTATCCTCCTTCATGGGAATAAAACATAGCACAGTCATCCATCCTTGATCTTGTTCTAAGCAGATGTGTTTGGACTACAAGTAAATTATAACTTTGCTGGCAAATCCCGGCCTGAAGTTTGATAATTGAGAAGAGCAGACAAAACTCTCCCAGCCTCACTTCAAAAATAGGATGTACTGATAGGGTTTGATCCATGTAGAAAAAAAAATGAAATAAATATTCAAGTAATAAATATAATTTTAAAAAAATTCCTTTCTAATCTATTTCAATGGAAAGAGAAATGATGGTTCCTTTACTTACTACTCCACTCCACATTCCTTTTAAATCCTTCTCGTTAATCTTGCACTACCTTGCACTGGTGAAGTAATATATGACACACTTCCATAAAAGTAATTTATATTGATATGAGTTCAAATTATTTCTCTGGAATAACTTGTCAGTGGCTGTTGTAATTCTTAAATAACCCAATTCAAAAGGCATTTTTCTTAAATGACACCTTTAAAAATATTAGAACTTGCTATCACATACTGAGTATTAAGAGGACAGAATATATAAAACTGAGTAGACTAAATAGTCAGTAGATAAAATAGACAGTATTACTATTACTGATATTTGAATCACTAATAAACTCTTGAGTTACTAGTTTGATGTATAATCTAACATATAAGTCACCAGAAATAACTCAGCCTAAGCACAGTTTAAATACAATTTGGTTCAGAAATCTTAGTGAAAATTTTTTTCTTCCCACTGTGCCTTGATGGAAAATTATCAAATGAAACGGTCATCCTCCTTGTAATTTTTTTGCTAGTCTCTCATGCAGGTTTCTTTTCCACAACCTATATATTTCAGTGACCCAATTTAAAAATAATCTTCAAAAAGTGAATGATGTCCTTTTTCAATCTTACCTGTAGTTTGTCAGAAGAAAACCTGAGAAGCCTGTAGGTTTCCTGCGTGATACTGAAAAGTTTAATGCGGTCTGAAAGTTAGCTCCACAGCTTCCTCAGCCAGTTTAGTATTAAGTTTATTCAGAATATTTGCAAGTCATTAATGTTTCTTCATGCTCATTGCTGCAAAGAGCATTGGTAAAGAGAGTCAAAACACAAAACTTCCCTTAATTCAGAATAATTGCCAGCTTAGTCACTAAAATTAGGTCTGTACAATGCTTTCTTCAGAATATGCAAGTAGTTGATGTGCTTGGTCATACAGAAGTGTGCACTTAATAGGCAAGTGAATGTGTGATACTGAAAAGTTTAATGCAGCAAAACCGCGACAGGAGGAAAAACTTTCCACAAAGTATTTGCTGCCATTACCTGTACTGTCTATATTGAGGAGCTGTGCTCGCTTGGGGTCATCTGCTGGCAGTGACTATGGCCTGTGTCAGATACAGCACATCTGCTTTTGCCTCTCAAAAGATACAAAGGTCTCTAAGAATGAGCGAAACTGTCTGTGTAGGCTACAGATTGACTCTCTCACTGATAGAAGAAACAGTATTGAACAACGAGTGTTAAATATGTGGGTTGGGATTTTTCCTTACAACAGTTGCCAAATTAAATTCCTTTAAAAGCCATTCTTTTTTACTGATGAGCTATAAGCCAGCCCTGCTCCCTGAAGATATTTGTTCATTTCCCCCTCCTTTCCCACTGCAGGAGGATTAAACTATTTCTCAGTGCAGTGAGCTGATTAATTTTGTTCAGCCAGTGCAGCTCCTTTCTGGGCAGGGGAGTATCACAGATTTACAGTTTTCATTACCTAAGGCTGAAACTGTTAATGAGGTTTATGCTGGCTGCAGGAGGCTGAGGAAAGGCACTTCTCCATTTGCATAGCTGGGCTGCAAGGATCCCTTGCAGAAGACACCAGATATGACTCCAGATCCCCACACATGCTATAAATGGTTATTTCATCTGCTCAATATGAGTACTTCTCTCCTGATTCACCAACCATGGTAAAACCCTGGGGCTTTCCTTTACAGTTGTGAATCCTGACTCAGGTTAAACTGGTTGTTTTCCCTAGCAGCCAGTTCTAAACCCTGACTTTAGGATATGGTCATAAACCCACTGTGGATCTCAACCCTGAATGCCCTCTCACATGCACTAACTGGACTAGTGTCCTTTAAATTGTAGTGATGAGTACCCTTTTCTGTTTCTTTTTTTTCTTTTAATTACATGAGGAGAAGGAAGAAATCCCTTTTATATAGCAATAGAACACTGCCCTGAGAAGTGACATGTCCGTTCCTACCCTAACTCCTCTCCTCATCCCCAAGTGATACCTCTGGCCAAAAGGCTCTGGGTTGAGCTCAGTGAGAAACATTTCATATATTTCCTGCTGAAGTTGTGCCACCGTGGGCAAATAGCTCACAGGGCTGGATCAGAAAGTGTGAGAGAAGCCAGTATATGTGCTCAGACTGTACCTCTGGACCTGCAAACAGCTCGTCCTTGTAACTCCACAAGTCCCACCTGCAGCTTCCCACAGATCAGCAGCTGCAGAAATGGGGCTCCTCTGGACTTCAGATGTCTCCTAATTGCAGAGAAACTGAAACAGCTTCTTTTAAGCATAATATGAAAGTATCCCACTGAGAGGGAGCAGGATGTGCTCCTTTGCACACAGGGACAGGTGTTCTTGCAGCCCTCATCCTTTTACAGCTGGAGATGAAAACGGTCCTAGGCAGCTTTGGGGCCATGTGTTGTCCCTCCTGTGTGTTGATGATATACATCAAATGCTTAGGATTTATGGCAAAAAAAAAAACCTGAAAACATTGACTAATTCCTTCTAGGTCAGAAAGAACTACTTCTGTTGACATACAGGAGCAGAACATTTCTATTCAAAGTCCATTTTACACAGTTAAACACAACCTCTAGGCTGTTGATGTAACCAGTGAGAAAAGACAAATTGCTTTATGAAATAGGGTATTGGACAGTTCTCTTGTTTTTGTTTTTTTTTTTGCCAAACCCATTCCATAGTACATTATATTCCATATGTTTAATTGAAACCTAAATGGAATAACAGTGCTGCCCTCTTCTCAGCTTTCTAGCATATGACAGGCCTAAAGATAATATTTCAGTGTTAGTTACTGGGCCTGCCTGAATAGAACAAGAATGACAATAATTCTTCATTATATAACATACAGAAAGAAAAACACACTTTCATGAGACAGATTATATTGCTGAGTTCCATAGAAGGACCAGCTTCTGCTTTTTAGTGTAACTTACAACACAAACTTTGAATTCTTGGCTCCCTAGTCACGAGGCTCTTTTGGAGACAAAGGTCAGCACATTCAGTATCTGTACTAAAGGTAACTCAAAAGCATTCAGTAAGTTAATTAAAAGAGTCCACAGAAACAGGGAGCTGCAGGCATGGAGGCAGTGCTAGGAATAGCAGAGGGGGCAAGGAGCACTTGGGAATCCAGATTTTCTTTATTTATCCATCTCCAGGCTTACACTCCTGTATCTGTGAAGGGTTTTGCAAGCTGTTATTATTTTAATCTGGCAAGTCACCTACTCAGAGAATTCAGAGCACAAAACACTGAAAACCTCTATTAGCTGGTTTTGGGCTGTTCTTTTTTCATATCAAATGAGCCTAAAAGATACCCCATTTGTGCAAGTTAGCTGTGCAGCAAATGTGCTCTAAGGCAAAGCACTGGGCTGAAATGCTGTGAAGTGAATTTTGCTTCAAAGGATGTAATAGCCCAGCTGTGATCAAGAAGAAAACATGGTTAGATGTGAAAGCATAACAGATATGGTATCGAAGTTCCTTGAATACAGATCTTTAGAGAACAGATTTAAACAATACAGAACAAAACCAAATTACTTTGAGCCATTCTGATATAACATAGAAACAGATGTTACACAGTGAATTAAACATTAACAAAACCTCCTTAAAGGTAAATTTTCCATGGCTAAAACATCACATAGTTCTGTTGATTTCCTCATGGCAAAAATATTACCTAGATTTGTTAAACTAAAAAACAAGTGGTATATCACTAGAGTTGTTCATCATGGGAGAGTAAGGCTGAGTGTTGTTTGATACTACCAAGGCAAACTACCCTGGTGTGACCAGCCCTTCAGTTAGCCTTTCAATAATGTGTTCTTCCTCCCTGAGATTGGAGACAAATTCAGTGAAATGTAATTTTTATTCAAAGAATAGGCTTGCATTTGCTTTATAAAAGCTCATATGTGGGTTAATTTACAAAGTCCCTCTGGGTTATGCTTTGAAATGAAGATTTAATGAAGACAAATATATTCACCCACCCAGAAAAAATATTTTAATTGCTATATCTCTGATATTACCAGAACATCAAGAATGCTGGCAACACAGAAGGTGCTTATATTTCATGCAAAGGTAGAAGATTAAAAACGGCAGTGAATGATGGGAAAATTTTAAGTGCCTGATAAATCAGTCCTATTTGAAGTAAATGCAAACATGCTTCTTGGCCACAATATATTTTGGCTGAGGCCTTAAAGGGTTACACACCTGAGCTGTGAAACAATCAAACCTATGTCCCACTCCATTCAGAGTGTGTGTGTGTGCTTGTGCATGAAGCAGAAATGATAATACTATAAGCTCCTATTTGTTTCTGGATGAGTTGTATTATGGAGGCAATTTAGATGCTGTGTTGTATGACATTATTGTCTTAATGAATGGACTCACTCCTGGGTAAAGGATGAAACAATAATAAAAAAAAAAAAGCTGTATGTGCTAGAGCAAGAGAAAAAAACCTAAAAAATTGTGATTTCATTTTCGAAGTCTTTGCATTTTCATGATGCAGACATATTACTGAAATTAAACAAATTCAATCCAGAAGGTGAATCATTTAAAATTCCTCTGTTTTACTGAAGAAAACTAAAGAACATAGGTCTCCTTAGTATAGAAACTGTCTCAGGTATGGCTCTGAAGTAGGAAATACAGCAATTCTGAGTTCTTAATTACGATCTAGAGGTACAATATAGATCAAAAGTGTTAATACGGTTCAGACTGAAAATAAACACCTGTATTTTGACAGAGGATAACAAAAGAGATACCTTATATCAGAGACAAATTGAAAATCCTGAAAGAGTTGATGACAGTAGAGAAAAAAAGAAATAAGATAGTAGTAGTCATCCCTAAATTCTTGGGAACCCGATATCTCCTGGAAAATTACATTCTGAAAAATTATGGCAGGAGAGGAGATAAAAAGTGGTGGGGTTCAGCTAAATCGTTTTGTTTCAGAAAAGCATGAAGAGACCAGTAGAAGAAACTGAAAAGTGGGAAATAAGGACAGGTGCTATCAGCAGAGACTGAAGCCAGTCAGGGTAGAGGCCAGAAAGGTTTTGGGAGAAGCCTGACTAATATGTGGGGAGGATTGCTAACAGGCTCAGGCAAAGGTGTATATTTTTATCCCTAAGTTTGATTCAAGTGATGTTAAGCATCACTTAACATGCAGCTTAACCATGGAGGATTTCTGGTGCCCTCTTGGTCTTTCTTTCTTTATAATCTAGTGCTCTTTGTTCATTAAGTGCTTGAAGAGGGTTTCAAGTCATCTCAAAGGTAGATGGCAAAAAGGAATACACCTTGCTAGTTTAAGTCTGAGTCTGAATCAATCAACATTTCTTGTAGTCTTGATTTCTGTCTTGCATCTTTGCTTTATTATAAAAAAATCACAAAGGAGGGACTTCAACCTGTTGGTGATCACAGGAAAAGGCTGTACTAACAAGAGTGTACTGCAATGATGCTGAGAAGATGCACCTTCTGACATCCTCCTCTGTAAAACATTTCAGTCACTTAATTTTTGCCACTTAATCCTTCTGTTAATTCACATCAAACACATGGCAAGAACACTAACAGTAATAAGCCTTGTATGAAGACAGATGTCTTACCTCTGTGCTCTTCTCTTCCTCCTAAGCTGTGTATAATTGCAGGTACATTCAGAGGAAACAGTTAAAGAAGTAATGCCACAAGATGCCAGGCTGCATTTTTCAGGCTCACAGCAAATGAAATAATCAGCATCTTCCTAATTTAATAATATTCAAATTCACGGAGGGAGAATAACGCTATACATTTTGGTAAGCTTGCTTCTCTGGAGACAACAGGATCTTACTCCACTGCTAACAATTATTCACATCATTTATAATGAGATTTCTCCAGGCCATACTGGGAAGGACACTGGTCTTGCTCAGTGTATGCAAAGGTATTTCAAATCCCTGTCCAAATCAGGGGCTGTGCTAACTTGAAATCAAGTTCCCCATTTCTCAGAAGATTATATTACCTCATGTTGTACGTGGCCCTAAGGAATCCATGTCCCACCTCGCTGCATTTTGACCGAGAGGGATGCTCTCTTTGCCATTTCTAGCATCTGTGTCCTTTATCCTAATGTCTGAAAAAGAAATAGACAGTTGAAGAGCAATGTGCTTTTTATAATAAAATGCCAAATGGTGACAGAGAGTAAAAAGGACTACAGGGAGTGGTGGAGATCAAGGCAATACCTGGCTCCCATGGTGAAAATTCACCTTTCACTTGCACAATGTTACCCAGAATATGCACAGCTCCAGAGGGCAAGGTTTTCTTGGAGATGGAGCTTCAAAGTGTGACAGCAAGAAAGCAACACACTCAGAACTAACTGCAGTCTGGGAATAGTTCTTGTTCCTGTCTGTAGATGAAACCACAGGTCTTGCATAGGAAAACTCATCCTGGAAGATGGCAACAGCTTCCTAAGAAAATTCTAAAATGCTTTCAGCTTATTTCTCTATGGAATATTTCTAATTTTGTTTGTACTTCACATCTTAATTCCACAGCTCAACCACAAGCTAGAGGTCTAAATGACAGGAAACAAGCCTAAAATCCCATATGCCTTTTCTAATTTTCTCCAATCACTGTGCAAATCAGGGCTATTTGTTTGAGCATCACTAGGAAATAAAAAACATAATTCTTCTGTACGCTAACTGAACCTCTGCTGAAGCTCTTAAATCCAGTTCTCTGATGGAAGGAGTTTCATTAATTACAACACACAGTTTTGACATCATCACTGGAGCAATGTTCCTGGTTTCTGAGCTACCAAGTCACCAATTTGTGCGTGAACCATTGCCCTGTCTTCATCAACTCCCTCAGCAGTCCGTGTCTTTGTGCTCTTACTGAAATTTCTTACTACCACATGCACTGAGTCATAGTGATTATTTCCTCACTTAAATTGTTTCTTCTGTCTCTATCTGTCCCTGTTAAATGAAGGGAATATAAATGGCAAAACATGTTCACTTACCAGAATGGAGGAAATAATAGCAATATAGAATCATTTTATTGTCTTTTTCATCCAAGACATTTTTATGACTCCAAATAACCATGACTTCCACAGTCCACCACTACCATAAATTGGGATGCTTTTACTCTTGTAGAACAGGGTCTCATACTGTACTAAGGCCCGAATAACTAGAATTTAGCCCAAAGAATCTCTATCTGCAGCCCAATCCCTCGAAGTTCTTTTTTGCTTCTTCCTCCCATCATGTTACTGGAAAGATCACTGAGTCAATTAGCTGGGCAATATAACACTTGGAAAAAAAGAACAACAAAACAGGTAACACATAATAAATATATCCTTGCCCTTTGAGGAGCAGAGCAGCCATATCAAGCGACATAGAATAATTTCTTGAAACCAATGAGAAGAATAATATCGTCACAGTCTGATGGAAAAGTGAAAACTTTAATTGGAATATCTTTGTAGATATGAGAGGCAGATTTTCACTATGGCAATTTTAAATTCATGAAGTAAAATGGAGTTTTTCACCATTCCAAGTGCAGTAAAGTCGTAAAACATCCTTTTCCTGGGGTCTCGCTCTTGGTTTTCTTTGTTGTTTGGATTTTTTAAAGGATTTACGTGGTGTCTCTATTATTACAAATAATTGCTTTGTGTGGAAAATACAAAAAAAAATCTGTAGACATCATGCCTGGAAAATAATTTCCCCTTGTGAAGTGTTTTGGATTTATTTGTGCTGGAAACAGCACTGATAAGAGGGTTGTTTCCATTCTTGCTGAGCAGAGCTACACACAGAGCCTTTTATGCTCCAGTAAGGTAGCCGGGGGAACAAACGAAATTGGGAGGAGCCAGACTCAGGACAGCTGACCCCAACTGACCAAAGATATTCCAGAGCATATGGCATCATGCTCAGCATGGGGGGAAAAGAATGGAGGGAAGTTCTGAGTGATGGAATTGTCTTCTCAAGTCACTCTTATGTGTGATGGAGCCCTGCTGTCCTGGGGATGACTGAACACCTACCTGCCTATGGGAAGTGGAATGAATTCTTGTTCTCCTTTGCTTGCATGTGTGGTTTTTTCTTTACTCATTTAGCTGTCTTTAGCTCAACCCATGAGTTTTCTCACTTTTCCGATTCTCTTCCCTGTCCCACTGCAGGGGAACTGAGTGAGCGGCTCTGTGGGGCTGAGTTGTCATCTCAGGTTACACCTGAGTAATAACAAACAGTTGTTCTGTGTAGGATGAGCTACTTCTGATTCTAACGTAATGTTAGAGTACAGAGTACAGAGAAGCACAGGTCTGATTTGACAGCACGGCTTGTCAGTCTCCTGCACAGGGACTACAGGATGGCTTGAAGAGGACTGTGGGCATGGGATGATAAAAGATGGGACACAATCTGACCCTAAGGCTGTAAATGACTCACAAATGGTCAGTTAGAGGAGTGCAGACCTGGAGCTGGATAAAACTCCAGCTAACAAAGAAAACAAAGAAATAGTATCCAGCATACTGAAAAAAGTAGTGTAGTAAGATTGGATGTAACATGGAGCTGCAGACAACTGAAGATCAAGGGGTAAAAACAGTAATAAAAATTACTCCATGTGGATGTGAGAACAGGGAAGAAGAAACCATTAACTTGACACGTCTGTTCTCTCAGCAATGGTCTCATGATGCTGATACTTCAGCTTTCCCCACATGTGCAACAGTCTGAAGCCATCAACCTTGGGACCCAGTGGGTGCACACAACCAGGGAAAGTGGTAGCTTCTAAAAAGTGCATATATCACCATTGTTATGGAGGCTTTTTCTGTATGACAGCATTAATTTCCCTTTTCTTTCTTTTGTTTTTTTCTGTAGTAATTAAATTGGATTATAAACATTCCTGTATGAGACCATTAAGACTTGAATTATACAAACAGAAAAACTTGTAGGATGTGGGGTTTTTTTGACCTTAACATTATCATGACTGCAGTGGTGCACCTATATTCCTTCTCTACATTAGCATGCTGGCTGATGGAAACTTCACATTCAGTTCACACGTGTCAACAAGTGATTTTCTTTTCAATATGGTTTTAAAACTGATATCCCCACCCATCCCATTGGTAGGACACATTCTACCTATGACTTCTGAAGAAAATTTTTCTTTTCACTTCCCTGCTGGCCTCTGCCTCAATACTGCCTGACAATAACCACCACAGCACCTACTACTGGATCCTTGATGTAAAAATGAAAGTAGTCAAGATACAGAACACGTATTCTGCCTTCCCAAAGGTCTACATGCCCAACAAACTGGTCCTCATAAAGCTGAAACAGGCAAAAGCACGGCTACTGTTGTTAGTTTGATGTGCCAGTAATCATATTTCAACCAATAACTCAGAAACTGCAACAGCTGACTTGAGAAAGGAAAAGAGCGACTCAGCAAAAGGATTTCATGAATTTTAAAATCAAATTAACTTAAGCTTTAATGTTACTTTTCTTCAGACAGCACTTTATTAAACCTTCCCAGGGAGCAAGAATTCATAAATATTTAAAAAAATAAAAATTAAATATTTTAAGTATTTCCACTAAAATAATACCTCTGTGGCTGCACATATACTCACTCAGGCACTGCAGGACTTGTTCTTCCTGATAATTTGGTAGTTTTATTGCGGTTTTGCCAGACTGGACACCATCTATGAGATGCCACCTCACTTGACAGAAATATGAATTGGAGAAAGGGGCAACAGCGCCACCCACGAGAAAGGAGGGAAACCTTTCTGTGCCACTGAAAACAGAGCATGCAAACAAACCTCCCATGGAGAACAAATGTGTCTACTTGCTGATATGCTTTATTCTTGCCAAGTTGTAAGCAGAGAGGTTCTGTGTCATTAGCTAACACAAATCCTGGTTCAATGAGGTCTTTGAAGGGACAAACATAAAATGACAGGGGATGGAAAAATAAACTGTGTACCCAGCTAGACAGAGCTCTCTTTTAGGACAAGTGTAACTGAAATATACAACAGCGCTGAAATAGTAGCTTTTAGGCTCATTATACAAACAACACTCAAGTAGTAGTTATGAGTTAATGAATGATAGTGCTGGGATAGTACAAAGGATGCTAAATTCTGATGACAAGGCTCCTAACGCAGAGACACTTAAGCACAGGACTTCTAGAGTTAAATCCTTCAGATCATGGAGACTGTCATAATTCTTTTGCCAGTAATAGTGCTGTGACAATTTGCATCATTAGAGGATTTAGCTTGTTGATTCTGTTGGGACATCTCATGCAACATGTGACATCAGGACCTGAATTCAAAAATGTTGGTACACAGCAGGTATGGTGCTGCAGTCATAGGGAATGACAGGAATAAACTCTGTGAGGACAGGAGGAACTCATGGGATTAGACTAAAAAAGGCCAGGAAGAAGGAAGAATTATTTGTGCATGCAGACAAGTTTAAACCTCATATGATATTGATTGGGAGCCGTTTGCACCCTGAGCTTGTGCGAGTGTTCAGGCAGTGGCCCTCCACCCCTCTGCTGCCAGAAGGTTTCTCTGGCAGGATTCTCATATCAGGGCATTTTCAGAAGAGCTAATTTATCTGGGTCCCTTTAATCAGATCTTACTTTACATGGGATTTTCCTAAAACCTATGATACACAGCTGGGATGTGTTAGGGACAGAGCCTAAACCAGAGGTAAAAGGAAATCTCATGGCTTCAAGCCCTGAGGCTGTGGACACTGGGGTAAGTACAGCCTGTCCTTAGCTGTAATTTCTGAGGCCCAACACTCAAGGGTGCCTGTCAGTCTGCTTTGAAAACCTCCCATGCAAATCAGGCTCCCAGACCCCCAGTGGCATCTGAATTAGGGGGTAATTTGAGCACCAACGGGCAGAAACGTCAGCATCTCTTAGGCCAGACAGCAAGATCTGAGCAAGACCTTTGGGAATTGCAGTGGCATATGAGCTGTGGCTCCAGTGGCTAGTATGGCAATGATTTACCCTGACCCCTCTACAGATTTAGTCCAACACATCCAAACACTTCCACAAATCTCAGCACTGAGCTTTGATCTGCATCCTCTTTTCCTCTAGTCAGAAGTGCTTTGTGATTCATCTTTCATCAAGCCTACATGTACTAATGTCAGTTACCGTTTTATCTTGGGCACTTTAAACTCAGAAATTAAAGAACAAGAAATTACAAAGGGCACATAGTATACATCTGAGACCTGGAAGCCAACACCAGAATCAAGGGGCTTAACAGCATTAACTCCTTGAAATCTCCTACTGAAGCATCAAAAAGAGGCAAACTGTGCACCTTTACAAGAAATTTCAAGGCATCTGGGATTTAAAGATTACCTAGTTTGACTTCAGATAACAACAACTGAAGGCAGAGCAATAAAACATAGTTACTAACATTACAAAAATTTACAAGAACTATTTGTTCTTTTCGGTAAGGAAGAATGTAATTAACAGCAACCAGTGAATAACAGGAGGAATTCCCATTTCTGTCTTCTGACAAAACGAGAGCTAAAAACCATTTGATTATAACATGCAGCAAAGCATTTAGTCAAATTCAAAGACCCTACTGTCCCACAATCTCATCAAAATCAAGAGTAGAGGCTGGTGGGACATTTTTCAGAGCAACATTTTTTTTTCATCAGAGAATAGCTGCTGGTTGAAAACTAAAACAAATTTTCAGAAACCTGTTTTGACAGAACTGTTTTCTCAAGTCTAAGGTGGAAATACTGGTGAATAACACAGAAAGAAACATCATTTTTTACCTTTTCTCCCATCAAACCAGCATGCTGGGAAATGCATCTTGTTGGTATGTAGACAATGTTCAAAACCTTGCCACCACTTAGAATTTGAATTTCTTTCCTCCACTTCTTAAGCAAGTGGTGTATGAAATGAGCTGTGAGCTCATTCTGTCTGACCCAGCAGGAAGCTTACAGTTAGAGAAAATGTTTCCTAAAGGAGAGATCAACACAGGTTTGGAGGAAAAAGATTCAAGCCACAACTTTGCATTAATGTGCCTACTTCATCTACAAAGCCAAGGGAACATTCCTGTTCGCAAAATGCTCAGAAAATTTTTGAGAATAAATTTGGTTTTAACTTGCCATCTTTTTCTCATTTTCAGCCACCTACTTAATGCTAAACAATGTTAAGAAACAATTAGCAATGAAAACAGACATTGGAACCATTAGCAAACATGTTCTATATGTTTATACTTATATTAACTTATACTTTATATTTAAAAATACTGAGTGTACTCAAAACACAATGACCAAAGACAACAGCCTTTGGTAGCTTTTGTAATATATCTTCCTCCATACTGATGCCCATTTATCTGCTCTTGCCTCCTGTCAAAAATGGAAGCAAACATCATTATAGGTCTAATGAAGCGTGGCCATCTGTATACTTAAAAAATAGATGCACAGGGAGTAGGATAACTGTCACTGTGTACCCAGAGTTGCAAAATATATGTAGTACCAATGTCCTGGTTTCATTACCATTATTATTATCTTTTACCATCGTTACCATATTTTACTTCATTTTCAATTATTAAACTGTTCTTATCTCAACATACAAGTTCTATTTTGATTCTCCTCCCTGTTCCACCAGGGTGGGGGGAGAGAGGGGCTGAGTGAGCAGCTTTTTGGTGCTTAATTTCCAGCTGAGCTTAAACCATAAAAACTAAATAAAATAAAAAAAAACTAGTAAAATTTTAATTCACATTTTTCATAGTAATTTTATATAAAGTGTGATATATTAGGCCTTTTTATTCTCAACAGAGAGTTAAAATCACAGTCAGATGTATCAGCTTCATAGGTATCAATGATGCCAGACAGAATACAGCACTGTGTGCAAATTGGGAAGTATTTATAAATTAATGGCCTCTGAAAATGTATTTCCCTCATGTAGTTCACGTAATGTGTAAATAAACAGTCCTCAGACTGCTGCAATGAAGAATTTTGATCGCACTGCAGGCAAATTGGACAGAAAACACAGAAAGGCAGAAGCCTTCTTTGAAATATCTTAAGTATTGTGGCATTCTCTGTCTATAATTACCAACCTTTCTTTTTAATTCCTTGCTAGCCATGACCAGGCTCTGCCACACTGACATAAAATTAGCAACATTTCATTGCAATGAAAGTGAGTGGTTCACAATTTTTCTTTTCCAGAAATATATTGACTTCCTGAAGAATGACATGGTCTTACTGTACAGTAATATAACTGCACTTTTCTTTGATGTGCTAAAAAGTGTCATGTGCTAAAAGAATAAACAACCCAGTAATTGCTAGTTAGAACTAAAGTAGGTCTAGAAGTTGCATTTTGTCATGAAAATTGTGACAAGAGATGTAAAAAAATTCCTTTGGCTCAATCATCTTCACAGACTGTCTCAGAAAAATGAAAACCCGAAATCACTGCTCTAGATCTGAATGTCTCTAATGCTGTGTGCTAAATGGACAAATGTGGGTGTGAAAATAATGTTTTAAACACTGTGTTTTCCAGGTGAGCGGCTCAATGCTTCTCCAGGCAATTGCTCATATGCTTTTTATCTAAGGCAGATGCTATTAGTGCTCTCAAACCATATTTTCATTGCCTAAAACAAATGCACACAAAAACCCAAGTGTCCTTGCTAACCCAGGGTCAGTTCCTGCCACTCCATTTAGACTGATGTAAGTCTCTCCAGCTTATGAACTTCAGTAGTTTTCCTTTATGTTCAGCATCAAATTGGTTTTCATAGTGGAATAAATGATGGCAAGTCAAATGTGAAACGCAGAAGTATGTGGGGAAATTATTTAAACTACAAAATACTCTAATAGGAGCACTGCTGTAAGATTGTCCTCCAGGGTTTTCCTATCAACCATGAATCAATAATCTCTGCTATGTTACATTTTCCAGACATAAAGAAGAGAGGCTATTATTTTTTCATTATCAGAAGAAAACTACGTATTTATCCGACACAGGATCTATTTCTATTCCTGAAACAGAATGAAGGTATAGGCAAAGTCCCCAGCTGGCATCCAAAATCGACAGAGACTCCCTCCTCCCCCTACAATTTTTCTCAAAAATTTTTTCTCAAATTCCTTTGCCAGGAAGTTGGTTGGCACTGACATGAAGGTATACTTCCCTCTTCCAGTTAGTTTGTAAGCAGTTGAGGGAGAAGGCAGGAGCAAAAATCTCGAGGACTACTTCAGTCCAAACCAGGATCTAGTTCAAGCCTTGAGTAAACCTTCACAAGAGCCCAGCATTCAGGAGCATGAAGAACTCCCTACAATGTCAAGGTGTGCGTAAGCCCACCCAGAGACTTTGCTCATTTTCATTTGTCATAGCTATTTCCTAAAAAAAATATTTATTTTAAAATGCAAGCTTGATATTAAATGCCATGTTTTGCTTAAAGATACCAGCTCTTAAATGTATTTCAAATATACCAGATACCAGAAACATTTCGGCTTTATAAGTTTATCTCCATTTTTCTTCAGATTTTTTCTGGTTTCAGTTTATAATGCAACCATTTTCTTTATATTCTCAGGTTTTCTTGGTAACCCACTCACCCCTCCAACATGCATTGCCTATTGTCAGCACCAATTTAAGCCATCAGACAGATTATACCTGGTTATACAGCCTGATTAGCCACCACTGTAGTTTAAGCTATCAGACAGGTTATATAGCCTGTTCTATGTGGCAGAAGCCTCCATTGTCTTACTGGTCAATCAGGCAACTAAGAATACAAAAGACAGGAAGACTGAATAAAGGCCAAAGCAGAAGAGGAACCTGACCATAGCTCAGAATTAACTAGACCATATCCCTGCCCTAGCACTGGCCATTGTCACACGCTATGTCTATATAAAGCAAAAGAAAGCTTCACACAGATAATATAGAGATGTCTTTTTATATGTGTTTAAGTCTACTCAAGCCTAAGTGTACCAGATGGGAAAGCTGAAAATTACTTAAAAATATAATAAACAGTGGTTTCTGGTAAGGGATATTTTCATATTGAAATAAAAGTGTGAAATAGGATTGAGACATGTTGCGGAGAATGTGAAAACATATGAATTGTGTTTGGTCTTACCAGAAATAGGTACCCAGCGAATAAATATGTCATCTCAAGTGGTGGCAGGGTCCATGACAAGAGCTGAATTCCAGGTCTGAGTCTGAATTTTATGTTGATGTAATGGATGCTCCAGGGAGAGGAGGCAACATAGTGATTATGGATACATGGACCAAGCTGCATTACTGGTATGAACTGGCATTTAATATCTGGTTTCACAGCAGGGAAAGCTAAGGGCAATACTTTGCCCAGTCCTATTTTTAGCTGCTGAGGCTTTTGGAAAAAATTCAAGTACAGCCCTAGATGGAATGGGCATGACCCACACTGAAGTCACTAGGATAGTGCTTAATGAAGATGTGCAACCACCACAACTTATGAAGGACCACAACTGGCTCAACTGAATTTTGTTGGCACCAGAGTGCCTGATTCCTTTAAATTCTGTTGAAATCCCCAGTACACAATTTAACAAAGTGCTACAATAGAATGCATTTCCAAATTATGTCAAATTGAAATTCGAACATGGCTGGCTGCACTAATACATGCTAATGGCGCAAAACACTCATACCCTTAATCCTCACTGACACTTCTGGTTTACATTCTTCTCTCCAGTGTCTCATTATGCACATTCTCACTACTCTTATAAATTTTCATTGATGTCTCTTCTCCCTTACTTAAAATGCAAACATCTGGATTAAATCAACTGAATTCACCCTGTCAGTTTTGCACATACTCAATAGTTTTTAAACAGATCTTTCAGCTTGTCTGTGTTTTCAAACCTCCATCATTAAGAAAACATGAACTCTCAGTCGGTAGTTTCACTGTCTGATCATTTTCCTTTGAATGACTTGTGCTGGAATGTAAATATAATCACTCAGATTTGGTATTTGTTAACAAGCTGCAGATTCACAAATAAATGTAGATATGTGGCTATACAGCCTACATGTTTTATTAACAACAAATTGAGCTGAATTGAGCCTCAACCTGAATCAGCATTTCTTGCCAGCTCTGAGGAAGGCAGGTGTAACTTGTGCTCCAGTGTTGAGCCTCTGCTACTGGAAAGGTTTTTGGGTCTTAGCCCTACTTAGCATGGAAAATTTTGTCCAGTTGCCCACTACGGTGGAATCATGTCATACAATCACAGAACAGGTTTGAAGGGGTCAGTCTGATGTGAGTTACAGAGAGTCATGTGGAGCCACATGTGACTGGCAGACACAAAAGGAAAGCATTTTCTCTGTGTTTGTTCCACTGACCTAAAGAAAATAAAGAATTTGGCCTACATTAGGAAAAGCAACATATAAGGTTGCTGTGCTGCACACTTTGGTACCTTGTCCCCCAGTGTGATGTGCCAGCAAGGTCTTCCAAGCCACATCATCGGTGCTACTCCACAGGGGGAACAAGGCCTGGATTCAACCCCTGCATTTTCTATTTTCAGAGTTGTAATGGAGCAAGTGGTAGTTGGAGAAACGCTGCCAGTTCCCAGGTGTCAGTAACCCCCTCTGTGTGACTGTCAGTGCATTGTCCCTCAGTGCACCCACCCCAAAAACCCCTCCTGACGTTCACTGTAAGTTGTAGCCTCAGTTCCATGATGGAATGCTCCTTCAATATATAAAATTAAGTTTCAGGCTGGACCTTTACTCCTTTCCTGTGAGAACATGTGCAGTTTCGAAAAAAAATAAAGCTCTTTTAATAAGCTTAAAAATTTTGATAAATTTAAATATTTGTTTTATTCTACCTTAAAGTTACTGTAAGTTAATAATTTAATTTTCAAGTAGTTTTCAAAATGCTAATAAAAGTTGCTTCTCACACCTTCAAAACTTTTTATAAGTTTATCTATAAAAATTCACAAAACGGATCTCCTCCTACAACCACTTTTGGTTTCAGCTGATTATTGTCAGAAAAAAGAGTGGAAATGTCCTGATTGTCTCGTTATGAAATGTCAGGGAAGTAATGTCTGCAGGAATGAGAAGCAATTAAATTTTCAAATAAAACAATCAAATGGAGAAAACTGTTCTCTGAAAGTCAAAAGCCATAGGGCCAGCAGAGAAAATTCAGAAAAAGAGCATAGGTGACTAGAAAAATGCTAAAAAGGATACTTTTGGGAACTCATCAGTGTGAAGAAGTAATTAGACTCCTTTGTAAACCGAGTAAATGGAGGAAAAAATAGAATACAAATACAATTGCCAGAATGAAGATCCAAGAGATGTGAAGCTCACAAGATGTAGAAAAGAGATCCAGAGAAAAATCACAATTAAGAAAAATTGAAGGCACCAGAATAAGGCATCTTAGTTGTATTTCTCTGTAAGAATTATGAAGTTCTCTGCTATTGGCTTTAAGACAGAAGAAGACAGCTGTGGTTCAAATGTCTCTGCTTTAAAGGCTGTTGTCATCAAGCTGCCAAATGTTGATATTTTTAGTAAACCAGTAATGTCATGTATTTGGGCCATGAAAGACACTTTACAATTTTTAATGCATGCCAGAAGTAGCAGATAATTTGTTGAAAAATTCAAATGAATGGGATTTCTTTCTGAACAGAGGTTTGCTTTCAATCAGATCTCAAAGTGTGGAGGAGAAGCTACCACTTCACATCCAAAAGTAAATGAAGCATATGGATTTTAAAGCAGGCATCCCTCTAATACAGAAGGGCATTGCAATTATTCACATTCAGGTAATATTTTAGTCTTCAGAAAGGGAAAACTGAATATGTAGATGGATAGCCCACTTCCAAGATTGATTGAATGAAATCCAGTCTGCTAAAATTTTTGCCATCAGATATTAAGCAGGTGAGAGAAGTAAGAAATTAAAACAAATTCTTAAAATATTGATAAGTCTAGAGTTTCTGGGATGAAACTTCTTTGCCTTTCTTTAATTTTATATGATGGTTTCTCATATACCTCTTGTTCTGTTCATTTATATATATATTCAGTTTTTACCAAGACTTTTGAAAATGTATGAGTTCTACAATTTGAATAAAGAAAATCATGTATAGAAATGTCTCCTACTTTTTTGTAATGTAACTGAAAGAGATTTTTCCTCAGCTCCATTTCTTCTTTCCATCTTCTGTGAAACACGAAGGATTCCCTTTGATCACTCTACATCAACCTTTTTCAACTCTGTGCTCACTTAACATTCAAATACTTTGGTTTTATCTGTCCTCTACCATAGCAACAGTAGATTTCATTTCCTTAATGATGACATCAGTTAAAAAACTTTGAAGATCTATAACTGCTGTAGTTAATAGGAAGTGTATGTCTCACCCTCTCCCTCCAGCCTGTGTTACGCTGGATGGATAGCAAAAACTCCTTCGGTATTAATTTTTCCAGAGTAACAATACCTATGTGATTTATACCGTTACACCTTCTAGCAAGACAGCTGCCTTTAATCTCTTTGCAGTATGTGGCACAGAAAAATAAGTTACTTTTCCTTTCCACTTGAATGTCATACTAATGAAGTACGTAGAAATGTTCTTCCTTTAAGGAGCATTTTACACAAAACCTGCTGCCTGCCCTCAGCTGAGGCCACTGAACAGAAAGATGTGAACATGGGGGGTGACCTGGGGTGGGGAGTGACATTCACACCAAGAACCTCGTTAAGTTTCCTCCTCAGCTAATTTGCTGCAGATTGACTTGTTCCTCTTGTGAGCAGCCAGGGTGTTTTCTGGCACAGAGGGGGAACAAGCTGGATAATATGGAGGGCAATACGGGTTCAATCGACTAATCATTTTGTGCATGTGTGAGTCAGAGACTCCTGCCTTTGAGTACCAGCTCTGACACTCATTTTCCTTAGGGAGAAAGTCCATCACTGCCAATCACAATCCTACACAGCTCCAGTGTGCTCCATGAAACAGGAGAAGAAAAGGGGCCTTACAGCCTTCCCTCAACTACACATAATGGATCACAGGTGCAGATAGAAGAAGGGCAGGTGTATGCTCCTCTATCTCCCTAGGAAGCAGCCTCTGTATAATATCAGAGGAGGTGATCACTAGAAGCAAAAAACTTTCTTTCCCCACCTTCAGTAGTCACTCTGACAGCCAAGAGCTCCCTGGCTGCAGTAAGGTTTCCCAGGAAGAGAGGCCTGAGCAGAAAAAGATGGAAAAGACTCTACAAACCTCTGTGTTTTCTTTACAGTTACTTTTCAAATCAGCGGATCTATCCTGTCTTGAGACAGAAATCTACAGACACCTGGAACAGTGTCTGTAAATCAAAACCTTATCATCAACTCCTTAAAGGTGCTTCATTGTTCTTTACCCCATATAGAAAGGCCAGGTATGTTCTGACACTGTGCAGGAGATCATGCTTAACTTGCCACAAACTATTTCAATTTATTATGAGCCAAGGCAGTTCATCAAGACCTACAAGGAAGGGAAAGCAGAGTTTTTTCAAATTTTTTAGGTTTTTTTCCTTTAGTTAATGAAATGTTTTGTATGCTGGTACAAAAGATACCTGGAACAAAACAAAGCACATGGTTCTGCTGGACTAAAGACACTGATAGGAGAGGCTTTTTTAATCCTTTCGCTGAAAGTGTGTTCATGTTGTAGTGCCATTATGAGTCTATGTTTCCATTTAAGTTGCTTTTCATTTTGTAGATAAACAGAAGTGAGCTGTAAATTACTAAAAACAAGGGCGAGATCTTGCTCACAAGGATGGCAGTAATTTCCCGCTTCCTGTTCTGCACCCAGCATATGTCAGCCAGCAATCATCATAACAATCTGCAGTGTTTTCTAGGTATTGCTGTTAGAACTAAACTCACAGCAAGCTGAAAAGCATGTCAGGTCCTAAGTAACTCCTCTATGGGATTGTCAGGGCATAGCAACATGACATTTTGCAGTTCTGAATAGAAAGAGAGAGAGACAAAAGAGAGAGAGAGAGGAAAAGAAATAGTCTTGGTGCTAGGACAGCTCTTGAAAAGTATTCACCTTTCTAAATTGCACTGAATTGTATGTGAAAACAATACAAATGTAAAGATAAGAATACTTTTGTGCATATAAATGCTGAAATTAATGTAAGACATTGCAGCAAAGCTTCATCCTCTCTGAAATAATCTCCAGTACATTTTTTTGTGACACCAAAGAGTTCATTCAGGATCATCTTTTACCAAGCTTTAGTGAAATTCTACCATGATCTCAACAACTGCCTATTACCCTTACTGAAGAGTGAGAATACTAAGAAAGTCATGAGGAGCATCATCTGCATTTGATGTGCGCATTCTCAGCCATTGCATTTCCTCACCAAGTACAGCTCTCACCCCAGAAAGATTGGTTGACCAGGAGCTCTAAGGGCTCTGACCACTCCTTGCTCTCCAAAAGCAGCTGTTCACCCACTGACTGCAGGTGCCCTCTTTAGAGTTTTGTTTTCCAATCTTGCTCAAAGATAAGACTAATTCAGGGTTTCCAGGCTGTACAGCCACACTTACTGTCACACTTGTCACTTGGTGAAGTTGTTCAGGAGTTTAAAGGATTCCTACCTTTGTCCACTAGCAATCAGACAGCACTTGGCAGTGTTTAATTGTTCAGCAGCTTCAGTAAAAAAAACCCCAAGCTATAACTTCTTGTAACTTAATAAGCTTCTCATTTACTGTCATAAGTATTCATCGGTTAGGCAGCATCTCATTGCACATGCCACAGTTTACTCGCTGTAGTGATGAATCCTTTAAGGATGGACAGTTAGTTCTTTACAGGTGCAATTTTTAAAAAGTTTTAAGTCGGGTGAATTGAACCCTGAGGATCAATCAGCCCAGGTCACAGAGCTGTAAAGCAAGGGATTACCCAAGCTGCACAGCCTCCTCGACAAATCACCACAGGTGTCTTGGGCATGCCTTTGTCAGCCCTTTGAGGACTTGTTATCTTCCTCTTTAATGCAGTGCCTGAGTGCTTAGGGTGCACATTCTCAAGCTCCCCATGCAATTGCATAATTAAAACAATTACATTTCTTAATTTTTAGGCTTTAATACTATTACTTTACCCTACAATGATATTCCTATGTCAGTGAACTCCTGCTCATTAATGTCATTACAGCACAGCCTTGAAGAGAGGGAAGTAGAATTTTTTTTTATAAAGAAATATAAAGAAAAAAGAAGAGGTATTATTTCAATATTTCAAGAGCCCTTTCCCTAAAATTATTTTACTCAGTGATTTTTCATCTCTCACGATATGTACTCTTGGTCTGGCAACTGTTCCCCACATGCAGCGAAGGGGAATTGCTCTTAATGTGTGACAGAGCTCAAAAAGGGCCGTTTTGTCACTGGCAACTGCTGGGTCTGTGTTAGTATCTCACTGTTCCTCTGTCTTGCTGCTGAGAAGATGACAAGGTCTAACAGTGTTAAAATGCAGAAAGGATTCCTCCACCATGGTATGCCCAAATAATGGAAGTTTGTGCTTGAGGAGGTGTTTGATGTTGCTCCAGCGCCGGGCAGCAGTTCACTGACATTCTGTTAATGAAAGGAAAGCTGAATTTCATTTTTTATTTCATCCCAGCAATGGAGAATCCTGCAAGCCATGAGAAGTGGTTTGTTGGTTTTGGTTTTTTTTTTCAGAAGGGGCAACAGATAGTCACAGTTTATGCTTTGGGATTATGTTATGGTATTATGCTTTATATTATGTTATTATGTTTTCTCACTTGTGTTTAATTGACAGCTGTAGTGCTGAACGTTTGTGTTGCAAAGTGCTTGAAAAATTATTTCCCCTCAAAAAAAAGAAATAGCTCTTGCAGTCCATTATCCCTATGCAGCGTGTGTAATAAGAAATGTTTTTTTCAGAAACTGCTGTGCAGGTTTGACAGATTTATATGCATTTACATTGACAGCTTCCTTAAAATCCCCATAGAAAGAAAACAGTGTTTAGAGCCACGGTTTAAGGCTACGCATCTCTCAAAGGTTGCCTGGCATTAAAAGGTTACCATGTTTCCCAAAGACAAAATTTCAAAGAATGAAAGCAATGACTATAATCAAACCAAACACCCAAATTAGGACATCAATTTATCCACCTCTCACCTCAATTTTGTTTTCTAGGATATCTCAGCTGCAACTACAAAGACATAAAGAAATAACCTGAGATAACTCAAGGTTTATTCTGTAGTATGTTCCTAAGTAAACAACCTGCTGTTTAGAAAGTACAGCTCCAGCACTGTACCGCAGCAGATGGCGATCACTTCAGGTCTCTGCAGCTATCAGGGTCTGTAGCCCCAGCCCTGCAGATCCCTGACATATTTAACTTCAGTTATTTAGGGGGTTGCGAAACCAGTGCAAATGTGATTCCAGCAGGTTCTCAGGTGAGTGACTGGGTACAGGACTTGAACTTCACTGGAGTCCTTTACCAGCTAAATGGTTTGAAGGCTCCTACTTCCATCATGCTGATGAATAACACTGTGTGGGTTTCAGCTTGACAGCTGCCTAGAGGTGGCTGGACTGGCTCACAGTCACCCATGAGAACACCCCTGGCAAGATTTTGCACTTGAACCTCACAATGCACAATGCTTTCTTCGGATAATGGGAATAATCTTACACATGAAAAACATCTTTTGATAAGCAGAAGTTTACCGTGTATCTCAGAGCTGGACAGGCTGGTATTCTAATTCAAAGTGAGCAGTTTCTACTGCACTGTTTCTGCACATGCTCACTCTTCAAATATGGAAGAACTCTTGTGTTCTTATTTTCCTCTTCAAGAATTTTACAGATTTCCCAAAAATTTTGTCAACCAAATTATGGTCCTGCTATATTTTTTTCTAAATTCTATTTTCATTATCAAGGAATAAGATGGATACATGTACAGACACAAGGAACAGATTATTTCTTTTTTTTAATTATATTATTTAGTTGCCATGCAGTTATACTGGAAAAGAAAGAATTATGCAAAAGTAATTATTTTCTCCAAGGGAAATGTGATGTATAGTCACTGAAATGTTTCCTTCTGTCTTAGAAAACTTTAGTGGTCTAAGCCAAACGCTGAGTGGTACAAGTCTTGTCAACAGCAGCCAAAGAGATAACATTTAGCCCAGGAAGACTGGTGATATTTTATTTGCATATATAACAAAGACATTTCATCATGACATCTGTTTTGTCTTTGTCCACAAATAAATATATATACCTGCTAGTTGTCTGAGAAAGGAGAATCTAGGGCTAAGCCCTTGAGTTAACCTATTTATTCAGATCCCTAAATACAGATTTAGGTGCCTTCACAGATTCTTCTAAATTTGGAAGCAATGTCCCAGATGTCTGGGCTGCTATAGTATTGTAAGTAAGTCAATTCTCCCTCAGCCCACTACCAAAAAGGAGCAATATCACTTTACACTTACACAGTGCTTTTCCCTCAGGGGTGATGCACTTCAAGAAACTAATGGCTTTATTTCTGGCTGGGATACTGTCTCCATCTCCCTTCCTTCCCTGCTTAAAAATATCCTCAATATCTGAAGGAAGATATGCTACCTGCAGAAAGCCCTTTGAATTTAATTATCTCAATTAGCATTTTGCATCTTTTAAGCCTTTACTTCCTGTGTAATTGGCATTTTTCCCTTTGTTCTCTTCAGTGAGCTGTGCTTACTGCTCCTTGTTTTATCATCCTCATAATGCCCCATGTAGTTTTCCCCTTTCTATTTCACTTCCTGCTCTTCCACATTTTAATATTTCTTTATTTCAGCTCACCGTTCTCCACTTGTCAGCAAGGCTTCTATTTTTTCATGCATGCAGGCACACTACAGGCAGTCTGATTTGAAATGTCACCTACAATCTTGGTTTTTATTCCAAGTATCTTAAGAATTCTTCCAAAATTTGGAGGGCCAGGTTGTGCTCTCAGTTTGGTAACACAAGTCTAATTTTTCTCACAGTAGCAATTATAGATTTACAATGGTAGAAAACAGAAAAACCCAGAATTTTGAACTAAAACTGTATTTTCTAGGAATTACAACAAAAAATTCTCATTTGTTAGAACAACAACAAAAAGCAGAACCAACGACAACCAACCAAACAGAGAGTGTAGATTATGGCTTTTCCTTGTTTATGATATGAAAGTGATATAGAGGAATAGAAGTTCTGAAAGATAATGCAGGAATGTATGTGTATATATATTTATAGTAACGTCCAAGATGCCTAGCAAAGATCATGGATCTCTTTTTGCCAAGAACACCAGCAACTACACATACAAAAGGAGAGGTAGTTTCTAATCACAGCATCATAAGCAAAACAATGCACGTTCAAAAAAAATTTAAAATCAGCTGCTCAGGAAGACATAGAGTCCTTGAGTGGAATGTTGTCTCCGAAAAGCCTGTTCTCCATCTTTGCTAACTCAGATCTCACTCATACAGAGTCTGACTTAAGCTTCAATCTGTATACACCAGAGGGAGTTTTTATTGTTTCATCTCTTCTTCTGCCATGATTTAGTAACGATTTCTCTTTGAAACGAAAACTCTTGCTGAGGTACTATAGGAGCCATCGTGCTATGCTGCTGGAGAAGCAAGTTAGGAAGAAAAATTTCAACACAGTCTTTAAAAAGTTAAAAAGTAAAAAAAAAAAAAAAGGCTGGTGTGTGGGAAAATATTCAAAATAAT
>JAWMRA010000130.1:63717787-63740817 GCA_035584735.1 Pseudotriccus pelzelni
GGAGGTAGGCCCAGCCCTGAGGTCGACACACAGAAGAGAAAGAGACAGAAAGAGAAACAGTTCCAGCTGCAACGAGTCGGAGTTGTCGTCCCAGAGATAACAGAGAAGAACTTGAAAGGTGCTGCAGAGTTGCTTGAAGGACTTGGAGGTTTAAAAGTGGAAACAAATACCTCCTTCTCCTCCTGGTCTGATAGAAACAGGGGAGAGGTATTTCTGTAAATACATAGTGCTTTTGCTGAATTAGAATTGTTGTAGATGTAGTTGTTTAGTTTTTATTTTTGCTAGTAATAAATCCTAATATTATTTTTCCCCAATCAGATCTCTTTGTCTGCATAAAGCTTCTCTCACCTTAGAGCAATTTGTGGGGAGTGTGGTAAAAAAATTGTCCCTAGACAAACCCACGACATTTCTTTCATCAAAAATATGCATAAAAAGCCTGCTCAGTTCTCAAAATGGCAAACCGTGCTTAAAAATGTGTTGTTTCTACATTGGCCCAGGTGACGGAGGAAAAAAAGAAGGAAAGTAAGGAACCAGAAATTCAAATTTACTAGCCAGTAGCATTTCTCTTTTAAACAATATAATATTACAAAAAAAAATAAATCTCAAAAACATAACTTCCAAGCAGAAAAGTTTCAAAACAAAAACCCAGTTAAAACAAAACCAAAAACCCTTCTCCCCAGCCAGTTTTTGCCCTTTGCTCATCCTCAGTTTCTACCATTCTGTGTCCACCTTACATTGCAAAACACCAACAGCAGAGATTTGCTTTGTCCTGACTGTTCCAAGACACAACGCCAAATATAAAAATATACAGCAATAACAGCTTGCTGGTCACAGACATGTTATGGTCACAGACACAGTTATGACAAGGTAACCCACCCAGCCGATATCAGCAAAGCTTTCAGTATTGTCTCTCACAGGATCCTTCTGCACAAACTTTCCAGCACACAGCTGGATAAACACATCATGTGGTGGGTGAGCAATTGGCTCACAGATCAAGCACAGAGACTAACAGTGAATGGAGTGAATCAGACTGGCCACCTGTCACTAGTGGGGTTCCACAGGGCTCCATCTCAGGCATGTGCTCTTCAACATCTTCATAAATGACTTGGATGCAGGACTGGAAGGGATACTAAGCAAGTTTGCAGACAACACAAAACTGGGAGTAGCTGTTGACTCCATCAAAAGCAAGGAGCCCCTACAGAGGGAAAGTGTCGGATTCTGCACCTGGGATGGGGCAACCCTGGGTGTTCATACAGACTGGGAAATGAGACGCTGGAAGGCAGTGCCACGGAAAGGGACCTGGGGGTCTTGGTCAATGGCAAGTTGAATGTGAGTCAGCAGTGCCCTGGCAGCCAGGAGGGCCAACCCTGTCCTGGGGGGCATCAGGCAAAGCAGCACCAGGTGGTCAACGGAAGGGATTGTCCTGCTCTGCTCTGACCTGGAGTGGCCTTACCTTGAATATTGTGGCAGTTTTGGGCACCACAATATAGGAAAGATGTTAAGCAATTAGAGAGTGTCCAAAGAAGGGCCATGAGGATGGTGAAGGGCCTTGAGGGGAAGCTGTATGGGGGACATCTGAGGGCACTTGTTCTGTTCAGCCTGGAGAAGAGGAGAGACCTCACTGAAGTTACAGCTTCCTCAGCAAAGAAGAAAAGAGGCAGACACTGATTGCTTCCCTGTGGTGACCAAGGGAATGGCCTGAAGTTGTATCAGGATGGGTTAGGTTAGATATTAGAAAAAGGTTCTTCACCCAGAGGGTGTTCGGGCACTGGAACAGGCTCCCCAGGAAAGTGGTCACAGCACCAAACCTGACAGAGTTCAAGAAGCATTTAGATGACACTCAGCCACATGGTGTGACTCTTAGGGATGGTCCTGTGCAGGGCTAAGAGCTGGACTCAATGCTCCTTATGGGTCCCTTCCAACTCAGCATATTCTGTGATTCTGTGAATTTGGACCAGAAAGGCTCTCCTTGCAGCTACTCGTCCAAGAGGATGTCCCTCTGTTATCTACAGTGCTACAGTATGTTTCTCCACAGATACAGAGGTTCACAGAAGGAATCATTCCAACAGCACCTCAAAGTGCTGAACAAAATACTGAACAAAACTTTCTGAAACCTTTCCTGACACAGCTGTAAATCAAACAAAGGGAAAAGAGGTGTAATTAATTTTAGAACTGGAACAATTGCTTTTAAACTAGAAACAAAATTGTACAGGATTTGGGGATTTTAACTGTCTGATGGATAGCAGAGGTCTCAGTAGCAGTTCTTAATGTTGGCTTCATTTCATCACTAACAAGTGCTCACATATATTGAGATTCTTCCAATCTGTACCACTTAAACCTGTACTTCATTTACGTGAAAAAGGCAGAACAGGTCAAGAAAGAAAGCTGGTTTTTAAACTCTCAGTGGTTCCTTTACTATGCATTTGGTGTTCTTTCGAGGAGTCCAAGCTCCTAAGTCATGTCTGTACATAATAATCTCGGCTTTCATTTGGGGAACAAAAAATAAGTTTCCAAGTTTCTGTGGCTTAGGAAGATAAGATGAACTATGTACAGCCCAAAGGCTTCCACATCAGAAAAACAAATTTGAAAAATCTCAGAGGTGATCTGCTTTAAAAATCTCATGATTTATAATCTGTTCTGGCACCATCTTTGGCCTCTGACTTAATTACTTTTGCAAGCAAGATGCTGTAAACACTGCCATACAGACTTTTAGCAGAGATGTCAGTTCTCCTCATTTTTTCTGGTCATACAACTTTTGACTAATTCCACTGTAAAACTGGCCTATACAATATTTTTAGGAGTGTTTCTTTAACATTACAAGCTTATTACAAGGCATTTTAATATACTGTTGAGGGAATATAAACTAGCTTTAATTTGTCACTGATGAAAAATAACACTGTGAATAAACGATCTAAATGGGATGTTTTATTCTTATTCCTGATCTCAGTGAATATTTGGATTTGAAAAACAGAAATCATAATAATTGTAATGCAAATAAGTTACCTTGTTCCCTCTCCATCGTCACACAATCAAATAAAGTGGCAAAGGAAATTACTGCAATTCCCTGAACTTGTTTTGCTATGCACTGAAACTTCTGAATACATATCATGTGAGGCAGTAATTAAGTTCCTAACTTATTTACTTCTTCTGTTGGGGATACATCATCTGAGCCACAGTCTTCAGGCAAGAAACCCACACATTCATCTACTACGAGATGCAGAATATCCTGAGCTGTTATAGCTGCTCACAGTTTAATTTGGAGATTAACCATAAACACACCTGGGATTAGACAATGGCTATACACTACCTAGAAACAAAAAGGCTATAGTGTGAAAAATCTCTCATGAAAATATAATTGTTGTTCATAAAGAACACAAAACAGAGCTTACTTCCAAAGGGATTTGAAGTAAAAGCAATGTGAAAGCAACAAAGGCTGGCGAACTGCCTTTACTTTGTACAGGTCTCAAAAAGGGATTCCAGACGATTGAGTGGATTTTGCAATTCCACAGGCTCTCAGCATTTCCTGAAAGGCTTTAAGATGAATATTTCCAAGCAAAAGAGTGAATAAGATATTTGGCTGAGGGTTATTATCATGGCCAGCCACGTTGTCCAAGGAGGAATAGCAACAAAGGTTAGGAAGCAAAAGTGACTGGGTCACAGCCTGTGTACTGTGACCAGACTCTCCCAAATACAATATTAACAGTTATACAACAGTCAGGCCAGAAATACAACGCCATCAAGTTTCGCTGGAGGAATGTTACTTTGATAGAGAGGGTTTATATTTTTTCTCAATTGTCTTGCTGTTCTGCCTGGGGTTTTCCATACATGGGCTGATTTTAAGCAGAGGTTCTGCCTGCAAGTGCTGCATAGAAACTCAACACTTGATTAGAACAAAAAATCTGCAACAGTGATTTCAGATGTGGAAGCATTTACTTGTGTTTTCCACCACTGCCTACTGCAAGTGCCAACTTATTAGTTGATTCAAAACTTCAGCTCAAGAAGAAAGTAGTATTTATCGTTAAATAAAGGCAGCTATAATAACCATAATATGACTCTATTTTAAAGACCTGTCCAGCCACATCTCCTTTATTTGTTTTAATTCAGAAGGATAGAGGGGTATTTAATCTTATTAGTCTCATATTCATTGTTTTCTTTCGTGCTTAAATTTGTGCTTGTGTTTTATTGAATTATCTAGAAAACAGAGACTAAGAAAATCAGATTTAAATACCCATTGATACATAAAATATCATTAACTAAAAACTATGAAGTAATGAAATGCTATAGGGTTCCACTAATACTAAAAATATAATTTATTACTTAGTAGTTTACTTAGCTACTTTGCTTCTACATGTTCTAGACAATTTCATTAAGAAATAGCCCCATTTATTCATTGTTTAGTCTAATTGCCAAATGTATGTTAACTGCTAAATTGTTAAACTGATACAAACAAAAAGGTTATGGTAATAGAGCATTCTCAGGCTGAATTCCAGTGGTATCAGTTAAATACCATTTGGAAATGGAAGCAAAGACTCTGAAACAGGAGACAGTGCCACAGACATGAGGTTAGCAGAATTCAGTTAGAAGAGCTATGGACCTTGGTCTGTCACAGAAAATATTCTCTTAGATGAGTTTTTTCAAACAAACATAAACAGCAGCGAGTTCAGTGGAAGATTGCCAAACTGGCACTGGGACAGAGACACCAGCCCTTTGAGAAGGGGCTGAGGGACTGGGCTTGTTCAGCCCCCAGAAGTGACAGATCCAGGGGACCAAACAGCATCCTGCCTGGAGGCTCTTCCCAGTGGCGAGTACATCACACAGTGTTTTTATCTCCCCATCTTCATGTTGCAAATGGATTTATCCTGTTGCACCTAAACATCTTTCCTATGTCTCTTGTACTCTCCATAGAATACTGTTGTTTCTTTAACAATTTAGTCCACCATCAGATGCTTCAAAATATCGTGTATTTCCCTACCAAGTCTGTCATTTTTCACTTGGTGAGACAAGTGTTACAATGGCTATTTCATTAAAATGGAAGGTGACTGATCAACTTCCTTACATTTACTAGCAGACAATGGAAATGTTCTATTAATTTGCTGCTTTGTGTTCTGACGTTGCCACTGATTTGTGCAAAGAGCTCTGATGGGAATAAAGAGGAACCTGCTACTTCAGTGGATGGGAGGATGCCATCAGGACAAGAGAAATGTGCTACACGCCCATGATTTCTGCTTTTTTATAAAGCAGAGGAGCATGTGCTTCTCACCTAACACTATTTTATTGTTAATGCTGCTGTTTAATTTCAGGTGTGTTCAAGTAGATCAATATACCAATTCTTGTGATATCCTCCAACAGACCAAACTGAACTGCTTTGAATACTTTGACAAGAGATGGTTAGAAATGTGTATCATTTAAGCCCTCTTTTATTTAATCATTTTCCTTTCCTAGGTGACAATGTTGTACTTTTATACTTACAACCATAAATCTGTACTGCATGAATACAACCTTCCCAATCCCTTTTCTGCCTCGTCCTCATCCCTTAACATCATACCTGATATCATTTTAGGAATTTATTTAAGATTTTTCCAGCACACTGCTAAATGTTGAGGGAAATAATGTGAATCCATTAATATGGCAGGTGGAAGAGGATTCCTACGTGCATTTTTGACAGTGAGTGCAGCAAATACAATACAAGCAATAGTTACAGTGCAGACTGCATATACAATAAAGAAACATGCTGGATTCATTATGTAGTTTATCAGCCTCTGGACCCAGCTATATCTCTAATTTTATGTATGGGGAAATAATGCTATGTATTGTCAAATGTTAAATATAGGCTTCTATACCTAATAGTCTAGGTATCTGAGACCTGAATGACACAGAACATTGACCAGTTTGTGCGCGTGTGTTTTTCCTAATATTTTTATGTAAAACAGCATCATATTTTGTCATGCATGAAGAAAAAAGCACTCTAAATCTGTACCTTGCATGTCAGCTTCAAAACAGAGCCTCATCTGCTCCTCCTCTAGTGACTTCCTTGGCTCTTAGTTTTGTATATGAGAGAGAGACCCTTTGGAGAAGAGGAACAACCTATAACTGCCATTTTTCATTGCAATCCAGTTACATATTAAAAGATTTTTCATATGTTGTTTCTGTAGACGCTTTTCTTGAGGTAAACAAATCCTATTTTGCCACTTTTTTTCAGAGATGGAGGGTTTTTTGGCAATCTTTGTCACTGCTGCTGTTGATATCCTTCCAGAGGATCCCCAAACAGAACGCTGCACTCTCATTAGCGCCCAATAAAGCAGAAGGACTTAAACTTGTTTCATATGATATTTTACCAGGCAAAATGTTTGGGTTTTTTCCAGGCATGTTTGCATTATTGATTCATGTCTGATGTGTAGGTTATTCTATGTGACAGATACTTTTCCTGGGGCCATTTTTGGTAGCTATATGGAATGATAGAGTTATAGAACGTTCAGGTTGGAAAAGAACCTTAAGATCATCAAGTGCAACTGTTAATCCAGCACTGCCAAGTCTGTCACTAAACCACATCCCTAAGTACCACATCTACAAGTCTTTTAAATGCCTCCATGGATTCTACTTCTTCAAGATCTGTTTTACTAAGGCCCAGATAGACAACATTCACAGTCTTTCCCTCATCCACTAAACGGATCGCTTTGTCATAGAAGATCAGCTTGGTCAAGCAGGACCTGTCTTTCTTAAACCCATGCTGGGAGGGCCTGAACCCACAGCTGTCCTGTACGTGCTGTATGCCGGCACTCACGATGATCTTCTCCATGACTTTCCCCAGCACTGAGATCCAGCGGACAAGCCTGTAGTTCCCTAGACCCTCCTTCCAGCCCTTCTTGTAGACAGGCATAAAAATTTCTTAACTTCCAGTCAACCAGTACATCTCTGGTTAGCCACGAAATACATAACTACATATAATACTCAAAAGGACTATTTCTAAATGAGTGCAGAGCTTCATCCTCATCAGATTGCATCCTGTTCCTCAGTACATCAGGATCAGCTTAAATTCTCATCCGTTCATCCAGAGAATATGCAAAGTGAGCAAGCATCACTTCCATACTATCATCCAGTCCGTTAATAAAAGTGCCAAACAGCATTGTAGCCAGGACAGAGCTCTGAAGGTCCCTCAAGACACAGCTGGGCACCACTCAGTGCATAACTCATATCTACTTCTTTGAAGCCTTCAGTTGGTTTTTCACTCCCTAGAGGTCTTTTCATTACAGTTCTCTATTTCACAAAGAAAAAGAGCCTGAGTTTTGAAAAAATAGGGTGGGAAAAATTTTTGAATAAAATTTGGAATTTAGAAATATGAAAAACAAGTAAAATTACTTCACAGTCGCACAGTTGGATCTCAGGCAAACACATAATAATACATATTGGTTCTAAAGCCCTAAACCTTTCATTCAGTAAATAAGAGTTGCTTTTCTCAACCTCAAAGACAAGTTTTTAAGAAACAGCTGGCTTATTAAACATTAAGTCAGGTGTATTTATGAACCACTTATCTCCTTTGTGATTCTATTCACAATAAGCACAACTATAATTATATTTTATCATTAAGATATCATGAGATTTGGAAATAAAATCTGCTAAATGGGAAATGAGGCTCTCATAAAGGCAAGGCTTATTGCAAGTTCATTATATCCGTAGACGGCTTTTTTAAATGTCCAGGTTCAGTCACTCTGAAATGACAGGGATCATCTTTGGAGGAATCACTGTTGCTAGGAGACTCAAGAACCAAAGTATACCACAAGTTTGTAATTTACTCTTTTTGTCAAGGGATGCTGAAGATAAATGTACTCCTCAGAAATTGCAAGGCTTTAATCAGGTCTGTGTCATTTTACATGAAAAAGGGGGACTGCAACCTCACCTAATTGTGTTCTAACCACTTCCCAAATCCCTGAATTCACAGTATAATGGGAGTTGAACATTTCCTTCTCTCGGAGTAGAAGTGTTTTGCCGTATCCCTTTCCCAAGTAATCCCATTCAATAAACAACTCCCAAAGGCAACTGTCCCTAAAGGGCAAGATAAATAGGTGTGGGGAATGAGGGTCAGCATTTAAACATCTGGGATTTAAAAGGTCACCAGGTGTAGCAGGGGCAAGGGGAATTCAGAGGGAGTAGTTTGTAAGGTAAGACTAAATTGTTGCCTGACTTGAAAAGAGCCCACACTGGATGAGGGGGTCCAGTCTGGTCAGGTGCCAAGGGGGTTTTGTGCTGAACCCTTTTCAGTGATGCCCAGAAACGGGTCAAGGAGTAATGGACCTAAACTAAAACAGAAGAAGTTCCACCTCAACATAAAGAAGAACTGGAGCACTGGAAGAGGCTGTCCAGGCAGGTCATAGAATCTCCCTCTCTGGAGGTATCCAAAACCCACCTGGATAGATTCCTGTGTCTGCTCTGCGTGACCCTGCCTTGGCAGGGGGTTGGACTGGATGGTCTCCGGAGGTCCCTTCCAACCCTGACTGTTCCGTGATTCTCTGAGCTGTGCACACCAGGGTAATACTTTCGGTTCTAAGGTGCAGTCCTAGGGCACTGTCAGTCTCATTATGAACAAATACTTACAGAAATTATTCTGAAGAAGTAAAGTGAAAGTGCTGAAGGCACTCTGCCCTTAACATTGAAATGGCTGCAGAGACTTGTGGGCACCTTGACTGCAAGATTACTGAGAGGGTTTCAGCATAAATGAACTAATACAAAGTAGAAAATAATGGAGTGAGGATATCCTCATAGGGATCAGTTATTCACTACTCTCTGTACCGCCAGACAGACCAATTCCAGGAAAATTCTAACTGCGATGTGAATTTAAAAAAAAAAAAAAAAAAAAAGCCAGAAAATGTTGCAACTGCAACAGAATAACAACTGAGATACTTCCATGCCAAGATACTGATGATGTGACACTGAAATAGACTGTTTCCAGGAAGACCTTCAGGATTCAAAGAAGGGCACATGGCAGAAGGGAAGATGGGGAAATGGCCAGAGGGAGACATGCACAATTGCACAGGTGACTACCAGTTTGAACCAATCTACCTGGATGGGAGGCTGGCTGTGGTCAGCTGGGGTCAGCTGTCCTGGCTGTGTCCCCTCCCAGCTCCTCATTCACCCCCAGCCTCCTCGCTGACAGGGTAGTTGAGGAGCAGAAAAGACCTCGATGGTGTTTAAACACTGCTTGGCAATAACAAAAACAGCCCTGTATTATCAACACTGTTTCCAGCACAAATCCAAAACACAGCCCAATACAAGCTACCATGAAGAAAATTAACTCTGTCCCAGCCAAAACCTTACATCCAGCTTCTCCACATCTGCTTGCATGTTAACTACATAGGAGGGGCCCTAGAATGATCATCTAGTCCAAAGAGTGTATCCTGTAAAAGAAAATCTGCTGATACCACTTCATAATTTGATATCCACTCTACATGCTGCTCTAGAAGCCAGTAAATGCAGATACAAACACCACAGAGCTATCAAATGGGTAATTTACTTGCTGTACTAAAATATATTACTACTTCAGTTTCTAGAAGAAAAATGGTTACTGATTCATTGTTCAACCTAATGGGTTTGAAATGTCGCTGATAGCTAATATTGGGAAGTCTTCTGTGTAAATTTAAAAGGAAGTCATATAAGGAGGCTCTTTCCCAGAACAGGATGGTTAACTCTCTTATCCATTTCTCATCTTAACAAAATGAAGCTGAGAATCTATACACAGTGCAGAACTGTAGCAGTCTGTGGCCCTGAATCCATCAAAAGCTCGCTTTAAAGCCACTCCTAAAATAGTTTCTACAATTTAGTCATTCCTTGCTCTTTCAGACTGATACCTCCAAGTCTCTGGTGAGTGCACAGTGCAGCACTTTTATTCCCTGTAATAACCGTAAGACTTGTAAGATGATAAATTTCTGAACAATTATCTGAGGGGACATTTATTGTGTCTCCTCTTATATTATATAGTCAGAAATTCCTCTCCAGGTAGCACGTCACTGCCTGTTCCTCAGAGATGGCAAATTAGGGGGTTTGCCCTCCATTTCAATGTTAACCTGTCCCTGGCTCACCAACTGCAGCCAGCTGTCCAGAGCAGGAACAGACGAGTTCTGCTGTTGATCTTGTCTCTGCCCATCCATCCCTGTGGTCTTCAGAGCACAGTGTATCAGTAGCAGGAGGATAACAATTTCTTGTTTCTGGTGGATGGTGTCCATACCTCAAATTTGCACTGCCTCAGGAGCCCACCTATTCAGGTATATGCCAAATTACATTTAACAATGCCAGAGTTATAAAGGAATTCAACAATAATTCCAGTCACATACCCTGCAAATCTGAAAACACACTCAAGAGATGTACTGACGTTTGGTTCCCCATGCACAGCCCAATCCTCTGTCACTCACTGTCATTCATTGGCTCATTTGCATCTTGAACATAATTATATTCAGAGCAAGACCACAGTTCATGAACTCATTCCATATTTACCTTCTGGTCTCAGAAAGGTCATTACTTTGAGAACTGGGAGCAGCTTTAAAAGTGCTGCCACTTCAGCACCTCTGTGTCAGGTTTCTTCAGACCTCACAGTAACTCTGCAGGGACCTGGGGTTTTGTCAGCATGAGGTTCTCTGTCAGACATTTCAGCCTACCTGTAATTATGAATCCATTTACTTAGTACAGTTCTTGACATGTATTTTCTGATTTATAGAAGCCTTAAAGATGATTACTTAATTTAATTAAAAGTATATTCGAAATGGGAATACACTGGACTGATACAATTGTTGTATTTCACTTTAATGAAAAGAGATATTGACATGTTTTAGACATAAACAAACCATGGAGATATAATGAGTATGGCCACTTAGGCTGATTGAAAAATGACTGAATATTGGCCACATTAGTGTGGATAAAAGTGGATTCCCTCTTGAAGAATAATTATGTTTTTCTGACTAGCTGCAGCAAAGTAGGTGGGAAGCTTAGATTGTTTTATTTGGTCAAAAGATGACAAGTGTGTGGACGTAAATCTGTACATTTTATTTAGTTTCATTTTGAAAGAAGAAAATGCCATTTTGAAACAAAGCCAAAGTTCACTTCAAATCACTGAAACACTGTATTTGGATATTTGAATATTTTCCTCCACTTTTTGTGGCCTCAGCTATTTATGAAGTTGAATTTGGAAAAACTGTTTAGTTCTCCTACTAGAGCTCAGGTTTTAATTGAATGTATTTCCCCCACAAAATAATATCACTCTGGCTCCACTGGGAGTATAAATAAATAATTTAAAATTTTTTGTGTTCACAAGAAATAATCTTCATCAGTGACACAACCAGACTGTACTAGTCTCTAAGGATATGGCATCAAATGACCAGGCTCTTTTATTTCTCTTGAGAAATCAAAAAGCAGTTATAATGGTCTATTCTCCTCAAGTGGTCAGGAGTAAAGTTATTATCTGTGTTCACCCTTCTGTTACCATCATTTTTCCATCATACTTGTTTCCATTACAAGGAGCTTAAAAAGAGAATATTTTATATTGAGGAGTCTCTTTTTCTACACCCTGAGCAAATGCTAAACAAGATTATGTCCTGCTTCGAGAGTTTACCAAACAAATAAGACATGGTGGAAGGAGAAATGGCACTGACAGACTAAGAGACGTGGCAAGGCAGTATCTGAGAAAAGTCCTTCTTTCTCCTGGCTTGCAGGGCTGGTTTCCCACATCACATTGTCCCAGTGCAGGCTGTCTTCTTTCCTATTTGCCAGTGCTGGGTCTAGAGGACTTCAGGTTAAAATCCATGTAGCTTGGCTCTGTAACAGCTTTACAGAAAGTGGCAGTAATGAGGAAACTACACAAGTAAAACCACTGATTCAGGCAACGAACACATTGCCACTCTGCTGTCCCAGTGCTATATTAATGACCAACTGATGCAGCATCTCACAGCTGCATCAGAAGTTCCTCATTTTGAATGGGATTAAAGGTGAATTAATTAGTTTAGATGTAGAGGAATTAGAAATTAATTCAAAAGATCCTCTAAGACCAACATACCTGAAAACACTGGAAATATTTTAAATTGCTCCAAGCAGAATGTGAACTTTGTTTGTGTAATGATCATGATAGATATCTTACCTTTACAGTCTGATTTCCAAACCCATTTGAAATGCCACAGAGGATCTGAAATGTCTTGGTTTAATATCAAGAGAAAATGAGCACTGAGAAGTCACCAGAGGCACAGAGCTCTGGCAGTGTGTTGTCCTCCAGAATATGTTACTTGAAATTATCAGACAAGCCTTTGCCACTTCAGAATTGAATGCCTGGTAGCAGGATGTAAAACAAAGGAAGCACGCTAAAAAGCAGGTTACTGAGCATCACTGAGGCAAGCTGCCATTCTGTCCTCCCCACTGGAGCTATTAATGCCACCGAGCTGTTCATCCATTCGGCTCTACGTGGTAGGGGAGGCAATGCCACACACCTTCAAGCAGCACCCCAGAGATTGCTGATTTAGACAGAAGAGCTTTGATCTTCCACTACAAGGCCCAAGGCAGTAGAAAGACTTGTCCAGGAGGTATTTGTAAAAGGAAAGCTGAAAAAAATCTGCAAGAAAAAAATCCCACATGGACCATCAGGAATGAACATCCAATATAAGAATGCTACTGCCCTATTCTGTGAAAACTATAGCTTAATATTTCTAAACAGTAATTCCAGCAAACACGATACCAAAATACTATGGCTATATGTATATGGCACGTTGTGTAACATCTGCATGTCAGAGTTACCAGAGAGTTTTATTCCCAAAAGTCAATGCCAAACAAATGACTTTTGTCACTTATTCATGGTGCGATATCTACAATGCAAGTAAGATAAACACCAGTATTACGGACATAATACTCTGTTCCTCATCAGGAAGAAAGTCTCCCTGCCTTAGAGGAAACTGGAATTGTGTAACCTTTGCAATCCCTGTTTGAAAACAATTTTGGTTCCAGTCCTTTCTGACTTCATAAAAACTGATCTATATTAGCATACTTTCTTCATACGGAAGTACCTCAACACGGCAATTGTTCTGGCAATTCAATCATAAAAAAATGTATATTCAAATATGCAAACTGACAGAAATAAAATGTAAGATAACATTTTGAAATTCGCTTCTACATTAGAAGGGTCACCAAACCCTGGGTTTTAGGTGATGTTCAGACCCCATATTAGCCCCTCAGTGCTTCTGATGCTGTGGGTCCCCAGATAGTTTGAAAATGCAGCCCTCATATGTTCACCTTCAAATAAGCAGCCAAACTCAGTAGTAGCAACAGTTTAGTGTCCAGTGGGTTTCAGACACAAGATCAGATCTCAGGAACTGATAATTCCTCAGGCTGAGTCCATACATTTCTAACACTTCCATAGCTGATGGTTACACAACTGATATTTATTTGCACTGTTTCAGCTCTCCAGTACAATATATCAACAGGGAATATGCCTGTGGATGATACAATCTATAGTAACTGTGTTTGAAAGAAATAAATATGATCTTTATCCACCAATTAATCATTTGAAGACTCCAATGGAAAACAAGTCTCAGCTGGCCTCTCTTACATCTTACAGGATTGTCTGTGAATGAACACATCAAAGCAATGACCCAAAGCAGTTAATCATTCATGTCATTGCCTTGTCAGAACACGGTGCACCTGCAAAGCTGCACTGCTCATTTTAGTCTTAATGCCTTGAGAGAAAAAGCTTTGTGCCTTGTCAAAGTTGGAGAGATATTCTTACATGTACAACCCTATCAACTGGTTTACTTAAATGCACTTTACTAATCCAAAGTCTGAAGGCTCTAATACAGCAGCATTTACTGAATGGCACCTGGAAGAGAGAAAGCATTCACACTTGTTTATTTTTCTCAAAAGCCCACAGGTTTAGAGGATGATCCTAACTGCTTTGTAAATTAAACAGCAGCTGTGATTTGATTGAAATGGCCCAAGTAATTTAACCTATCACTAAAGCTGTTTATTAGAATTACAAAACAACAAAGATAATCTTTGGTTGGCGACAAGCCATCATATTTTAAAAGATTCAGCACGGCCAAGAGGCCAGTACTCTGTGTATGTTGTTCCTCTCCTAAGCTGTCAGGCATATGCAGCATTCATGCTGTAGAACACCTATTCAGAAAACATCTAATTTGTTTGCATCAGCCCTAAAGAACCCTTCTTGTCTGATAAATGAGTTTTCCAGTTCAGCCAAATAAAGAGCATTTGTGAAATGTTCATTTATAAGAACAATAGTCCTCTACCCATCACAGTGGCTAGTAGAGGAATTAGAAATGATCAAGAGATTACTGGGTAAAAGGCCCCCACCTCCTGAAGCCCCACAAAACATTTCAAATAGGGCACAGTCCTCGCTTACAAAATGTGCTGATTTTGATTAACATCCTTCTTCATTTTTGCAGTATAATTCATTATTCTGTTCACATTTTAACTAACACATGCAATACTTTACAGTCTTTTATTCTTCCTGCAAGGTACAAGGACTGGTTTTTCTATTACTTACTCATAGGTGACTCTACTGGCAGCTAAGGAGACATTTTTGTCCACCAATACAAAAAAAATATCAGAATCAGACTCATAATTTCCTCAGTATTATTAGATTTTTGATCTCCTTGGCTTTCTGAATATTTCTACTAAGCTTATATCCATTATTGCCCTACATTTATTATTGCTACAATATCATCTTTCAAGGAAGACAAATAGAAAGGAATTCAGCAATGCCCTGTTTGGCCATTCATATGAAGTTTTAATAACTCTTCCAAGGTTTTGTTTAATATTTCCATTAAGAGCATAGTTTCTTGGATGCAAACTTTTTGTAGAAAACAATGTTAAAGTTTATTAGAACATGAAATAAAGATGTATTTTCTGCTGTTATTCAGGGCACATAAAATATTTAAATTTTTTTCCACTCTAAGTGCTCAGGCATTTTGCTAATCTGCTGCAGTTTTGTAGTAATTTGAAAAGGTCACAGACCTCTTTAGAAGCTTGATAATACAGTGCACTGGCACCCTTCCACCAGCTGATACAATGCTGCCCTCTCTGAAGTCAAGTGGATCAATGCCTGGTTCTACAAAACATTTGGGGCTCTCCATTATGAGCACTACTGTTCTTTATCACTCTGATTTTCCTATTTCCTGATACATTTTAATGGAACAGCCAGGGAAATACTGTCAATGTAGAATCTCACTCTAATACTAAATAGAAAGAATTTGTCATTTCAGTTAGCAATCTGTTATTTCTCACCTTTTTATTTCTGTGCTGAGAGAGTAACAACAGCTTCTCCATATGGCCAAAGTAGCTCTTTAACAGAGATTTCCTAAGAAGACAGCTTTGTCTTTCTTATTGGTAACACATTGCCTACGAGCTTTGTTTTGTCTTTTGGTTTTGTGCCAAGAACTTTAAAGCCAGAGTGAAATATCAAAAAGGAAAAAAAAAAATAAAAATGTAAGTGTATCCTCCACTGTAAAATAGATGTATGATGAAAAAATAAGGTATTATAGAGCCGTATGATAAAATATAACACAAGGTAAGGCATAATAGGCGAGTTATTGAGTCACTTTTGCAATGTACTGTCAGCGAGGACTCTGGTGTCCTTGTACTTTGTGCTGTGCACATGCAGAGTTGCTCTGAAATCCTGACTGCAAATGCTCCATGAACTGGCACCCAGCCACACAACCACCAGAGCGTTGTGTCTTGCTCACCAGCCCTTCTTTGGGTAGACCAAAAGGAAGACTTGCTAAAAACTAGGCCTGTCTCCTGGCAAACGTGACACCCCTCTGATCTGTCAGGAATACCCTTGCAGCTCACGTGGCTGTAGGATGGGGCATTAGATGGTGCAATAAATTCCCAAACTAGGCACTGCCAAGATATTGCAGAGCTGCCCCTCATCTGATGCAAGGCTGGATTTATCCCGGTCCTCTGAGAGAGAAAGGGAAGAGGTACAATAGAAATGGGAGGTCCACTAAAAAAGGCACTTTGAGATGGATTATGGGTCTGGTGAGAGAAAATTTCTGGGCACTTTCCAGAACCAAGCACTGCTCCTGCTGAGAACAGGAATGTCAGCAAGAACAGTCCTGGGCATCCCACTGATTCTGCTTTGCTGAAACACGACACTGTCTTCCCAACCCTGCTTCTGTCCTTAACACTGTCTGAACAAGACCGATGTTAATTGAAACAATTCCATTCCATTATGGATCTTTCTATATCTGTTATTTATTTGCTTCAATTCAGAATTTTTCTACATTATTTAAAGGGCACCTTTCTACAGTTTAAGTGAATAATACAGTAATACAACCGTAGAACAATCTGAACTGATTTGAATATGGATGAAAGTAGTTGTATTTAATAGAATTTTTTTTGTTTCTGAACTGCCATACATATGCCGCTATCTTTTGTCTGCTTTCTATATAGCACCTAAAGCATTAATATTTGCATTAAATCATCTTGCACCTAGGAATAAGAGACACAAACACCTCTGGTACAGATGGATGGAAACAAGAGAGTCATCAGGAGAGATGGTAGCCTCTGTCTGCCAAACATCAGTGGATTTCAGGAATAAAGGCTTGAGATGTGCCCATGAAAGTTTCCCAGGAATCATTTAATTAGGGGCAGTTTAAATTACCTAAATCACCAGCAACTGCGTGCAAGCGATGAATTCTGAACACCATGAATTAGAAACACAGCTGAGGAAACTACTGGGCTGGCAAGTACATGGCATATCATTTGCAAAAATTTTTACAGGGGTAATAAAGGCCTTTGTGAAAGAAAATATTGAAGTTTCTGCAAATACAGCTGCAAGTAGCTTAATAATAAAACCTGGGCAGGGGGATGGACAGATCAAAGGAAGCTGTTACCACACACCTGTTCACCACTGTTTTCTAAGGTCCAGGAACAATCATAAGGTTTGGGGTTTTTGGTAAGAAATGAGTTCTTAGGCTATGTTAATGTACATGAATATAAACTATAAAGTAATTTGGAGACACTTCTCCGAAATGGCAGAAAGAAATGCAGTGTTTGCATTTCACCAACAAAAACTTGGCTTAACCTTATTAATTAGCAGATAAGAGAGGCAATGAGCCACATGAAAAAAAAAAAAGAAAAAGGTTAAGGATTATATGCTTTTGTAGTCAAACATCTTGCTAATTGAAAAAAAACCCCATGGTTCACACAGAAGGAGTGAACTCACATACACCAGTGGCATGAAAGAAAGAATGTGAGGAGATTCACATACCTGCTCCCTGACATTTTGCTTATTGCAAAATTCTTAGTGCCACAGAAGGTAATGAAATTTTTTAATACCTCGAATTCAACAGCAAAGCTGAAAGCAAAAGCTGTGCAGCAACTCCCAGAAACAGCTGAATGAGATGTTTTGTGGGTGATGTGTGAATTCTGTCCCTCTGGATCTGTTTATTAATCTGAAATAGAAATTACAGAACTGAACGAATCATGCAGAAATAGTTTCCTGATCAATGTGGATATAAAAGACTTGCATTTCCTTCAGTAGCCTTGCCATGAGGCACTAAAATAATTTTCTCTGAGTGCCTGTTTCTGTGTTTATCTGCTACAAATATTCTAGCTATTCTAGGATTGAGAAATGAAGTTCATACTGAAAGAAAGTGAACTTTGAGCCTAAGTTTGTATAGGCTCCAGAGGCAATATACTTTTATACTAAAAATTTTACTTCTTTTAATTGATTAATTTTAATGGAGATATTGATGATAATCTCAAGCATACACTAAGAAAACCAGAAACCAGTTCCTAGCTGCCTCTGGGGAGAGCCCAATATCCCACGAACTATTTGATATTGAAGTCAAGGCCAATGGTATGTTCACATATAATCCATAACCAGAAAATTAGTTCCTGCTTACTCTGACTTGTTTTCCTTCTTTAAATAATTATTTGACCTGGCAAGTTTACAGAATAATGTCCCCAGGTTTTAGTTTATCCAGTATGACTCACATTAAATTTCCATGGTTAGAGCAAGTTTACATTTTGATACTGACACTTCTGGCCCACCAGGCCACACATACCCAATTTCAGACCTTCTTGCTGAAAGTGCTGCTACAGCTGAAAAATAAAGAGTTTATTACCCCGTGATTATGAACCTAAAGAAAAACATGTCATGATATTCCCTTGTGAAAAGGGGAGATTTGAAAGAATACAGATTTTATGAGAAAAATGAAGACCTTCTGCAATGTGGTATTTCTTTTCTCCAGCCAATGCATATGATGGCACAAAATCATCCTGAGTGTCTCAAGTTCTTCCACTGACTGTAGGGCTTCACCAGCTCCTGTGTTAACATGCAGTCAGTGGATGCACCTCTGCCTTCCAGAACAGTGATAGTGTTTGTCCCTGTGGGAAAGATATTCCCAAATGCAAACAGCTCTTTTCTCAGCTGGTAGGAAAGAGCAGGGTAACATTTCCGCCCTAGCCTCACTGTGTAGTTGAGGGATTAAGTTTTGATCCATATTTGCATTTGCAAATTATTATTATATTATATATATATATAACATGTATAGTTTTAAAAGGCATATATGCAGTATTACATCATTCCAATGGCCCACAGATTACAGAACAGTTGTATATATAGAGATAATATACCTTAAATACACAGCAAATGCCTCAGCACCACTGTCCAGTCACTACATTGTTTTAGTGTGTCTTAATATCTTACTGACAACATAATAAATTACTAAATTGGAGATTATTTTTGCTATTTATTATGGAAATAATGCATAATCTTCTACTGTCCTGGAATTAATTTTGCCATGAATGCATTGGAAAGAACACAAGGCTCATGAAGAAGATGAGGGTCCCTGTTAGATGAGCATATAGAGAATTCCCAATCAACGCTGGAAAAAACACAAACACAGAAAGATGATGAGGTTTAATAGAATTGCTCTAAAAGTTTCTGTGCCAACTCTTGTCCTAGTTTATATCAACAAAAATAAGAGAAAAATACAGCAGCTGTAAATAATATTAAACTGAATTTGGTGTAAGCAATATCATACTCCAGTCTAATAATCTCACCTAACAAGTTTTGTGCTACAGTGTGCAAAATATCCTATGTTATCAGTACTTAAATCTCCCAACCCTCTTTTCTTCTGACAGCCTTAATGCTCTCCCTGTTACATTTGCCAGTTTTCCTGCTGGGAATATATTGGCCTTCTAAGTTTTATGACTTTTTATATTAATACTATTTTCTATGTATGTTTATTAGTTGTTTCAGAACTGACCTATGAAAAACAAATGCTATTTTTTTCACTAGTGATTAGTTACAACACTCAGGTGACAGCAGACTCATCCCTACTGTTTCCAGTCTCAGATTTCTGATATCAAAATTTCTTTTGTTGGTACTGATGCTTATGATCAGAAAGATAATCAGGCTCTGACCACTCTGAGTGGGTTTTTTTTTTCCAAAAAGCAATTCCTTCCAATAGGGATTGAACTATTCACTATATATTTAGGTCACAATGTACAATACCCTTCTTGCAAATAACAGACCATGACCATGTTGGTCATAATAAGCCTATTCTTGAAACACCTTATTTGAAGTGATTTTCTAGTTAGACTTTCTTGGAAAAGGTTACCATTGCTAATAAAAGACAAGTTTCAAGGGCTTTTGTTTATCTCTTGGGGCTATAGCTATAGCTATTTACAACTGTGGAGAATCAGGACTACAGCACTTCTGCTACTGCTATTAGTAAAGAATTCTGCTCTCTTATTTGCTGTACCTACTCCTTCTTCCCAGGAAATTATGCTTGATACACATACATACTTTGTTGTTCCTTGGTTTTACAGCTTTCCTCCTCTCTGTAGATCTTTTCCCCTAAACTGTGATCCTGCTTCAGATGTGAGTTATCTTTATCACCACATCCAAGCCTTCTAGCTGTCATTTTCATCCTGAATGCAATTATTAGAAAGAAATAAAATCAATCATGCTCAGTAGTAAGTTTATTTAAAAAAAAAAAAAAAAGGTGCATAATTTTACAAGCCATCAAGCTCTGCTCAGCGCTTTCCAAAATCTCTGCCATGCCAAGTCCTTCCTTGTCTGAAAATCCTTGTATTCTTAGTAACAGCACAGTAACCTGCCCTAGGGAAAACAAATCCCAGTGCTCAAAGGGAAGGTACCCGTTAAAGGAAGAGGCTGTTGATGGATGGGGCTTTTCTCCCACATTTCAATTACCCAGAGAATTGCAACAGGCCTAGATTAACCTGCACAACTATAATAACACCACAGCTAATGATCCGAGCCCAGGGAGATAGCAAATTCAATGCTTCATTGACTTAGGCACTCAGAGCAGCAGCCTCCTATTCTGCAGAAGAGGAACAAAGTCCCAGAAAGTCCCTCCCCCTTCCCTGGCTCCCTCTGGTCTCGTCTCATAAAAAAAGCTACTGCTTTGTAGAAACCTTTGTGCAACAGTGAAGGCACCTAAAAGAAACCTGACAGGGGAGCCTTTGGAGACCAGACTCTCTCCGACAATCCCCACAGTGCAATGTGTATCGGAAGAGGATTTAGCAGACCATGGGGAAGGATGCTGAGCACTGTGCATGTGCCCTTCTTCCCCCAACCTACTGTACAGACACTGCTGATACATCCCTTGGCACACCAGGGTCAAAGGGAAGATAATATTGCTCACACTCACCTTGAAGTAATGAGGATAAAACCATGAAATAGGAGAGCAATTAAGCACCTGTGAGCAAAAGCTGTTAAAAAATTAAAGCTCATTTTGTATCATTGGAAATCTCAGAATATACATGAAGAACAAGTGACTCTGCACTACCTCTGAGACTGCTGCAAGCAATAAATGACAATGCAAAAGAAGCAAGAAGTCTTATGTCAACTAAAACAGGAATAAAAAGATATCACAGAGTATGCATGCAAATATATTTTAATTTTGCAATGTTTTATTTAGAAGAAAAGCAGTGGGGAGTTTTATCTACAAAATAAAATCAGAAAAATAATTATATACAGAGCCAACCAGGAAAAATTCAGCTTCCGAAAATGTTTTCTCTTTCACTTTGGTATGAAAGCTTTCTCCTGGTGAAAAGGTCCTGTGGCTATTTTAAATACCTGCAGTGTTAAGAGTTGAAACTTGTGACATTCAGAAGGGAAAAAAAAGAAAGAAGTAAAAATTTCACTGGTTTGAAAATGCATATTGCTTTTACCTGTGCATTATTCATTAGCAGTTTCTTGCCTTTTCTTGAGCTGAAATGGTCTCAAGTGGGACACTAAACTCATGCCTGCAAATACTTGTCAGGACAATCAAAGGTCACTAGACCAAAATAACAAATTAGATGTCCTGAGTTGTCCAGGCAGAAGTGGAGGCTTTGCTAAAGCTGGTGCCTTCTTTTCCCAGAAAGATCTGGTAAAGTGGGTCCTGCTCCAACCACACCTGCATTTCATGAGTACTCAGTCACCTGATAACAAGAAATAGTCAACATTTACCATACTTGGTGACAAGCACCACCTTTGGAAACACCGCCGTCATTCATCCACTTTCCACAGCAGAATAAAGCCCTTCCTTTCCCATCACCTGCATAATTCCACCATGGTTGATTCCACATTTCGTACTTGCTCAAATTACCATATAAGTGGTACTACTCAGGCAAGCTGCCCTTAAAAATATACATGAACCACTTAGCATTGACTATTTCAGTTCTCTCATCTTTCATATCTTACTCTTTTGTCCCATTTAGAGTTTTGTTCCAGATGAAATGCAGCCATTTCCCTACGGGGAATGACCTCAAAGGACAGGACTGGCTCACGGTGCAGAACTACACCATTAGTAATTTCCTGGGTGGACAAATCATTGAGGCAAACAGTGGCTGCAGTTCCTGTTATAGCTTTTCTAACCACCTTTGTGAAGTGCTTTATGCTCATAAAGAACTTGATAAAATATGTGTCATTGCTATTATTTTCAGTTAGCTGTCTCGGGGTGAGTGCAAATGTGGCCCTAAGCTCAGCAGACTTTATACACTCAGCATGTCTTCAATTGCTTGTCCCTACCTTAATACACATTAGAGATCCCACCTGCAGATTTCTATTCTCACATAAGACAGCTTCTATCAATGTAGCACTGAAGGTAGGAAGGAACAGCAGCACATGAGATATGAAGTACATCACTGGTACAGACATAGATCTGCATAAGAAAGACCTTTGTGCCTCTTATGAAAAGGGGATTGTATGAAGCTCACACAGTTTTAACCCTCCTAGCTTTAACATTTCTTTTAAAGCCTACATGTCAGTTTGGATAAATGACTTTGGAGAAGTAGGAATGTTGTGAGTCTCAGCACTTCTTTCTGTGGGTGTCAGGCTGTGAGACACTGCTATGCTACAACAGAGTAAAGAATGTGCACTTCTTCTCAGCCATAAAACAAAAAATACATTGCATTCAAACGTGATTTTACTAGGAGATTAGCAACTTTGCTTATTAGATAATGGAACACTTGGATGTGCATTTTAATCGGATAAAAACATAACATTCATGAGCGTCTGGTAGAAAACATTTACTGTAAAAGAATTTTAAAAAAGAGAATTTAGGAATTGCCAGACCATTAGTCAATCTTTTCCAGTATCACTGCTCTGAAAGGAGCTCATTTAGATTAAACACTAAATTATATCTACAGCATGATATACCTAGATGTTATACCCTGGTGATATACCTAGTTGATATGCATAAATTGTATGGTTATACCATGACAGACTTACATATCTAAATATAACATGTTATACTGAAGTATATATCTATGTACAGCAAGTAGACAATCAGCCCCATGGGATTATCTCCTCCCAAACATCTGTATAACCTCCACTGTGGGATCTTCCATTACAGACTCCAATGGGAGTTTGATTTTGCATAAAGAAAACAAGAAAGAAGGAGGGAAGATGTATCATTCTAATCACAGCCAGGCAGCACAGTCCAGACTTCTAATGTTGTTGGAGACAAGGACATCTCTCTCTGGAGAGATGCTGGCAGCCCCTGCAGGACTGGCTACCTGGGAAATTGCTG
>JAWMRA010000130.1:63740917-63794475 GCA_035584735.1 Pseudotriccus pelzelni
TACACGTGAAGCTACAACTCAGGAAAAGGACCCTCCGTTGGTCTGGAACTGACCCCTGTCCCCATAACCGGAACATAATGTCAGCAAGAATCTGTCAGAAGCCATGACAGGCAGAAAGCACAATAGTGCTATGGCTGATGGAGGGGCACTGGTGTTCTGCTGCTGGGAAAGGTGAGAGGAAGCATCCTGAGAACTCTCTGAGCCACTTGTGTTGCCATGGCTGTAGGGGAGCCTCAGTTCTGGCTCTTCCACACTACGCTTCTCCATGTAACTACATTGCCCCTCATTGCCTCTTCATCTTTACCTGAATAATGCCATGTGTCTATCCCAATGTCCTCTGAACGCAGTTTTCTAATTAAAGCCACTTCACCCTCAGAAGTGTATATTTACTCAAAGAATGATGTTCTATTGCCTCTATCTTATTTATCCATACCCTAGAGCATGCTTACCAATACTTCTAACTTGGCAGCTGTAGGTATTTTTAAAATTAATAAAAAAAATAAATAGTTGAGACAGGAGAATGTGCTGGCAAGATTAAATAAGAAGAATTAAGAACTGACAGGACACTGTGACAGGCTTTAAGTTTTGCTATATTATATTTTATAGTGCAAAATAACCCACCTACAACTAAATCCAAGGACAAACAAGACTGACTTTTTCTGTGTAGCTACCTGATCTCAATATCAGCGCTAATAATTGTAAGGCTAAAGGAAATACTTTTACCGACATAAAATGTTCTGGGAGCTACATTGTTCCCTGGTTAAAATAAATAAATAAACAAATAAAAACCATACTTTATTTCTTGCCTGAAATTTCTTGCCTGAAGTTTCAGGCTGCAAATCTTGGATCTTGCTATACCTTTCTCTGCAAGATTGAAGAGTTACCTACAATTAGATTGCTGCTCATGGTAATTAAGTCTTTAGCCTTCTGAATAAAATAAGTAGGCTGAACTTCTGGGTCCTTTCACAGTCGGTTATGCTGAACCAATATATTGTGAAGGGGTAAGGTGAACTTAGAATCATAGACTCATATCATGAGTTGGAAGGGATACACAACAATCATCAAAGTCCAACTCCTGGCCCTGTACAGGACAGCCTCAGGAGTCACACCATGTGCCTGAGAGGATTGTCTAAACGCTTCTTGAACTCAGACATGCTTAGTGCTGTGTTCACTTCCCTGGAGAGCCTGCTCCAGTGCCCAACCACAAAGCAGATGAGTGAATGGTGATTTCTGAAGATCATTAATGAGAGATTCTTTAAGGAAAGAGGGGCTGCTCCTTTCATCACTGTTCCTGTACTGTGTGTGGTGTAACATACAGTCCCAGTTCACCTATGTGGCCGTGGCTGCCTAGCTGTTTTCTGTCCCATTCCCACTAAAGATGCCTCTAACCTATTCCCTAATGGAGACTGATGGGCCTTTACTCCTCTATAAACTGCTGACACACCACTATAGCAAAATCCTTGCTTGACAAAGGTGTGATATAATCATACCAGACATGTCAAGCACATTAAGCCACTGTTCAGAAGTACTTCCAGCATCAGAAAAACAGCCCCCAGATATGCCAGTCTGTGTCACCTCCATGCATAAAACAAGTCACAGGATAGAGGTATCTTCTTGATTGCTTAGCAGTCACAGAACCATGCATCACATCACTTCTTCAAGCTTATTTACAAAATGTAAATACATGTACACATGTATTGAAAATATACACCAGTGTGCCATGTTAGACCCTGATTCACCTCCCACTGAAGTCAACAGAAAGAGTGTTTTAGGTTTGATGGATCCCACCAAAATATTCAGGTTTGTGCACTTTGACATGGAGTCACATTCACTGGAGTGATTTTCAGCCAAGCCAACACTGCACTAAAAAACTTTATCAAAAAATAAAATCTGGAATTAGAATCTCTGTGAGGAACTGAAAGCCATACCAAATGTATGGGAAAGCTGATGGCTTTCCATACTGGGAAGCAGAATTCTGAATCCACTTAACAAAAACAGTGCTCAGCCATTTAAAGATGGCTTTTCCTCTTAGCAGTATTTCCATTCCTTTCAAAACTGTTTAGCTAGAAATAAAACCATATTTTTTAAGTGATGTTTCCATCTGATTTTAAAATGACAAATTTCCAGACATAATAGGGAACAATTTATTCTGAAATAATATTTGTAATATGCTTACTGTTTTCTAAATAGGCACATTTCCTGATATTTGTATATACAGACCTTCTTATGCACCAGGCTCTGCCCCTGGACTGGATTACCGAGCATCGTTTGTAGAACAAGCAATATATAAGAGCAGCTGCTTACTTTACATATCTCTGTATATGTTTTCACTTTAGGTACTTATCTCTATCTATCACAGTTTTATGGTTCCTGTAGAGGACTAACTGGAAAACTGATGTCCTACTCTGGGCACTCAAATACTGATGCGTTTTCTTGTGGTGCCCAAGCCTTTTCTGGGAACTGATGCAATCTCATTAGGATTCCATAAACCTTTAGAGTCTTTACTAAGTGTTTAAATTGCCAGTAAGTGACCCAGCATTTTCTTGTATTTTGCACCATTTGTGACACTTTATACAGTATCTGGTCCCCAGTAGTGTACCCACTGCAGAGGAGGGGCAGTGTTTGTGCCACAGGGTTGTACAAAAATTTTGTATCTTCCTTAGAGGGAAACATGGTTACATCTCTGCAGGGTATCAGAGCCCAAACTGCAGTGATCAGTGTCACAATCAGAACAAGCATATGAGGCTGTCACACCTCGGGGACAGAGAAAGGCCTTTCAGATCAGAATAAAGTTAAACTTCCAATTAAGTTTCTCCATGTGTAACACAATATCTATCTCCTAAAATAAAACCATTAATGGGGCAGCAGTCCCAACTCTGAAAATCATTTCTAGAATCAACTCCCTAAAATCAACTGTCCTAAACCCTCCACTCTGGACTCGAAGATCTCTCAATTGCTCTAATTCAAAAAAAGAAATGAGACAATATTACCATGGTATGGTCACAGGAATTTTATTTTCAGAAAAAATTTATTTCTATAATGTGTCTGTGCTTAAATATGATAAATCAAAATATTACTCTAGTTAAGTTTGTCTCTGAGAGTTGCCATTCAAGAATTTTTTTTCTGTGTGTTTGGGATAATCTGATTAACATTTTGCTTTACCTTGAATTTTGCATTATTTTCTCAGAAATTTCAGCATCTTGGCAGGCTTCTAAGTTCCAGTATTTATTTCCGTGAAAATTTATTGTTGCTGAAGCTCCTGGAACGAAGTGCTTATCTGTTGGCGTCAATGAGAAAGTTGTCATTGTCTTCAACAAGCCCAGAATTTCATTTTCATCTTCTCTGAAGAAGAAATATTGGTTGCACCTGGCAAAAATTCAGTGCACTGTTCTGAGTTTCGGAAGCAAGGTAGCATTGAGTAACACCAGAGGTCCATGAGGCCTAATGTTCTCCACAAACCACTAGCACCAAAATTCAGTACAAGGATGTTTTATCCTCATTTCCCAACCTCTAACTATCTTCTTCAGGAGATTCCTGGGCTTTATGCTTTTCTGTGTATTTAGTTATTCTTAGTGAAGCTCTTTTCCAAGAAATTGTCCAGTCTCTCTCTGACCCCATGGTAAATTCCCTTAAATCCATCAGCCAAAATATCCTGGACAAAAGTGTTCACAAGTCTACAACGAAACATGCAACGTACTGCTTCCTCCTGCCTGATTAGACCATGGTTCCCATTATTTTTGTGTAATACAGTGACAGAGAAAAGTCCCCATCTTTTCCTCCAAGCTTGCTGTGATTTTGTGGCTCTCACCCCAAGCACCTCTTGCAGTCAGAAGCTTCACCAGTTACACAACTGCTCCTTTTATAGGAGCCATTTCAAGCCTCTGATCCCTGTTTGCCTTTCCTGAACCTGACCAGGCCAAACCCTGACCTTTCCACCAAGTGGCAATGCCAATTTGGAGCCCATTAGGAGAAGTTCACACAACTTTTTCCTGTATTCATCAATTTATCTGTGCTAAATTCTGTCTGACATTCTGTTGACTGATCATCCAGATAATTTTACTGCCATGAATAACTTAACTACCTCTGCAAACTTTGTTAACCATAATGTTCATGTCCTTGTCCAGATGACATGAATAAGAATCCCCAGCAGCAATCTGGTGGGGATGCATAAAGGACAAAGTTTGCTTTGGCTATGCATTTTAATATACTGTGAACATCAAAAGGCAACTGGCAAGATTTCTTCTAGTAATTCCATGCACTTTGCTGGCCTACTGCCATTGGGAAAACCTTGCCTTGTATAGAGAGGAGTGTTGTATATAATGTATAAAACAAGAACAGATGAAAGGATGGGCTGGTTGTGCATAGGGAAGATGGGTGAGAAAACTTAGTGGTCTTCTAGCTTGTCAAAGACTGGAACAGAAATGAAGGCAGGAAACCATTATTCATATCCCCTGAGAATAGAACAGAGTAATGAGCACAAATTGCTGCAAAGGAGAAAATGCTTTATTATTCAAGATAATTAAAAACCTGAAAAGACTGCCTGGAAAACGGGACCTGACACCACTGAAGGTTCTCAAAAAAAGCTTAGTTGAGTATCTTCTAGGGAATAGTGTAGATGTATTTTTCATTTCAGCTGAGGGAAGTGGATGGAATGGGGTTAAACAAGTAGGTTTGACTGAACTCATCCTCTTGCCAGTGAGGAAATATGACAGAAATGTCCAGATTTCCATGCTCAACAGAAGGATTTAGGGCCTCTGTGAACAGGATCTGGTTTTCAAAAGGGCTGAACTCCTTCAACTTCCACTAGATATAAACCACATGTAGGTACTCACAGTCTCAAAGTCCAGCACCCTGGACTTTTCTCTCGCTTTGAGGGCTACCTAAATCTGCCTACACAAGAATTATCTATTTCTTCACCATTAATGTTTAAGTAGGCACCTGTGAGATGAAAACACAGGAATATTTCAACCTTTAGCTGATATGGTGTTTGGAGCTAAGGAAGAAAGAGCGTTTACCACACTTTAGCTTCTGAGTTAGAAAGGGGTTGTAGTGAGTTCCTGTTTTATAGGGGTGGTTTTGTTACTTTTCTTATCCTGTTTGGACTCTAGAACTCAAAGTTCCTTAAGAAGAGAAGGTAGCCTTCTTTTTTATTGATCAGTAGCTTCTGTGGTGTGGGGAAACAGACAGAAAGGCTATATCTGCCTCTGTGGGTGTATGACATAAATAATGCTAAATGGAAAACACATAGATTGTGCTGAATGCCAACAGAACAAGGACTGAAAATCTCTGTACCTCCCAAGCACTTGTCAGTACAAAGGCAGGAAAGTACAATTATTTCTGTTTTGAATATCGCAGACAAATGCAGGCACTCGGCCTGGATATCTGTGTGTTTATGTGATAATGATGAGTAAAAAAGTATCTGTAAATTTTAGACATTTCCATAAACAGAGCACAGTAGGGTATCTCTGCATTATGCACAGGATGCAGTGGGTTCCTCTCAGAGATTAGGATTCAGCGCAAGGAAGAAAACAGCTGAAAGTTTGCAATACCTTCATTTGAACACCTGCAGTTTCAGGGGTGGGGTAAGACTTTTAGATGAGAAATTTAGATGAGGAGGGGTGAAAAACAAATTGCAATCAGAAGCAGAGCCAAATATCCAAATAGCGCAAACTGGAACAGTGATGCTGAAGTCAATCAAGCTCTGACAACTTGCAAAAGCCAAACTGCTGCTCTAGAATATTCTCTGAGCACAAACCTTATGTATTGTGATGTCTCCCCTTATGAAAGCAGGAATTGCTCACGGATTCAGAAAATTTATTAGCTCTGAAACAAACACAGTTCCATCAGATTTGAGAAGATTTTGGCCAAGGGAATGTTCTACAACTATGAGAATCCAGCCAACTGTTTCTGAATCAAGACCTTTTTTTTTGTTAAATTAAAACTTTTGACAGGTATTAATGAGACTGTGTAACATTCCTCTGCTTCAGCAAGCAAGCTGGTTGGTCCTAGAGCTGTGATACAATTAAAGTATGTGAAATGAAACCTATCTTCCAGTTCATCTGTCAGTTACTGACGCAGTGTAAAAAAGGTCTAGACTCCTGAAAATGAACACATCATAGATATGGTCATGCAAATGAATGCCTACATTTTTGGAAAGACAGGTTAATCCTTCAGCTGGCTTCAAGAATTAAACTTAAAAGCTATCTTGATTTTTTTTTTTCACTCCACTAAAGCTGGAAGTTGTGAATCTGATAGAAGGCATGGCCCCTGACAAGAATTTAATCTCTCTGATAAATGTAATTGTGTTGACATAATATGTTCACATCTCTGCAAAGCATTTTACTTAATGCCATATAACAGTCTGATTTTAAAATTTTGGCACTACTTACAAATTAGTGATGACTATATCAAACTGATTGAAAACATTTATATGGTCAGTGGAGTCCCTGGGACATACAGATGTTTGCAGGAGAGAGAAAAGAAAAAAATCCTGGATGATGTTATGATGTTATTTCCACATAAATGGAAAAGCAGTAATAAGTTTGGCAATGCAAGAGTTTATCAGAACTAAACCAAAGCAATTAACATTATAAACAATCAGCTCGTTATTGATGCAGAAACAGCCTTTGATTTAATGACAATAAAAAGGGGTTCCTACTCTGAAAGACCAGAAAGAACCTTTGTGAAATCGACTTCTAAATTTCTGCATAAGGCAAATTAATAAAATTCCCTGTTTTCAACCACGACTGGCTCAGGGTGCTTCAGAACACCTGAATTCTCGACTTAAAATTGCCAGTGATGGAAACTCCATCAAAGACTTGCTCTATTGACAATTGTCCTCATTTGTTTTAACAAAAAAACCAAACCCATACTCTCTCAAAATGCAGCAATGACCTTTATATCCAGCCTAAATGGAATTATGTTAAGACCTTCAGATTTTGGTCTGGCAGCATTATTTGCTTGACGGGGGACCTGGTTACAGCTGATGGTTTCAGAGCAGAAGTGATGGAATAAGCACAAGGCAGTACCCAGCAGGCTCTGTGACTTCCAGATGGGGGTCCCTTGCATTCTTTCTGCCTTCTGCAAGCCAAAATAAACGTGAATTGATGAATCCTACCATGCACTTGCTACAGCACATTGCTTCTTGAGAGGCCAGAGTCACATTGCAGGGAAAAAAATCCTTCACTTTGCCTTCCCCTAGTGCCAGGACTCCTCACACATGGCCAGGAGTGCAGAGGCCTCATATGATAAAAATTAGTTTTGACACTTACACAGACATGCTCTTTCCCTTGCTTGTTATAAAAGCAGATGAACTAAAGGACTGAGTATATGAGAGTCAAAATATATGCCTGGTCCTTACAGAGGACCATGTGCCAAAACAGTGTGAACTTCTTAACTGATCTAAATGATATGAATAATTCCTCTGAAAGCATTGTGTAATCCACTGAAATCCAAAATCTATACACTCATCTCAGGGAATAAATGTACTGTTGGAACCCACCCATTTTAGATAAGGAAATAACAAATATCCGATAATCAAATACATTAACAGTGTAGGAATGCTCACTGTGAACTTATTGACTGAACCTCAAGATGGCAAAACCAGCACACCAAAGTGAGAGACTCAAAAGCCTAGAAGAAATAGTAAACAGAATTATGTTAATAGCTATTGACAAGGGTGAAGAATTTTGTATTGCACAGAGATTTTCTAATTTGTTAACCCAGCTTGGCAATATTGACAACAATTACATTACTAGACAACATTATGTCATGAAATGTCTGTTGTGTTGCTTTGAGCCTCACACATTTGACTTTTACCTTCTACATAACGAAAAAAGGATATCTATTTAAAACTCCAAGTACTATTTTGATCTTTGTGATACCAAGTTAGAAGAAATAAATTACATTCTTTTAAACTATCGTATTTGCAGTTATTAATGGACATAAGTAAGCCCTCAGCATTTTTAAATTCGTTAAAAGCAACCATAAAACAATGTACATGCACTAAAGCATATTCCTGCAAATTAAATTTAACATTTCAACCATAAACAAACACCTTGAACTCAATGCAGAACAGCTATGGTGATCTAATATGTTACCATTGTGAGTATTCTCTTCTGAGAATACTTTAAATATTCCCCAAAGGTCAAAGTCTTTGGCATAAATCATGAGTGCATTTGGTTTTACATTGATCTTCAGTAAAGCTGGTTATCTATAAGACAGTATAGTGTAAAGCCTTATGAAGAGTTCAGAGACCTAATTTTTTTGACTGGTAAAACAGCAATAAAAAAATTGCAATGCTTGTTGCCTCTCTGAAATTGTGATGTACTTAGACTTGCATAGGTTGATTTCCAAAGCTCTTAGGAATTTAATAGGCCTCATTTCTGTGAGTTATAAACTACTGCCTGAGCTGATTTTTGGCACGTTGTTCTGAAATGCTAATAATTTGGCTCAGACAGAATACAATGAATGGTAAAATGGATGAATTACCAGGAAGGCAATTGCTCATAACAGATTAATGGGCATGCCTAATATTTCTATAAACTTAATGTCTCTCAGCGCATATAAAATGTCAGCAACCTACTTTTGCCACACATTTTTTCTCTGAAACCCACTATGGAAGTGGGTTCAGCCTTGCTGCTGGGACTGCTCTTGTAAGAGCAGGAGATATTAAAACATACACCTACGTCTTTCCTTGGGGGTCTTGTTTGAGACACAGAAAAGCAGAGGTGATACAATTGCACAATGCACTGTGAAATGTTTGCAATTGCCCATTTGGTCAGTAGCTCACACAGCTTTCTGACACTATCCTGAAACCTTTCAGGCTTTTTATATGTGTTGTTTCATACACCTGCCAAATAGCCTTTTTAAAGAACATCTGACAGAAGCAGAGGCCTGACAGGAAGCAAAATGATTTCAGGTATGGTCCAGTCAAGAGACTGAAAATTGTATTTTTGAAGCATCAGAGGGAAAGCAATCCATTCATATATCTCATTTTCAACACAGTTGAATCCTTATCAATATAGTGTTCTCAAATCTGTCTTTATGGCATTTCTTTCTTCTTGAGGAAAGCTTCCCTATACATTTTCATGACATTTTCTTCCCTTCCCCACCAAATTCAGGCAAGTCACATGCCTAGAGAGAAGAGAGCTTTTGGTTTGCTGTGCTTGATTAAGAAATCATCCTCCTTCTCTCAGAACTGCTGCTGCTAGCCTTCAAACCTTCAAAATTCTCAAAATTCTGTGGCATACAGAGAACAATCACTTTGGTGTGCTGACCACTCTGATGTCATGCTGCTTATTAATAAACAGCCTACTCTGATGTAAATTGAAGTGAACACAGTCTGCAAGGAGATTAAAAAAAAACAATTCTCAAAAAGCAGTATTGTTTGATGGCTTTCAGTCAAACTATTTACTCCAGCACTTCCTACAGCAATTTAAGTATTCACACTGGTGTGTTTTCTCTGGCATCAGTGACTTTGAAACAGGATGCTTTTGTGTAAAAAGTCATTGCTCTAAAAAGATATTCACATAAACAGGTGGGAAAAGAAATAGGACAGCACTTAGATGTATAACTGGTATACAACAAGAAGTTGTGAAAGGCTGTGATCAGCTTGGAGGTATTAAAGCAATCTTAAAATTGGAGCTGCCAAATCATATTATGTTTGTGCTCATCAACTGGCAGTCATTTAGGGTGATCTTGATGATACTAATCCTTTTAGAGATGTTTATTGAAAGAAGAGGCCAAGCAAATTTATCCATTTTGAATTTAAAATTGACATGGGGAACAAATAAGCACCCCTGCTATGAAGGCACATGGGACAAGCACTGTGGGATGGGCAGGACAATTAGGATTTGGGGCATCTCAGTACCTGCCCAGCTTGGAGAGAATAAGACAAAAATCTGGACACATGAGCTCTCCCTTGAAACACCCTTCAGAAAACTAGACTCTATTTCCTTATGTTCTGAGCACTACACTTTTTTTTAATAAAAAGCTTTGAGATTGTTAAACTATAGAGGAAATTTAAATGCAGCTCAGGGTTAACATTCTTTCAGGCTTTCTTTGTGAGGATCCAGAAGTGCTACCTAAGTGCCCATGAGTTATTACTCATCAACCCTTATGAAAATAATTATGTATTAGGCCAGTTTTGAGGATGAGAAAAAGACAAATGTTTATATTTTACTAATACTGGTGTATAATGAGTTTAACAGGAATACAATGCCATTCACATAACCAGGATAGCTCTCTATTAAAGTTGTTATGCAAGCAGACATTCAGACAAATTCAGGAACATGGTGGAAACAATGAAACATTTAGTCCTGACTTTCTCTCCCCTAATTTCAGGTAGAAGCATTCTCAAATTAGCTGGGCAAAATAAGTTACAATTCATTACGTGATAAACAAAAACAAAAATTTCCTTTTCCTTTGTATCTTAGGCTGAAAAATCTGGTTTTATCTACCTGAAACCAACTACTACAATAACTATTCTTGGGGGTTTTTTAACTCTAACTGAGCCTGCTTATGCTTTCTCTCCTGTTCTGTAGCTTTCCCAAGCTTAGATTCTTTTCTTTATTATACAGAAAAAACTTGGATTTTACAAAAAGGGAGTCATTTCCTCCTGTACCCAGTTTGTGTTGACCCCAAATCCACAGCTGAAACAGTTCCAGCTGGCCAGGTAGCTAAAATTAAATAATATATCCTGACCAACTCTCTCATCACAAAAAATAAAAGTATAAGGTATTGATGCAGGCAAAGACTGGTATCAGCGTAATACCATTATTTGTATACCCCACTATGATTTTTTCCAAAGAAGGTTTCTTAGGGACTGAATAACTTGTGACCTGCTTGACTGGATAAACAGCACCATTTGCTGTGACAAGTCATTAGAACTACATTTCAAGATTTTTTCTGTCTGTGGTTGAAGTGAAGAGCAGACCTTTGCCATCAGGCTTCCACAGCTGTGGGACAATATCATATCCGAAAACTGGAGAAGAAACAAATTCAGAACTAGCAAAGACCTGAGGATTTCAAAAACATTACCCATCATCTCTGCTGGAGCTCTTTCTTAGAGAATTGTCATTACCAAATTGAGCATAAACAAATCATTCTATGAAACTACTTGCAAGACATGAACCTTCAGATGTGGCTGTAAAATCTGCAATTGCAATTTAGGTTGAAGAGTTCTATGATTGTAATTAAACTCTAATTCCAAGACAGGAGAGGCAAATTGTCATGTTCTCCACATGGTATTTAATTTTCAGATGCTGTTCCTTCACCTCTTTCCTCTGGAGGAAAGACTCTGGAGAACAAATTATCAAAAGAGAGCTATAATTTTGGTTCTGACATTAAAAAAAAAAAATGGATGACTCATAGACACTAGGCATCTGTTATCATAACCCTAAACACAAGATTATCTGGTAGATTGAACTTAGAGTTTCCAGAATAGAGAGCTGCAGTTTCTCCTTTGAATTACATTTTAGGTTTGGTAAATAATCACAGACACACTTTCTCAGCTTATTACTACAATCAAAGTAAAGCATAAAGCACTTGGCAAGTGGCAGGTGTCTTTTAAAGAATCAAGATGATGTGGAGTTGAGAGTTGAGAGCTAAGACCCAAGAGTTTCACAATAGGATAGAAAATAGATCTAACCTTTCAGTAAATCACTGAATATGACGAAAAGCCCATAAGACTGCCTTAAAAATGAGACTCAAAAATCGAGGCAAATTTTCTAAGATATGTAAAGAACTGGGGTGTTGACAGAGATAGCAGGACTCGATTTGCAGAATTTTTAAAGAATCAGTCTTGGAACTGATGTTAGCTAACTTTTTACAAATTACATCAACCAAAAGAAAATTATTGTCAACAAATTTAAAGAGAATGCACATGTACATCAGATGTGAAGAACAGTGTGAGTTTGCGGAAACAAGCAAAATACAAATTTCAGACAAAATACAAATTTAAATCCAAAAGTAAGATATTAGGGACAATGACAAAAATGTCTGAAATTTTCTGAGCTGTAAACAGTATAAAAATAATCTGACAGTCTGAAACTAGTTAAGATATGTAATAGATAGATACTTCTGGAAGAAAAACCAGTTTTTAATATTCTAGTAGTTATTATTGATACTATTTATTTATGCTCTGAAGCAGTAACAGAGCTTCATACACATTCAGTGATTAGTGTTTTGGTCTAGTTTTGTAACAGGAAATTGTAGCTTGAACATTTTTAATCACAATTCATATCTATTTTTCGGCTGATTTTCTTTGGAAATAAGACTTATGTGATAATGTGATCTGAGTCTCTTCCCTAATGAACTGTGGCACTACTGGTCATTTTTCTGTCCAAGAAGAAAGAAGAGTTGACATTTCAAAGATGATAATGCTCTTATTGCCAAAAAAATAGATGGCCAGAAAGAGAACAGAGTTTCTTGAAGGATGAAGCCCTGATCTCACACAGAAAATCTGCAAGGCAGAAAGACCTCATAAAATCTCCAGCTGTAGGAAAAGGTTCATGAAATCAAGTAGTACTTGAAATCAAAGTACCTAAGACTCCAGTCCTGGAGAAACGTCACTCATTTTGCAAAAGATATGGTCAGCATGTTAAAACACAAGAAGACATACAAAATCAGTGTGTCAGTCATGCAAAATTGCCACCAAGAGGTGAGTGAATGCTGGTGCTCATTCCAGGTTAAGTGAAACATTTGGCTGTGTGAAACACTTAAGAAATTATGATCTGATCCTCACTTGGAAGAGGGCATTTCAATGTTTTAGTGCCTTAGAGGGACACAGTAATAGCAGACTGAACAATATGTATCATATATCACCACGTTCACTGCTGTGCCTATTTGTATTCTGTGTGCTTTGCATGCTGCTTTCTCCTAACCATTCAAAGTTGGAGACCTGCCCGGGGCTCTTCCTTTTTTCCCACATGGCACTGGAAACAAAACATGGCAGGAAGGGTGGGAGGATGCCTAAATTTTCTGTTATCTAATCTAATATTTACACTGTTTACTTACAGTGCTTGTATAAGAACCTCACAGCTACTGTAAACTATACAATGCCATGGGAGTTCTTTTAAATTATTTTTAATTTTAAATGGTGCAAAACTAATAAAAAGGGTTTTGTAAAGTATATTCTGATACCTGAATAGGGAGGAACAAGTTAAATAAAGAGTTTAATGTATATTTTAATTTTGGAAGTTAAAGACAGGAAGGGTCAGTATCAGCTTCTTACAGCACAGAAAATGCAAAAAACAATCAGCCAAGTTAATACCTGAGTACTTTCTAAGCATCCAGTCAGCCTTCAAAGTTACAGGACAAGTGACTACCCAAAACAGAGACTGGGATTACCGGGCAGCTTTTCAGTAAAGGGAGTATTTCTAACTCATCCTCAAAAGCCGTAGTTGCACAAAGAGGGAAGAGGAAAACCTCATGAGCTAAGAGATCTTTTTAACAAGTTTTTAGAATTCTGTGTGGAAGATACAGGAGCAGATCATGAGACTTATGTTTTGAAATATATTTGAAATTGTGTTTATAACCTGTAATTAAACATTTTCTGTTCCTGGAACAAGCATCATTTTTTCTCCCTTACACCTGACAGGTCTTGAAAGAATGTCCATGTAAAGGTAAGAAAGTTATGGCACATACCCCTTTGGGGAAAGATACCTAATTACTGTAATGTCTTGGTGATGATGGTGGTGTGGAAATGCATATTAGTCCATCAATTATCAGTGAGGGGTTTTGCCCCTGCAAAGACTAGGGTAGAGTTCAGTGCTTTGGGCATCTGAGGAAGAATTTATTTAGAAAGGCTGATTCAGAGGGTGTAAATTGCCGTAACACAGGGACATGATCTAAGAGAAAATACGGGTTTATAATGGTGACACAGTCAAAAAGTAAGATTAACACATCATGAAACACTTTAAAAGAGTGGTGAAGGTCCCGTAGCTAGCACTACAACAACAGCTTGGTGAGGCCAAGTACTATGATTTCCGTTGAAATGGTATGAAAAGAAGGTGCTGTGGTGGTTCTGATACCAGGCTGAAGTTAGGAACCTGTGGAGCAATTCATAAATTTGAGACAGATTCCCTATGTTTGCTTTGGGACCGCATCTGTAAAAAGGCTGAGATGCCTCCCTCCAAAATTTGTCCCCTCAAACAAACCCTGAGGGTGCTTTAAACCTCCAGGACTGCCTATGTCTTGCACACATGAAGGTAAATACCTGTTCCAGCTCTTAGCCTCATTCAGGCCATAGTGCAGCACAGCTCCCTCCCTGTCCCACTTGCAGCACAGCAGATATTCCCAAATAAAACCAGTCAAATAACAAAACCAGGCCACAGAACGATGCAACCTCTGTTAATTCACTGATCTGACTGGATCCACCTAAGCCGCACGGAATTTGTCCTGCTTACCCACTCCTGTATGAGGGTACCTTTAACACACAGCTCACTTGAAATTTCTTTAGAAATTAAGGACTTCATCAGACCTTCTTATTAAATCTACATTTTCAAGGAATAAGTTGGAAAAAGGGGACCCTAACCTAACATATGTTCCCAGCATTTTCTCTTGGGTACTCAGCAACTGGAGTCTAGTACTGACCCCTCTCAAGATAGCACCAGAGGTACTAGGTTATAAAATCATTCTTGCACTTATTTGCCACGGCCCAACAAGCACTTCATTAATTTAAACACAGTGGAAGTGTGATACGAGGAATTCAAAGCTATGCTCATACTCAGATCAGGACAGCTCTCCTGAGGGCTTCTGTTCTCCTCACAAACTGCCTTTTCTCATGCCCTACAGCTTATAGTGAACTCCCCAGAACAGAGCACCAAGCTGCAGTAAAGCCACACAATCCTCTGCACAGATGGCCAATGACTTCAGATGACTTTTAAGGAACAGGACTGGGACACTGGTAAATGTCCCTATATTTTCTGCCCCTACTAGCAATACAAATACCAACTGGTATTGTCAGATTCCACTGTGCAACTGCATTCCTTATAAGAATCAGTTTCCACTGAAAATTTTTGAATGGCCAAAGAAACAAACTCCTTAATTCAAACCTGATGCAGTCACTGAAGGATTCACAGTTGTTGTTTTTTTTTTGTTCCACTTGCTTCCTTGTTCAGCACAAATACAATGAGTAGGTATCAGGCGGCCAAAAAACCTTCATCACCTTCCGTAATTGAGTCCTATCTCTTAGGCACCTCGGTACCAGTCACCTTGGGATTAACTATTATCCCACAACAAAGTAGCTGAACTTTAATTCCCTTGCCCATGTGAATAAAGCCCCTGAGTCCACGATTAAGTCAACCTGTTTTTCTGACACTCAGAAGCTGTGGAGAACATTTTATAACACCAGCTAAGCAAACTACGCAAAGGTTTCATTTTCAGTCAAAGCCTCTGCAATGTGGTGTTTCTTTTTCGTGGGGGAGACTGAATTGCTAGCTATTCCATCTTTACTTGCCAGTGTCAATATTTTCTTTAGTTTCGAAACAACTGCAGCTCTAACTAATTGGACAAATCTGATGAACATCCCATGTGTACGTCCAAGACTAGAGATAATTAAACATTTCCTTTTTCTGTAATAAAAAACATCTATTAAAAAGATACTTCTGATTTTTCAAACACAGAGATTTTTCTGTATTTTGGATAGATTCATAATCACCTGTATTCTTGAAAAATACGACTACATCACTACATGTGTCTTTGTACTTCATAAGGGTCTGTACAAGCTGATAAACCAGACAGACAAAGCTGAAACTTGAAATACATGGAGTTATTTGTCTGTGCCTCTAAACATCTTCCACAATGAATATTTTCCTTCTTAATATGATCCAAAAGTCCACTAATCATAAAAATCACATCTGTACTTCTTCAAATATCACTCTTTTAACTATGCAATTAGGCAACAACACCTGCTCTTAGATGGATTTGTAAAATGAGGTGGGCAGAAACTGCTACATTCACAATACAAAATAAGGGGATTTTTCCAGATGTTAAACTATATTCGTGGTTTCTCGTCTTTGCATTAATACTTTAAAGCAGTAACTCAAGTGTCAGTAAAGACAAACATGACCATTAGAGATAATGCAGACCCCTTCTCAAATTGTGGTGGGAGGACTTTGTGTTTTCTCCACATACCCAACTCCCACAGCTTCAAACACTCTGATTGTCTGCAGATTGTATCACAGCACAGCTACAAGGATAAACTCCTACAAGGAACTCCACCAGCATCTTTGGATCATCAGTTTTAGTCCATGTTCTTAAACCGTTCCTTGAAAAATCCCAATGTCAGTGAATAGTTATTTTGCTTCATGGAAAAAATACTCTGTGTTCCCCTATTATTATATTTAACTGTACTGTAAATTTCTACTACAGAGAAATCTTTCTGGGAGATAAAGTGCAACAAGAGAGTTCAAACAATTAGTTGGCTTTATTAGCCTGGACATAATCCAGCACTCTGCAGTTTGGGGTTGTTTTGCTTATAGGAAACCCACAAAGTATTTTTCCAGGTACTTGCTTCTTCGTGGTCTCAAACTAATCGAGCCAATGTCTCACAAATTGCCTAATTGGCTGAACATTCCTAGCCTTCTGATTTTAATCAGGGACACATGGTGCATATCAATAGCCTACTTCATTACGCCTGAAGAAGATCCAGACTACTGTCTATTTTCAATTAAATTTTATTTTAAAACAACAGCAACTTGACCTTTTGGAATACCGTATAATAGGTTTAAAAACTTAAGCCGCTTTTATTTTTTCCCCTGGAATAGCTAACAAACAAATAGAAACCAGCACCCCTTACTGCAGTGTATCACCAAGGAACCGCCTTTGACATGGTGTTCCATCCACTGGCTACACCATGTGATAATAATAACACCTGAAAGAGAATCAACTGTAAAAGAGTACAGACTTGTGTGTCTCTACAGCCTCAGAGATTCCTATTAGCATTTTTTTAATAGAAGGGCCTAAAAGCCAAAAAAAAAAAAAAAGGGGTGGATGTGATCAAACAGCAGAACATGCACTTTTTGATTTGTATGACACCAATTTATATGGTCAATTCTATTAATTTTCAGACACTGACTGAAACATCTATTATACTAAGATTGTCAAGACATCCCTGAAAGGCCATAAAACAGCCAAAAAGATTTTACCATCAGCATAAATTTCCTGTACTTCAGATTACAAGGGTTCTTTTTGTCTACCCGTGGTGACAGCAGCTGTTAGTCAATATAGTTCTGTGTGTGAGGCAAAAGGAGAACTGAATTAGGAGCAAGACATTAGATAGCCAAAGACAGCACTGGTCAGGAACTTTTAGCTACTATGTGACATTTCATAAGCATCCTGTTAAAGATTGAATAGAAAACATGAGAGGTTTTTACTGTAATATATCAGCAGTTCTGGGGAAGCTGAGACAAAAAAAAAGATCATGCCTGTTCCAGCGTGTGCTGGCCATTTCACTGAAAACCTCTTTTGACTTGATGTGTTGTGCTGAACAGCTGGCTCACTAAAGTACACTCATCTTCGTAACAATAAATATCTGTAATTCATGTGCCCTGATGTTTAGGAATAATATTTTTCTCCAGATTGAATGGCACTGTGGCTCCTGTAAGTGAAAAGTGACAAAGCACTACCACATCTCTAGAGCTCAGAAACAGTCGCACACACAGAGTGTTTGTTCATCACCAAATGAGATGGAAGCATAAAACAAAAGCAAATATAACAAGAAAACTCTGGAAAAAAAAGATAAAATTATATTCTAAACAAATGGTACATAGCATCTCTGCAGACTGAGGTCAGAGGTGATTTTAGTTTACATAATTGATTATAAGAGACTTTAAATATCCTTGACCTATATCAATACAACTATTCTCTCACCTAAAAGGACAAACAATCCCCTAACACTCTCCAACTAGGATTTCATCTGGAAGGAGCAAGAAAACTACGTTTAATTCAGGTATAAATCATTTTCTCATCTTTATTAACACGTTCTTCAGAGAAAGTCAATCCATTATTTTTGGAAGTATACTTCCTTCAAACAGTCCCCCAAATATAGCCAAAAGGGCTACTAAAAAAAAAGGGAATAAAATTAAACCTCTCAGAAGAGTATATTGTGAACACCTCTGAATATTAATAGAACATCCTCTGAAGGCTCGGGTAATCTTTAAATATTCTAACTTAGGTGCTCGGAACTACAATTCTATTTTGTTGCTGAGAGAGGGGCATTTGGACTCTTTTGATAAAGTTAACCTTTGTGAATGCTAATTCTTCTGTCCCACCTTCAAAGCCCTGGTGTGGATAGTGTTCCAAACTTAAGCCAAAAATATTTGTGAATAGTTCAGTTAGACTGCCAAAGACATAAGAGTCCAGGAAGCACAGCTATTCTTTTTCATTCTTCTCAGGTATTCTCTCATGAGCAACTAACCAGACGTATGCAGATCCCACAGCAGCCAGATGACGCTAATTGCATCCAGGCTAGACAGAAGATGCAATTTTTAAGTGAAGGTAATTAGGGATTTCAAATATTTACCAGATAATATTGTGATTTTATTTTTTTTTTTGTCACTGGAAGTCTTGAAACAAAATGTAGTGTCATTCTAAAAGCTACGTTTCTCATCTCAAGAAGAATTTATGCTGGAATTATGGAGTTCACTTCCTTGGCCTGGCTTGTACAGGAGGTCAGATGAGACAATCCTCATGGTCTCTTCTAGCCTCTAAATAAGTGAATAAAGAAACAGCAAATATTTCCATGATTACCCAGGAAGTGAGGTTGACTATATTAAAGAGAAAGAATTAAAAATAAAAAACTTGGGTTTGCCTTCTAACATTCAGAAGTGGGACAAAAATAAAAATTTGAAGTAATAATCACTGTAAATTGTTTAAAAAGCAGAAGTAAAATATAAACAACAAGAAAGCAGAAAACTTCTATCAAGACTTGGCCTTCTGCTTCAACTCCATGCAGGGCATTACTTTCTACGTGTTTTATTGTTTTGTCTGATTTGTCCTAAAGGTCACAAAGCAAGTTTTGCCTTTGCATGAGGCTATTGGACACCTGAATAGATTTCATTATAAGGGCTATTTCTCTGATATTCAGTTGACATTTGACTGTTCATGACTTCTCCTGAGCAACTTCTTTTGGCAGAAGATACATGCAAATCTATCTAGGGATACACTGCATGCGTGGCAGAGAGTACAAAAAAAAGTCTCAGATGAAAGCAACATCAGAATCATCTCTTTTTAAGTGTTAGAAAACACACTCAAAGAAGTACTAATTTAGCTCCTTTTCAGTACTGAAGGATAAGACAGTAAAGTCAGCTATGAGATTTTTAATGTACTGTTTTGAGCAGAAAAAGTGACTATGAAAAAAAGTAAGAAAGGAATTTACCTAAATGCATACAAGAACACACAACAGACTTGTGTGAGTGGCTCCACTTCTTTTATCTTCACTGCATATACAAATTAAGTGATGTATAAAATGAAATAAAGGAATCTTACCAAAGTTTTCAATTGCAAAATGTACATTTCCCCCAGAAAAACAACATACTCGGCCAGGAAAACTTCATCACATTGTGGTTTGTATCATCACTGCCCATCCTTTGCCAAAGAGACATTGGCTGTCACTCACTAAAATGAATTCCCTTTTCTGAGCAACTGAGGACACCAGCCTCCAAAATTACTCCAGACGTTTGGAAGATGATAATTGCCAGTTTGGGCCACAAGCCCTGCAAAGGACTTGCCATTTGCCTTGGGTTCTAGGCCTCCTTGTCAAGTCAAGTACCTTGAAACTGTCAGATTTGTTTCACTTCACGTTAGACAAATTTATAAATAAAAGCCATAAAATTAATCCCCGCAAAATAAAGCATTATGTTGCAGATTATGAAATTGAAAGCACATTTTAAAAAGTAAAGCGTAAAATAAATAAATTTACATTTAAGACAAACCTGACGTCAATGTTCTTTCTTCCCTTAAATACATTCAGTGTAAATTTAGCACCTTCTAAATAAAAGCAAAATACCTGAGTTTCAGCATTCGCAATCCCATCAGAAGAAACTGAAAAACATCACTCAGAAGAATTGTCTTTCAGGGGGGACTTCTTTGAGCTATGATTCAGAAATAGAAGCTAAAAGGGCAGCAGCTCAGTAGTATGTGTTCTCTGAAACATTTTCATTTCCAGATGACCTAAAAGGTCAGCTTGGAAGCCAGCAACCTATCCTTCATAAATATGCTTTTCTAACTTTTAATACTATTTCAATTTTTCTTGAAGACTACTTCTGTCATATTAGTAGCACTGACGAGAGAGCCAGTCCTTAAAAACTTCCTGTTCTTCTCTATTAGTCTGGGGAGTACAGCTGTCTCCAAACTCAAGAGATGCCCAGACTGCACAAATTACTTTCATATTAATGTTTAAGTACTTGAAGTATGTTAAGTGATGTATTAAGTACTCACATGTACTCACATTTCTAACTATGCCGAACACCACTCTTAACTAAATTCTTAGTCTTTGTAAACCAAGAATTCCCCTCCCTTTAAAGCTTAAATCCACCAGTCTCAAAGCACTCCTAGCAGATTAATCTTCATAGAGAACACAGTGGAGTTTTCATTTTCTCTCATAAAACCAAACAGTGGTATCTCCTATTTTTCTAAGAGTCGCAAAAGGCACATTCAGCTCTCTCAACTGCTTTGGGGATTTAAAACCCACAACACCTGTTTCTCTGGAGAATCTTCTAACTAATAAGATTTATCTGACCAGCCAAGAGCAAGGGCATGAATCAACAAAGAGCTAGGGCATAAATCAATAACCTAATACATTAGGACTCCTGCTCCTGTGCCTGAATTCCAGTAAAGAAGAACATGTCCTCGTCCACTGGGGAAAACACAGAAAATTTCTTCAGGAAAAAAAGAAAAATAAAATCCACCCTTTCCACGGAATACTCCTACCCCTATTAGTGAGGTTCTCAGCATTTTCAGTTAAAATTCTCCTTACTTCAGTTTGAAACAGCTGCTGGACAAGGGACAAAGAACCCTCCACCAACACCTTGGGGAGTTGCCATACTTTGGCAGCTGTTTTATTGCTTGTGCCACCTCCTGGTTCTGCCTTCCAACTGAGAGGGTGGAAGGGAGGATGGCAGCAACCAGTATCAACCTAAACCAGGGATGGAGAACCAGTAGACCCTTAGATGTCATCACAGCTCTCAGTTTCTGTGCTGCAATTTGCTCCTTCTGGAAAGGAGGATTGGGAGAACCAGCTGCTCAGCCACTGCAAACATTGCTAAAGGTGTAAATCTACTTCTTGATCAATATGGCTTTGGTGACTGCTAACCACGATCAATCCTATTCCCCCCTCAGGTACCTGAAGACAGCAAGAGTTTCAGTGAATAAAGTCTGCCAAATGTATTATAGAACAGTATTGCCCTCCTGTGGCCAAAGACTATTCCAAAGAAACGAATCTTATGAGGGTTCCTCTTTGTTTGTTTGTTTGTTTGTTTCTCATGCACAGCCTCAGATACACCGGGCACTCTTTCTGAAGGGAAACGATAACTAAGAGATTCACCTCCAAACCCCTCCAAAATCTAGATCCAGAGCTGGTTCTGGTATGTTAAGGCATAGCAGCAAAACAGAAAAAGTAAGCAGTAGACATGGTGCCAGTTCATCTGGCTTCTTACATTTCTCCTGATGATGCTATTCACATCAAAAATTATGATTATCTGCATTCACCTTCAGTGGTGATGTTTAACAGTGACAGCCTTTCTTTCTGTCCACTATCAATTAATCAGTCCTCTTCTACTTCAGATTTACTGCCTTTTTTAATAATCCAAAAGTAGAACCTGCTCACTTTCAGAGTAAGAGACAATTCTCTATTCCTCCACTGGGAGCAGACATGGGCCTTTCAGGCCTCACCCAAACCTGTGTATATAAACTGATTTTCTCTGACTTAAAAGTCTTTTGGATCAGGTCCTAAGTGACTTAGCAAACATAATGTAAGAGTCTGCGGCCACACACAGCAAGAACAGAGACTACCATGCAGCTCAGGGACTGACACACAGCTCCCCACGGCAAAACCCAAGTCCCCAGGCTACAAAATTGATGTGTAAAACAGAGGAGATCATCCCACCCCAGAATATATAAAGTTCTTTCTGAAATCCCCATAATTTAGCCAAACAATATAGCTTAACCAACACAATTACAACTTTTTTATGGGTAAAACACCTGGAGAAAATAAAAACTTCTTAAATGTTGATCCATCACACACCTGAGAGAAACATGTTGAAATAAAGAATTTATATAAAAGGCAGGATAAATGTAGCTTAAAGCAGTCTAAAATCTTCACCATTACGTCAAAGTGCTGTTGAAAATCAAGTTAAAGTTTCTGTGAAGGTTAATTGCACTTTACATATACCATATAATGTGCTTAACCCAATCTATTTCATCTGCCAATAATATTTCACCATATAATTTCTGTCCAGCTGTTAAGGCTGAAGGAATAAGGATAAGCAACTCCATCTTCCTTTTCTGATTGCCATGCAGTACAAGAATGACTTGCCTTTCCTGCTCACAAATGGTCTTTTTCCAATAGACACTCTTAGTTCTGCAACAAATGTAAACAGAGTATTAAAAGTAATTACCATGATGGAATTTTAAACTTTTCACCATGACTATGCCTGTTCAACCCTTGTGGCTTTTCTGAGGCATGGAACAGAAATAATCCCATGTGATCCCTTGATATAGCAAAAGAGCCAAATCTTATCACTAACTCTAATTATAAAAAATGTGGCAAATACCCACTTTCTAGAACCAATTTGTGTCATTTTTAGGGTGCAGTTATACAAAGGAAGTCCTCTATGAACTTTAATAGGTCAGAATCAATTCCAAGACAACATGTATATCTTTAATCAATATTATAATATTGATTTATAAGCTGTAATTTTTTTTAATTTATAAACTGTTTCTGGAAAACATATCTCCCAGAACAGAGGATGAATCGGAATCCTGGGCCGCAGCAAACTTCCTTGGCCATAGTGATAGTTTTTCAATGCACTGGGATGCAGCTAACAATGCACACTCCACAGCATATTTATTCTGGCTAAAATAAGATCAATTTCTGAACAGTTACTTTTAATGATGGTCTCAAGAGAAACAGTATCTAGCATTAGGTTCCAGAAGGATCTATAGAATGTGATAAAAAATGAGGATGGGTACACTGATAGAGAGAGGAAATATTGGAAATATCTGAAATGGATTTTTTACCTGTGGTTCGCTTCCAAGAACATTTTATACCGAGCAAGCATATAGAACTGCAGCCTGGAATGAAGGAGAAAGTTTGAAAAGGCTTTATCAACAAAGTGGCAGTAAACACAGCTCACTTGCTCATTAATTCTGTGTAATGCATATTTAGAGATAGAGGCTTGCTAGCATTTGGTTTAATTGGGCAGATCATCCACGTCTTCTGGATGGAGGTACAAAACACTCAGCATTTTTCCAGCTCAAGCTCCAGTGCTGTGTTACAGCACAGATGTGCATTGGCCACATCTTTCAGCAACGTATCCTGTAGCACAGGTGAAGAGGGACATTGAGATTTCTTCTGGGAATCTCGGAGACATCCTCCATTTCCTCTCATGTTCCTTTTTCCTAACTCTGTGGCAACAAAGAGCCACATTTGGATCTTGCTACTCACTCCCAAGTGCAGGAAATTTTTGGTTGTTCACTTTATTTTTCCATCTTTTCTGACCAGTTTTTATTTTGGCTGCTATCTAGAAAAAACAAACAAATAGAAATTATTAAGTGGCTCATATTTAGATTTCCATTTATTTATATTTTTGGCTGGTAAATTTCTCATCTTTAGTGCTCAATATTAGTCATGCCACATTTAACACTACCCAGAATCATTCTTTTCATTTAACCGCTTTTCCCAGAAAGCAATTTTCATGACAATTACACTGATTTCTTTTTTTATTGGTAGTCCATCTTGCAGAAGCAACAGAATCTAACTGAAAAACTGGGGATAACAGGATGCCAACAGCTAGTGCAGGCTCTCCTGCCTTTCTGCTTGCTTTTTGGCCCAGGTTATAGCAAAGAGTGTCAGTTTATCATCCCTCCCGTTGCTCACACTCACCATTTATCTTGTATTTGTATGCTCAGTACTTCTTGCTCTGTTGTAAAGCCCTACCTGCACTTCTTCACAGCACATCTCTACCTGGGTAGTCCATACTTCAGGCAAGGAGCAGGTTTTTTCTTCTGGGTCATAAGTTATTTTTTATGCTGTTGTACCAAAACTATGAAAATTGCTCTCATTCTTGAGAATGGTGTGGCCTAACCTCCCTCTACGATTATTGGCCTTTTGGGTTCATTACTCTCTTGAGAAGAAGTTCAGCCACTGCTACTCAGGCTTTTTATATTTGAGTGTTTCATAGCCAATAAGGATAACAAAATACCCTGAAATCAGTGTTTGACTGGTAAAGTCCTTCTAACTCAACAGTGGTCTCTCCCTCCTTGAGGAATTCTCTGTGATGCCCACTATGAAGTACTAAGATCTCAGACACAGAAGGCAATGTAGATTATTTTCTAGCTCCAAAATCCTCTCTTTGAATCTTCCACAAGAAGAGTAGCTCTTTTCAGCTGGACTAGAAGATCCCACCTGTTTATTTGACTTCATTTTCTATAGTTCCTATGACCCTTTTTCTGCACAAACAGCTGAAACTTCAGGAACAGTAATGAGAATGGAAACTACTCCTTTTAAATTCTCAAGTGCTCATGTCAGATCTTGTAATACTCTAAAATGCCAAGCCACCTCTGAAGGCTGCTCACCAAACATTCAGTTCTCCATTTAACAGTAACTTGAAAAATATTGCTCCTTCTCTTCAAGAGTTCTGATAACAAACATGCCAGAAAATAATCAGTTTTCTCTATGTCTCAACAGAAAGATACTGAGCTACATCTCGATAATGCAGAATTGCAACATAAACTCTTCCTTGAGTACCTAGGAAAAGAGAGCCAGGAGTTTTGAAAGGTATTGGTATTTTTGGTAAATTTTGAAAGCTATGTACACAATGGAGGAGAAATGGAGAAAAATAGTGTCTGTATTATGAACGTATACTTGGCAAGCTGTGATGTCAACACTAAACAAAAACAATAGGGGAGCTCATGAAGGCATGTAAAACAACATAACCCAAGCTAGATAAGAAGAGGAAGAAGAAGCAAGAGAGGCAGAGAAGCAAGAGGCAGAAATGATTCAAGTTGGCAGCACAGCCAAAGATGAACACACAAGTACACTTGCTCAATACTGAAGACCTCCTACTGTCACAGCTCGCAGTGACAATCAGCAGTGTAGAGCCATCAGGATTGCTGCACTACATTTCCGAGGGAAAACAGGGATCAAGTTAAACTGCAACCGTACTTTTAAGGAGTTCTTAACTAAATTCCTGACAAAAAGGGCACAGTTACTCTGACAGCTGATGTAAAGGAGCACATCTCTCGGGTTTGCTTTTACACTGCGCTGTCAAATTCCAGAAAGGATGATTCGGGAGGAACTGAGTTACAATTAATTACCTATAATAGTTTTCTGAAAGAAAAATAAAGCACTTAAGTATATTGTATTCAAGGACATGGCACTTGGCAATTTTCAGGATCCTTTTTGCTATCTCATGTTCTGTTTCACTGAACTGCTCTTGCATTTTTTATTGAACTAGACCCAACCATGAATTGCACTGATGGGCTTCATCTCAAAGAGGAGCAGCATTTCGCAGGCAGGTGAGATATGTGTTAGCAATTCATTTGTTTATTTTACATTCACTGTTTATTTTATACTAATAATCTACAGCCCAAATTCTATTCAAAATTTACCTATATATTTAATATTTAAAATGCAAGCCATCTTACAAGAGTAAAGTTTGTGCATTACAATGCATTAGTACCAGAATTATAAAACAAAGGTAGTTTCTGGGATTCTGAATGCTTAAGAAACTGCCTCTCATTTCAAATCTTGAACTTATCCAGTATCCAAACTCTGTCTCATTGAAACAAGTCAAGATTCACCTAAAAAATCCTCCCCTCCACACTTGTGAAGAAAGAAAGAGGCTATAAAAGCACATGTTGGGAATTGGATAGAATGGAAAGCTGGATTTACCTCTGCTGCTAGGAATCATCTAGAGCTGTAGTCAGGAGCATCAAAACGAAGAGCCAGTGAGTTCTTTATTTCTTCTCAAAACAAGTCATGTTTCACTTTAATCAGCCACAAAGATCATTTCTGAAAGGGCAGAATTCAGAAGTTGGTTTTCGCACATCTTCAGCGTCAGCCCTAAACAGTTTAGCTAAGGAAGTAATTTCAGGAGGATAATGTCAACAGAAAGGTGTTACCACTTCTGAGAATTAGCTACTCTAGAGAGATGTTTTGCAATAATATTATACCAACACTTGCTTTTTTTCTTTCACTAAAATTATGTACATAGAAGAAAGGATTCACCACATGAGAATACCTATTTTAAAATAAATCCCATGCTGATTAGTTCTTTTTGACATTCCAGTAACCCAAACTGAGGACATAGGTAAGGAGGGAATGTAATAATAAACATTTCCCCAGCTCATCTTTTCAGTGTGTTATGCAATTAATTTTCTTCAGTTTGACATTGTTTAACTTTCTGCTTCGGTGCACAGATTTAAGTTCAAGGAAAATAAAGGAGCTATTTCAGAAAAAGGAAACAGTTACATAGCTTCATTTGATGTAAATGCACAAAAAAAAAATGTTCTCATCCCTACTACAACAGAGGAGTTTTCCTATAATTTAGACTTGGTACAAAGCAGACCTAAAGCTTCTGATGCTGGAAAAGGACACATTCTCTGGGTTTGCTTGGACAGGGAAGTGAGAGTCACCCCTGCAGAGAATCACAGAGACAGCAGCTGTGATGAAGTCTGCTCCTCTGAGCTGAAAATGGAGTTTGCACAGAGAAGGCAGGTTTACAGTGCTGTCTCAGGTACAACTGTAAGCCCTTGGGCCATTTGAGGAAGAAGCGTGTAAAGTGCTTTTAAGACAACTGTGACTTTCCATCCCAGTGAGCTATTGCAGATGCCTTAAGGGAATATTAGAGGAATCCAGGTCCTGTTAGCCCTGCTGAAGTAGTCAAAATTGATGTCTAAAAGCTGACTCTGACCTTGGTCTGAGATCTCCAGAACAGCACACAGTCAAGAACAGCCTTAATCCCTTGACAAACAGGATTGTGTCTTTGATGCAAGAGTTCAGCTCAGTCCAGATATATATCTCTGATTGTCTTGTCCTGGAAGATTTTAAGCACATCTGAATAAATTCTCTTTAAATTAAGGTGAATTAGGATATAAGAACTATATATCTCTGTAAAAAAAAAATCAATGTATAAGATGCTTTCTCCTCTGTTATTGAAAAAAAGTTTAAATAATTAGAAGAAATAGGTTCCTTCAGTGTTCACAAAACCACACGGAGAGGTGGACACCAGACACCAACAATGTTTTGTGTCACCCATCAAGCCAAGACAACCAGATATCTCCAAAGCCGTCTTTATTTGGAAGGGTCCTGTGATATCAATTCCTGACATCAACCCAAGTGTTTTTGCCAAGCATGGACCTGGATATTTATAGGGCCAAAAAGACCTTAAACTATTAATACCTAATCCAAAATATAAAAAAACCCTGCAGGTGAAAGTAAAGACAGTAGGATTGTACACAGTGTTAAGGTACTTTTGTGGCTTTTCACGAGACCAGGTTATAATTCACTGCTGTGATAAGCACTGAAGGAACCTTTGGTTTGCCATCATCATTCAAATGGGATAGACAGATGCTTTTAAGACAGTTTTTCCTTCCTATCATATTTATTATACTTTTTGGGACCAAATCTTGTCATTTAGATAGCCTATACAGTCTCTTGCAGAACAAGACAGATATGGAGGACCTCCAGTTATTTTAGATCAACCTTGGCTAAAATCTATTGCTTATCTAAGAGAAGAGTTCAAAGCGTTCAGGATGTGAGGTCTAGACTGGTTACCTCCAAAATGGTGTTATTTACCCACTGTCAAAACAGGCAACATACCAGGACCGACATCGGTATGAGAAGGTATTTTGGTATCTTAGGTGAAGCTACAGGCAAACCTGGACTAGTTGGAAACACATTAATAGATTCTTCTATGTTTATTCTGCAATATTTAATAATCACAAAGTTCTGAGTTTGTTATAGATATAAGATTGGCTGCTAAAATAAAACCTCCCCAAAATCCAAACAGTAAAAGATGCCAGATTTCAGAGATGAGAGAATAACTGTACAGAGACGTAACTGGGGGAACTTCTGAATTAGATAGCACTTTAGCTTATTTTTTTGTTGTTGTTTTGTTTGCTGCTTCATTCTGCAGAAAGGCTTTATACTATTGTTTCTCTTCCAAATGGATAGGGAAGGAAAGGCTAGTCTTTGATTGAGGACCTGTCCAAGATATCTGCTATGATGTGGTTAATTTACTAAAGCACTAAATAGTGCTGGTATCTATATTAATTTTCTTCTAAAGGAGGAAAAGCATAATTAAAGCATAGATATAATAGGTGACTGAAAACTAATCTTAAAGAATTTAAGATTCGTAACTCCTGTCATTCTCAAAACTTCCACTGAGTTTTGTAGTGCATCTTTCTGAATGGAACTGTAACTGCAAATATATATTATAGTCAAGAGCCAATTATTATTGCATTAATGGTTTAGACACACTTGTCCAATTTAGATAAGCACAAAGGATGTATTTGTTATATTACCTGAATAAAGATAAAAGGTCAGTCAGTGGGTAGCTTCTGTCTTAACTAAAAGGGAGCGTGACCTCAAAAGCAGCTACAAATAACCAGACAAAAAACCCCAATCAGATAATGTTGTTTCACAATTATTTGCCTCCCATACATTAAAATGTCCTAAATTTACTTAAATTAGAACAAAAGACAAGTGTACATGTAATTTTTACCAGGACAGACGAGAAAGGGAGTGTTTAAGGAGATGATTAGTGGTGGTTTACAATTAGTGTTGGGTTAAAGAGGGCACAGTTTGTTGCCCAGTATGCTGTTGGATGCTCTCAGCAGATAGAAGGGTATATTGTATTACAGAAATTAAATCAGTTTTGGAACAGTTATGGGTCACCTAGCTCAGGCTTTGGTTTGTGCTGTTTTCTGATTAAACATTTAGAAAAATAAGAGTTTATGATTGAAATATATCGTTGAGCTAAGTCCCCGAAGCTGACTCTCTGAGCCCCCAGCCTTGCACTGCCAACAGCCCCTGGCACATACCCTCTTTTCCCCTCTTGCAATACCAGACCAGTGAGCTGAGCCAGAGAGGGACCAATGAAGAGGGATTTTGACTTCCTCTTCCCCAGTATCCAGCAGGAGCTGAAGAAGGTGGCACACAAGGTGAGGCTGGGAGGTCATCATGCCCCATGTCTAGAAGCACATGAGCCTGCAATGCCCCAGGGATGATCTGACAGACAGATGCAAGTAAGCCACCAGATCCTCAATTACCCAAAAAGGCTTTTCTGGAAAAATTAGGCATTTTGAGAGAGTATGTGATGTCTAGTGGTGCAGACCTTCCAGACAGAGATGTTTAAAATTCCCAATAGGTTGATGCCCTCCTCACTGTCTTCCTCCTGTCCCACAATGGCTTGTCTCATCCTGCCTGTCCAGGTGCTGCCAGGGGATCCCCCTCACCCCTGGTGCTGAGCACTCCCCTGCTCGTGCAGGGATGCTGCCTGGGAGGAGGATGGGTCATCAATGAGCATTTCCAGTAGTCCAGCTCCTGTGACACTGTCCAATGCCTATGCTTGGCAGGACTGGAATAGGCAGAGAAGAAAGGATGGGTGCCAATGGCCCTGGTCCCCACCGGTACAGGTTGCCCAGAGAAACTGTGGATGTCTCATTCCTGGAAGTGTTCAAGGCCAGGCTAGATGGGGCTTTGAGCAACCTGGGCTGGTGGAAGGTGTAATTCTATGATTGGACTCTTGCCCTGCCCCAGAGCTGTAGGCAGCCTGCAGCCTGGCCTGCTGACCTTCCTGTCCCCAGGGCGAAGCAACGATTTACAACTCTAAGGATTTTAGTTTTGTCTGTGATCTGCAGCCTCATGGCAGTTAAGTTTTTGCAATTACTGCTTGCCCACTTCTTCCCAAGCAGGATAGCTTCATCCAATAACAAACACTCCAGTATCAGGGAGGAGATGGTACATTAACAGTAAGAGCTGGAGGGAAGAAAAGATTCTGCTCGCACACACTGAGACCAGCTTATTAAAGTGTTGCATATGAAACCTCAAGGAGATCCTAGCATGGCCAGAAAAGGGAAGTATTTGCAATCATAGAATCACAGAATATCATTAGTTGAAAAGTTGGAAGGGAACCACAATGGTCACCAAAGTCCATCTCCTGATCTTGCACAGGAGAGTCCCAAGAGTCACACTGTATGCCTGAGAGTGTTGTCCAAATACTTCTTGAACTCGGACAGGCTTGACGTGACAGCAATGTGATATAATCAATTACTAAATACTCCAACAGTGCACACTCAGAAAGCAAGCCACAAAACTTGCTACTTCTCCTTTTTTAGTTTTTACTTGCCTTGTTCTGATTTTCCTCAGGGCACTGGTTAGGGAACTTGGTGTGCCAGCCTGGCTGCTGCAGGCCAGTGCAGCAGCAGTAGGGTTTTAGGCTCTGGCCATTCCCTGCCAGACACTCAAATGGAATCTGAAAGTTGCAGATCTGTGGCCAGTGCTTCCCCTTTTGTGGCCTCCTTGATATCTCCAGATCAGCAAAACTGGGCAATCCTGGCATAATTTCTCTGGAATGGTGCACTCATTTTTTCTCCTTCAATCTCTGTCGGAATAGGAGAGAAGTGGTGGCAGTGGCTGAGCACTGTGCAGAGGAGATCCCTGCAGCCATCCCAGCTCCAGGTCTGCTCATGTCCCCACTATGGTCCCCATGCCCATTGTCTGGCACTGTACAGGCGAGCAACCTCCCAGGGATGCTCTGGCAGACAGCTGCAAGTAACCCATCAGATCTTCATTTATTCAAAAAGGCTCATTTCTGCAAAAATCCAGGATTTTGAGAGGGCATGTGTCTTTACTGCTGTTCCAGTCACACCAGCCAGGTAGCTCACCTGGGCAAGGGCTAACTGGGTTCCCTGGGGGCATGTGGCACTGACACCAGAGGGGCTGCATCTGCCAGCTGCAGGGCACCTCAGGTACGCACCAGGGCCAGCAATACCCCAAAACTTCCACTTTCTCTGTGGCAGCAAGCAATGCTGCATCTCCCAGATTTTACCCAGCATTACCCCCAGCCCTTGACATCACCCCTGCCCTCACTCCATTGACCAGCTCCAGGGCAGTCATAGAATGATTTGTTTGGAAGGGATCTTAAATATCGTCTCCTTCCAACCCCCCTGCCATGGTCAGGGACACCTTCCACTAGACCAGGTTTCTCAAAGCCTCATCTAACCTGGCCTTGAACACTTCCAGGGATGGGTCACCCACAACTTCTCTGGGCAACCTGTCCCAGAGTCTCAACACCCTCACAGTTAAAATTTCTTTTAATCTAATCTAAAGCTCCCTCTTTCACTTTAAAGCCATTCCCCCTTGTCCTATCACTACATGCCCTTGTCAAAAGTCCCTCTCCAGCTCTCTTGGAGACCCCCATTAGGTACTAGAAAGTGATAGAAAATCTCTCCAGAGCCTTCTACAGGATGAACAACCCCAACTCAACTCTCTCAGCCTGTCTCCACAGGAGATGCTCCAACCCTCTCATCATTGTGGCCTCCTCTGGACTCACTTCAACAGGTCTACATCCTTCTTCTGTTGGGAACCCCAGACATGGACACAGTATTCCACATGGGAGTTTTTAATCCTTTTTGGTCTGTAAAACAGCGAAGCTGTTCTGCAAGAGCACCTCAGGGTTTGGGGGAAGTCGCTCTCTTTTGCAGGTCCTTGCCCTTGCCAGTTTCGATTCTTTCACACTGATCCCCCTCCCTTCTGTGTGTGCCATCAGGAGAGTTTCTGGTTGTTTGGCTACAGGCAGTGTGTCCACAGCAGACTGCACTTGGAGCCAGCTTTCTAACTCCTTCTCAGCCTCCCTGATGGCATGTAGCCTTCTCACTGCCTCCTGCAGCTCAGCTACCTGCTGGTGGAGGTCCTACACCTGGGCACACCTTCACATCATCTGTGGGCAGGTCTGTTCATGCCCCAGGAAAAGTGTCTTGGAACATCCTGCAACTGAGGTCTGCACTGCAGTCTCTCCCCACAGCAGCTCCATTCGGGTGGAGGCATCAGCCACCACCGAGGTAGATGGTGCAGGGCCCCCAGACAGAGCCTCAGCCTTTGCTCTCAGAGGACTGCCCACCATCCTGCTTTGGAGTTCAGGTAGGATAAGTGCCCTCGACCTGTGCAGGAGGTCACAGAACGCGGTCGGTTGCTGGGTTATATGGACTGCAAGTCTCTCCACTCAGCCAGCGGAATGCCCCATCTTCTAGGAGGTGCCCTTTTGCTCTCAGGTCGGTCTTTTGTGGCAGTGGGGGTGTCTGCCATGATTCGTGATACACCCACGATTCTTCAGCCACTCTTGGGAGAGTTACCAGCCCCTGGTGGGTCACTGCACCTCCCTGCAGTTTCCCTGGCTCAGGACCCTTGCAACCTTCCATTCCACTGTGAGATGGGCCTTCCCTGGAGCTGTTTGCCTAGCAAAAATCATGACATCTTTGTTTATTTTATTGCATGTAAATACATGAATCAAAATGGGTCCTGACCTGCAGATCTTGCTTCAGCCAGAGATGACCACAAAGGTGTCCTTCTTGTGCTATTTTGATACCAATCCTAGAGCAGCAGGTAGGAAGCATGTCCCAGGATGACATTCTTGTTAATCCCTTGCATGCTGTATTTCAGACATCTTCCCCTCAGTATGACGTGTCCAGTGTGAGATTAGGGCAGCATTGCTTTACCCCTCTATGCCAGCTGCACACAGGTGGTACTCGTGTTAATTTCAAAATATTGTTCTTTTATATCCAGAAGACTTGCTTTGTCGTTTCTGTGTTCATTTTTATTTTTTCATTTTCAACAATCCCTGTCAAGCACCCAAATGGAATCTGAAAGTCACAGCCCCATGGCCTGTGCTTACCCTTCTGTGGTCTCCTTGACTTCTCCAGCTCAGCAAAACTGGGCATAATTTCCCTGGTATGGTGCACTCATTTTCTCTCCTTGAAACTCAGGGGGAATAGAAGGAGGGGAGCAGCAGCAGTGGCTGAGCATTGTGCAGGAGATAACTCTGCAGCCACCCCAGTTCCAGCCCCACTTGTGTTCCCTCGGTCCGTGCAGCACTACAAAGTCCACCACTAAACCATGTCCCTAAAGCATAACATTTACATATCTTCTAAATGTCTCCAGGGATGGTGACTCTACTACTTCCCTGGACAGCCCGTTCCAGTGCTTGACAACCCTTACAGAGAAGAAACTTTTCACAATATGCCCTGGCTCAACTTGAAGCCATTTCTTCTCCTCCTGTCCCCTGTTACTTGGGAGACTAACCTCCACCTCACTTCAGTCTCCTTTTGAGTAGTTGCAGAGAGCAATAAGGTCTCCCCTCTGCCTCTTCCTCTCCATTCAAAACAAACCCAGCTCCCTCAGCCACTCCAGCTAAGACTTGTTCTCTCTTGAATCTGAAAGTCACAGACCTGTGGCCAGCACTTCTTCTTCTGCGGTTTCTTTGCCTTCTCCAGCTCAGCAAAACTGGATGATCCTTACATAATTTTCCTAGAATGATACACTCATTTTCTTTCCTTGAACCTCTGCACCTACCCAGTGGCAGGGGTATAAAAGGCGGTCAGCAGCAGCAGGGGCCAGGCATCGTGCAGAGGAGAGCCCTGCAGCCACCCCAGCTCCAGCCTCACTCGTGGTTCCCCCAGCCCTCCCAGCACCATGAAGGTCCTTGCAGCTGTCATGGCTGTTCTGCTCCTTGTGGCCATCTGCTCCCTGGCTGAGGCTGATTCTGGAGACTCCAGCATTGGCGCACCACCCCAGCAGCAAGGTATGCTCTCCTTTTCTGGGAGAGAGCCCCATCCCTATTGGTGGGACCCTCGTGTCCATGGGGAAGGCTGGGAGCAGATGGTCATCACCAGTGCAGGGACTCAGCCTCAGAGGTGGAAGCTTCCAGGGGGTGTCCCCAGAGGATACAGCACAGCTGATGGCAAATCCCCTGGGAGCCACAGGCAGAGCCTCTGCCACAGTGTGGGGTCTCACTGGCCCTGTCTCTGTACCCTCACAGACATCCTCTCCACCTCCTGCTGCTTCAAGTACATGTCGCGCCCCATTCCACGCAGAATAATCACCTCTGCCCACAGGACCAGCAGCGCCTGCCCAAAACCAGCTGTGGTGTGAGTACCCAGCATTGCCAGGGGGCAACAGCAAGGGCAGCACCCCAAGGATGTCCAAGGGTGGATGGGAGGGACAGGGACATCCAGGGCGCTGCCAGCAGGACCCAGTGTAGACACATTACTGCCCTGGCTGAGTACCTCAACACTGCTTTTTCCCTGACAGCCTGGTCACCAGGAACGGGATCATGCTGTGCGCAGACCCTGAGGCACGCTGGGTGCAGCAATATCTGAAGCACCTACAGACACCGAAGTACTGACTCTTCCCCACTGCTGCCCCAGTGCAATGAACTCGGCCCCCAGCACCAGACACAGAAAAGAATGCTTGAGCTGCGTCCCTCTTCAATGGGAAAATTTATTACAATTGAAATACATTCGCAAACTAAATTTTGCTTGCTAGAGTGAAAACACAAAAGCTGTTAACATGCCTAAATAAAGTGGCTCATCAGACCTTTTGGGTGTCTCTGAAGTCCCTGCTGGAGCCCTGACATGACAGAAGGGACCCATGGGAAGCCTCTTGCCCTCCCCACTCCATGGTTTCACTGCTCCCCCCTGTGCAGAGTGTCCCCATGACAGATTCCACAGTACTTCTCCTTCCCCAGCCTGGACTCAGCTCCTGCTTCCCAGCATGACCCAGATATACCTGCGGGGTGACACCACCACCTCACCCATTTTTTGGGACCCTCCTCACACAGCACATATGTAGAGCCCAGTAACAGCCCTCCTGGGCCAGGCAGCCCCGCTGAGCATCTACCACCAGCTCAGTGACATATTTCCACCAGACACTGGAGGATCAGGACAGTCTGTCTGCATTGATGTCCCCACTCCTAGACATTGCTCCCAGCCCCTGACACCACCTCTGTCCTCACCTCATTGCCCAGCTCTGGGGAAGGGAGTGGGACATCTCTGCAGCTGACACCAGCTCTGCCCCAGAGCCACTCTCTGCCCTGCACCACTTCTGCTTGGGCCAGGAAACACAGATCAATACCAGACACTTGACACAGATGTAAGGGCACCGGAGAATGAGATCCAACAAGCCAACATAAGCAAACTAATGGTGCTGCAGCCCTTCTACAGTGTAGCTCAAAAACTCAGGCAAACAAATGCATAAAGCTGTGCACAAGTACGCTCAACACAAGAAGAAGGGTGGGAACCTGTAAGAGTTTATATAGGATGGAAGTCGAACTTATTTGCAGAGAACCTGAAAACTCAATCAATACGTCAAATGGCAGACAAGACAAAAACACCTATTACAAAGTGATTCAACATTACATATATTCACTGTATTAATAAGAATAAAACAAGCTCTAAATCCTAATATTGATGTGCAGAGCTCTGCAATATTTGGGCAAGGCTGATGGGTTTCTTTCCCCACCACTGGTTTGCTATACTTCAATCTGTAATTCAATGCTTACTTCAACTGCTCTTCTATGCAGCATATATTGCAATGCCTTTATCCACTTGTGCCATTTAGTCTTACAGCAACAGCTTCTAGGTTAGTAACACTGAGAAACTCTGAATTGGGAAAATGTGGAAAAGAGACTTTTATATTGCTTACATGGCAAAAATGAGAGTCCAGTAAAAATCCTCCCTGGGGCATTGTTTTCTGAAATCTCATTATTGTTTAGGCAATCTATTTGTTCTCATAGAACTGATTTATAATGCGTGAAGGCTTGGTGTTGACAGTACTACAGAGCTATGCTTTAATTTGCTCAAGGTCACACATCAGCTCTGAGGTGAATTTATGAAGCGACCTTTTGCCTCCACCACCAGTTAGTCTCATGAAAGTAACCCCACAGCTACGTTGCTAAACAAACTCAACATAAAATTGTCTGACTACGCTGAAAAAACAGCACTACACAAGCTTTGAAGTGTGCAGAAGAGGATTCATCAAGAAGACAAGAGAAGGAACATCTTTCTTCATTGCCTTCCCCTCAGAAACACCCATGGAGTTTGCTGTAGATCTCCTGCACTTCTTGCATATCAGCATTATATTTGAGTGCATTTTCTTAAAACTGGGGAGGATATATACCAACCCTGGATTAAACACTGAGCATTTTCACAGCATCATGGTTGGCTTTTTTTTCCTAAATAAAGCTTGACTTAATCCTCTCCAAAGATTTCCTGTTGCCCACTGCACTTCTTGGCTGGCTCCTGGAGGAGGAAGCGCTGCGGTGGGAGGTTGGCACTATGCAGGACAGGCTCCTGCCCAAGAGCTGCACTCTGAGCACAGGCCACAGAACTCAGAGCCATTCCCACAGTCGAAAACAACCCAATCTACTTGTTACTGCATTTCTCGCAATCCTCCTCCTCCCCGCACCATCATCCCTCTCTGCTGTCCCGGCTAGAGATGTCCCTCCCTGAGCTGCCTTTTCCTTTTCTGTGTACTCTTGAACACTGTGCTGATATCTGGAAACTCGGTTTGATCAAAATCAGTGGCGTTCAAACACCCCCGCGTTCCCTTTTCCTCGCACAGCTGATAGCAGCACCTCGCTGAGGGACACGCGGAGCGCAGCAGAGCGTCCGCTGCAGTCACGACGGGGGAGGGGAAAGAAACACGCAGAAACTGCCACACTCGGCATATTTTGTGAAGCAAGCACTCAGGAGAATGACACGAGGCGCTGGATTCTCGACCTAAACCGGACTTCCCAATAGTTTCCCATTCCTTCCCTGGTCGCGGAGGGCGCGGAGCATCTCGGGATTTGTAGTTCCCGGTGCGGCGCGACATGGCGGCTCCCCGGGCTCTGGCGGCTCTCGCCGCCGCGCTGCTGCTCGCTGCCGCCGGGCAGGCCAGCAAGTACTCCCGGGAGGCCAACGAGGGGCTGGCGGCCGCCGGCGGCAAGCGGCGGGAGGCCGGGGAGTTCCGGGTGGTGAGGCTGAACCAGATCTGGGAGAAGGCGCAGCGGGTGAGTGGGGCGGCGAGGGGCGATGGCGGCGCCCGCAGGGGAACCAGGGGTCGGGCCCGACCGCTTCGGACACTCATTCCCTGTCAGCCGCCTCAGGAGATGGAGTACGGGGAGCTGTGTTTGAGGAGAGACCGGTGCTGGGCCGGCGGGCTGCGGTGCCTTTTGTTGGGTTCTCGGTCATAGCTGTCCCCGGCCGACAGCGCAGGGACCCGCTCTGTGGGGGCCGTCCCGGCGGCGGGGACAGCCGTGCTGTGCAAAATGTTCTCTCGGCAGATATCTGTGCATATAGCACATACCTGTCTGTGTCCTGGGAAGTGTTGAGCTTCCCGTGTTTAAATCGTGCAGTTAAACCACATGGCCAGGAAGTTGAAAGAGGGAGGGAAGTCCCTCTGGTGCCATGGAGGATCTGAGACTGGCTCCAGTGCTGGTTTGAGCGCTTTAGCCCTGTCGTTCAGGGCTGTGATGCTCTATCTGTCTGAAGGCTTTAGTTCCTATTCTGCATAGGACAGGAGCTCACTGAGAGAGGAAGAAACCCTCCGCCTTGCAGGTTGTGTCACCTTCATTCGCACCAAGTGATGTAGATACATGCGGGAGGACCAACAAATGGGTATCACCATTCCAGGATGAGAGCCTTAATTTTGACAGTGATACTTGAGTTTCTCTCATTTTGAGCTATGAAAAAATATTTAATTAAAGTGAAAATACAATAAAAATATTTAATCACAGTAGAAGTATTTTCTTGGAAATAAGCAGAAGAGCTCTGAGTAGAGCACACTGCACATATCCCCTGAATATTGTGGACCATGGAAATTAGGGGCATGACTGGCAAAGGTTTCGTTTTTTCAGACAAAGAAATATAGTTAATATTAATTCTGGATTTTCTGTATCCTGAATAGACATTCCTCAGCCTGAGCTACTAAATTAGAGAATTAGAGAACAGAGCTACTGAATTAAATCTCTTGAGTTTAGTCAAAAAACTAGAACCCTGCTATAATGCTGCTTCTCAGTGTGACAAAAGAAGATATCAAAAATACTCCTTCGCTCAGTGGGAGAAGGATTGAATGGGGCATAGGGCAATCTGTGTTAATGGAACTCCAGCTGTGAACTGAGAGCTGAAGAAGAAACAAGGTGGAGACTAGAAATAATCTATACTAGTACTGTCAGTTTCCTCTTTTCCAATTACAGTCTTTCTTAATTTTCATACTTAGATCTTCTGGAATTAAAATTTAAGATGCTTTACATCATCTATGGTAAGATACTAAACTATAAAATGAAGTTAACTCTGTTAGTAAAGAACAAAGGTTTAGTAAATTCTGTGTGAGCCAGATTTTAAAGATGCAACGCCTACTTGAACTAAGTTTGCCACCTTCTAAATTTCACCTTTGAGTACAACTGACACACAGTCTGTGTCTTATAAAGCGATTTTTCAGTATGTCTGGGCAATATATGAAATAAGAGGAAAACTATATGTGTTACACCTGCATTGAAATATTTGCATGTGCCAATGCTGAACTCTCTTTCCTTCATTTTGGCAGTGTTAGAGATGGTACTGAAAACAGGGAACTTCTCTGTTGTGATGTAAAAGATAGATGCTGCAATTCAGCATTGCAACACATGGCAGGATGAGCAGTCCTTAAGAAAGCTCCAAAATGTTACTTAGTGGGACTGGGAGCTGGCAAGCCAGAATTCCTTCTTGTTTTCCTGAGAGTGGGAGGCAGGGTTTGATTTTTCTCCAGCATCTCTTTTCACAAGTATATGCTTTATATAAAAAATTTTAAAACTCATCTTATTACAAGAGTTCTGCTTAGTCAGGCCCTAATTCTACAGTTGTTTGAACCAGTGGCGAATACTCTGTAGGTTTCTTTTGTGTGTGTGGTTTGGCCTGCTGGTCTTTAACAACCCATGTGCTGTGACTGTTGCCATTGGTGCTGTTCCAGCATCACTTATTAAGGGTCCTCCTGGCCTTCCCAAAGCAGCACTAGGCTCCAGCATCTGGGCCAGGTTACACCTAAAAAATTTGTAGTAAAGAACCCTTTCCTCTGAGAAGCGATAGTTTAGGTAATGATGTTGCAGGGAATGATTGCAGCCAGGCAAACATCAAATGACTTAATTGTTGTAATGTTTGACAGATTTCCAGAAGTCATTCCCAGAATTGCCAGGTACCTAATTTGGATGTTAATGTCCAGGCAGCATGAGGAATGAAGAGTAAGGAATGAGCGTAAGGAAGTTGTTGCTTTGTTATTTAATCATTAAACTTAGCCTTGCACCTCTCCTTCTAGTTAGTTATTCCAGCATATAGGTGGAAGTAAAGTCCACTAACATCTTATTCCAGATGTTAGTAAAGTGATGAGGATTCTTACCCACTGACATTTTTCACCTGGTGTTTTTTAGGGTCTTACATAAGATGACCTTGAAGGAAGCTGGTTTTGAGCTGAATACTTTAAATTAGCTTATGTATTCACTCCGTGTTACATAAATGAGACAGGCAAGGGGCTTCCAACAGGTTTCAAAGGATTTATAATGCTTAAAAGGACAGTTACTCGAGCTTTGTACTAAATTGTAATTAGTATCAGAAAAATATTACTTCAATTGGGAGAAATTTGAATAGAATCCTTCTCTTTTTTTCCCTTAAAGAGCAGTGGACTAATGTAGTTCCTTAGTTTTTATTAAGAGTTTAAGGGTGTCCAGAATCTAGAAATTGAGAAGTTCAGGTTCCACTTACAGCAGTGCTGCTTAGCCAGCTGCATAGTAGTCATTGTCTCTGTTCCTGTTTTCTCTCTAGTTCACAAAATTTCAGGCTGACCTGGCATTCACTTTAATTTTTTTATTTTTTCCTATCTTTAGCCTCAGTGTCTTATCTTTTTGTTCTGTTATGGCAGACAGAAATACCTCAAGGTATTTTGTATGTTTTAACACACATAAACCATGATCATAGTAAAAATTGCTGATGAAATGTCTCTTTGACCTGCAAGGCCATCCTCAGTGACCTGGTAGTCTGAAAAACTGTACCAACCAATGAAGTTTACCAGCTCCCTGTAACTGTATGTGTGGAAGGTGGTCCACAAGAAAGCTCACATGGTGACAATGGCACGTTATTCGAGAAAAATTGCAGTGCTGCGTATCCATCCTGGTTTCTGAGGTAACTCTGCAGCAAGAGGTGACTGCGCATAACTGAATACAAACCTTTCTCTGTTCTTGTTAGCTCCATCTTTCTGCTGTGAAACTGGCAGAGTTGCATAGTGATCTAAAAATACAGGAAAAGGATGAGCTAAGCTGGAAAAAACTGAAGGCCGAAGGGCTAGATGAAGATGGAGAGAAAGAAGCCAAACTCAGGCGCAACTTAAATGGTAAGAAAGAAGAAGTTTAAACATTGAATCAGACACATGCCTGGTTAGACACCTGTGTTTGTGTTTGAACCATTAAATAACAGGTTGTCTGGACACTGAGCCCACATAAGCTCTTTGGAAGTCAGTAGGGAGCTGCACCAGGCTAGCAGATTCCTTTGCTCCTGATATTTTTGGAAAAAGTCATTAAACCTGGGAACTCTGTGTCTTAAACTGTTAGGTTTTCTCCATGAGCTGCAAAGTCTAGCTCTACAAGTTAAGGATGTAGCCAGTCTCCCATCTTCCATAAATCCATAGTTGGGTCTCATGCTTCTGTATCTTCTATTTCTTTGCAGTCATTATGACTAAATACGGAATGAATGGAAAGAAGGACTCTCAGCTCGTTGATTCCAACTATATTAAAGATGGTACAGAAAGTGACACACTAGATGATCCAAGACTGGAAAAATTATGGAGCAAGGTGAGTACGGTTTCCAAGAACTGGAGTACTGGAAATCAGTGTTTCTTCACTGAACTGTTGGCTGTGTCTTCTGAAAGCCCCCAGACTTGGAAGTGAGAAGCTTCTGTTAAGTACCGACCAAGTTTCTGTGCTCTGTAGCTCACATCTTTGTGCCCTGAGGGTATCCCACCTGCATCCAGATCATCCAGGTATGGCAGGTTGTCTTTGCAAAATAAAACACCCTCATCAGTTTTGCACGGAAGAGTGAGCCTGGGCCCACTGAGCTCAACTGGAGCATTTCAATCAAATTTCATTGAACTCATGATTTCCCTGAGTGTGACTAAAACACTGTGTATTACTATATCTATGGTGTTTTTCACAGTTTTCTTATTGTTATTTATCGGCTTTATAAAAAAATTGCATTTAAAATAGAACCATTTCATAGACTGTTTAAAAGTAAAATGTGGGCAGGGAAGAGGTTTTAAATAAGGACTTTCCCAGTCTAGTATTCAAGTGGATTGCATTCATGCTTAAAAAGTGTGGCTGTAGAAGTCTGAAGAAAACTTCTTTTTGACACGATTAAAGCCACCTTATCCATCAGTGTCTAAATCCTGACCTCATACTAATATTAAGAGAATTAAAACAAAGATCTAAGGAAAAGCTGCACTTAATAATTTTCTAAATGTGGTGGGAAATGGGAAGACATTTTGGCATGTGAGTGCACTTAAAAGCACTTGGCCTGGAAAATATAATCGGCTCATGTTTCTTTCAGGCCAAGACCTCTGGGAAGTTCTCTGATGAGGAGCTGGATAAGCTTTGGCGAGAATTTAAACATCACAAAGAAAAGATTCATGAATACAATATTCTGTTGGAGACCGTGAGCAGAACAGAAGGTACCTGAACATTTCGCTGATGTTTTGAGATCAGTACAACTCTCTTCTCTGCCCATTGCTTCTATCATTTCCAAGCTTCTTTGAAACTCCTGACATTTCTGTCAGAGCTGCTTGCAGATGCTGCTGACATTTTCAAATACTTACTGGGTTTAGTTCTGCATTAGCTGCCAAAAATCTTGCCAGCTAATGATATTGTTGCCATTTTAGTTTTCTGATTCTGCCTGCATTTCAAGCAGGTAAGATACCATCAGATTAACAATGATGGCCATAGTAGTTAGCTGGAAATTGTGCAAGCTGCTGCAAAATGTGGCTCTAAAGTCTGCAGAACATGCATGTTTTATCTCACCAGCTGGGAGCCCAAGGAGATATACTAAAATATCTTAGGCACCGAGCCTGAGGTATACTATGACATCAGGGATCTGAATCCAGCTTGCTGTACTAAACTGAGCTAAAATTCTGAGAGCTGAAGAATTCTAAAGCAGATAGTTTGATGTTTATATTGTATTGTCCAAGCTGGAAGCTGCTGAAAGTCGTTTCACCATCAGATGTTCTGGTTGGTCCAGGGAAGAAGGCATGAGACTCATCAACCATCCCTGTCCCATTTCCTTAGCGTCTTTTATTCACCTTTGATTTGGTGGATTTCTGGAACTTTTAACCTATAAAGGTTTGGCCTATAGTCCGTAACTCTCATTCTTCTTCAACAGATATCCACAAAAATGTTATCAATCCATCTGAAGAGAACCTGGTGAAAGAGGAAATCTTGCACAACAAGCACAGAGAACTCAAAGAGAAGTTAAGAAGCATCAATCAGGGGTTTGAGCGTTTGCGTAAAGTCAGTCATCAGGGATATGACGCAACCAGTGGTAAGATACAGTGGGGTTTGTGCTTATTTGGGATTAATTTCATTTAAAAAAATAAAAAACATTGGAAAGTAATAAGGTATAGCTACAATATCACAGTACACAGTGTACCACAGTGAGCTGAAGAGATACAGCCAGCCTGTTCTATTTGGAACCCAGCACTAGAAGCCTGATGAAAGGATAAGAATGATGTGTTGAGGTGGTACTTCTGTCTTCCACATCCAAATGAGAAGGGACATTACACTTTCAGCCCCAGGAGGGCAAATAAATGGGACAACATGCAGAGCAAGCAATGTCATCATTCAATTCCTATGGGGAATTTTTTGCTTTTGAAAAACTACTTGCTACAGCTGTATGTAGTTTTATCCAGTACTTGTATTTTTTCCCCTTTTCATCTAAATAGATCTATTAATAATGCAGTGTTTAATGTCTCCGTGTGTATGTATATGAGAAAGCATGCTCATTCTTTCATAAAAGTTGAGCATGAAAGCATTGTGTCCAGATTTTCATTTAGTGATATGTGTTTGTTTAGAATTTGAAGAACCAAGGGTGATTGATTTGTGGGACATGGCCAAATCAGCCAATTTCACTGAGAAGGAACTCGAGTCTTTTCGGGTAAGTAGAATTCCAGTGAGATCTCTTACACAAAGATATTTTCTCACATAAAGAAAGACTCGATGTTACTCTGATTGCAGCCACCATATAAAAAAGTGATGCTTCTTTGTTAATACTATATAAACATGTTCATAACTAATCATATGCATACTTCTGTTACAATCAGCAAAATGAAAATTCTGAATCCTGTCAAAACAAGTGTTGCATATTGCTTTTTTGTTTCCACTGCACCAGATTTACCTCTCTTACCCAATGTCTTAATTACTTCTTTGGGAAGCAGTGCAGTCTGTATAACCAGCAATTCCCTCTCACGCTCACCCCTTGAACTGTTAAGTTCCCGTTGGAGCTATGTTGAACTAACCCAAAACTCCCGTGAAGGAAATGTAATAGAAATTAATTCCTATGTGCTGAATACTGGGTTTATTCAATTCAAGTTGCAATGAGAAAATGTTTGCTAATCTTTTCGTCTGACTCTGCCTGTTTATCAGAATGGATTTTGATTGATTACCTGAAGAAGTAACTCTCTTTAGGGCTTCTTCACGGAGCTGCATGTACAAAAGATGTTGTCTTACCAGCCAGGCTAGGGATACTTTGAGCTTCTTTTCCAGATAAGGTACTGAGAGAGTTTTAACTGCCTGGGACCAGGTTTGAAATCTGTCTCTCTTAGATATCAAAGATCCATCTTTATTTATTTTAACTCGCATACAGCCCAATTCTCTTACGAAGCAAACATTTTAGTTACACTGATTTCAGTGGCCCTGCTTCTAAGAATGTCAGAGGAAGAGTGCTGAAGTCTGCAACAAAGTTTCTGCTCAGTGGGACATTTTGGTCAGGACTGTACAATGGCATGAGAGGTAAATCTGGCCTTCCTGTCTGACACAATGAAAAAGAAAAAAACCAATTCCGTAAGTGAGAACGCATATCTACTTATTAATTTTACTGTTTTAGTAGAAATCTTCTTTCATGCAGACCCTCTTCAGCAGGCCAAATCTGTATTGTTACTGTGATTTTTCGGACATCCTCACAAAAGTAAGATGGGAAGAATCAGGGAAACATCTGTAGCTAAAATGATTTATAAGAGCATAAAACTCCAAACTGAAGTCCTGAATGGAGTGTGTAAAACAGACTGGAATGTTCTACAGCAAAAAGGAAACAGCTTCTTTTAAAAATTGCTTGTCTCGCTTCCCTCTCCCCAGTCCACTGTTGTTATGCAAAAATTTTTATTTGGTGTTCACTGCTCTCATCTCCCAGCACCTCACAGCCATCCACAGTCTCCTTTTAAGGACTCTGCAGTGGGTCATTTTCAGATCTGCTTTCAAAATCAGGTGTCTGGGTGGTGATGATAATGGATTGTCCAGACCTTGTTAAGAAGCAGGGAATTGAAAAAGCTTTCTGTGCTTCACTTAGTAAAATATCTTAGGAGTGTCTTGCCAGGAAAAGAGAAGGGAAGCCTTGAAAAGAAAATCCTGTGAAGCTGTTTGTATTTGTTGTCATAGGAGGAGCTGAAACATTTTGAAGCAAAAATTGAAAAACACCATCACTATCAGAAACAATTAGAGATTTCACACCAAAAACTGAAGCACGTGGAGGGAACTGGAGATAAGGAGCATCTGAACAGAAACAGAGAGAAATATGCCATGCTGGAAGAAAAGACAAAAGAACTAGGATATAAGGTCTGTATAAATCCAGTGTACATACATGTTGAAAGTTTAACTCAGCAGTAGATGGTAAGTAGGTTTTCCAGTGGATTGCATGCAAGTTGAACGACTTCCAGAAGGGGAGTTCAAGGCGCTTCTCACTTTTAGTACAGGATACACATAATTGTTTTCTATAGACCTAATTCTAAAAGGCCTGAAATCTCCCTATTCTCTGCTCTCCCTGTTGTCACATATATATTATAACAAAATCTGAATATATTAATTATATTGATCATTTATTGTCTTACTGAAATTTGTATCATGTCTTTTGTTTTCCTGATAGGTAAAGAAGCACTTGCAGGACTTATCCAGCAGAATCTCTCAAGGTCTTCAACACAATGAATTATAAAACTTTGTTCTACTTCATGGGATCAATCTATTAAAACAGATAACGTGATTTTTTGAACAGGGCCTACTAAGGAATCATTCTGAAATAGTAAGGATTGAACAGATTTGTCCTGTAAGAAAATGTAATTTTTTGTCTACTTAATTGCCAGTTTTGCGTTTGCACTACAAAATTAAATGATTAGATTATATATTTAAGTTGCACATCTTGGGTCATATAAACCTTACATCTGAATCAAGTAGCAGCCTTTCAAATAATCAGTCATGTCAAAAGTAAAAATACCTGAACTCTCAAAGGATTCCTGCTAGTAAAAAAATACTAATTTTACAGTCAGGTAAGATATTCTTATTAATGAAAGGAAACACTGAGGTACAGGAAGTTGAAACAGAGACCAGAAAAGTCTTTATTTCAATGCTTGCCCTATTACGTTTCCTACTTAAGGCAACGAAAATATTTCTACTGACTTTGAGCTATGGCTCAGAGCTGCACTGTGTATGAGTCTTCATGTGAGAGGAGGAGGAGGAGTAAGGAGGGAACAAGTATGAGGTCAATTCACACAGTTTACTTATTGACTAACACATCTGAAGTTACTGAATATTTGTGTACAATTATCTTGTTCATGGTTGCTTGGTTTTGTTACACTTAGTCATTAAAAAAATCAAAACAAGATACTGATGTGGCTTTTTTTTAGCTTCCTTTTCATATACCGAGAAGTAACCAGACCTGGTTTTTGAGCGTGCTGCTTGTTCCTGTGATGTTCATTCACACAGTGATTTTTAAGAGAGGAGGGGTGGTTTTGTACCACAAGAATGTGTTTCTATGTTCTGAATAGGCAGGAAGCTCCCTAAAGCAGCTTTCTCTCAGTGCAATCTCCGGTAAAGGTTATTATTGCTTTCTCTTTCAAAACCAGATTTCTCTAGTCAGAACTTTGGCAAGCATCAGACATCTGAGTTGAAATTGTCTATGCTGACCCTTTATTTCAAATGAAACTTTTCAGGAACAAGGCTAAGACAAAGGTCCAGTGTAGGTGAACCATTCCAGCTGCTTGGTTAAGGAACTCTGTGACTTAGAGATTGCAGTGCTGTCATGTGCCACATGAGGAAGCTGAGCCTCGCTCTCCCTACCTGTTCCATGAGAAATACTGAAGAGATCCATTCAGTCTGAACAAGCCACTCATCCTGGGTCCATCATGAGTTAAAAGAAGCATGGTGCTGCACATAAAATCTGTATTATCATGGGCAAGTGATCTGGACCAAAATTGGTAGCAGTCTTTCTTTGAGATTCTGAATCTCTTCCTTTGAAGCAGTAAAAGCTTTTTTTAAAATTTTTAATTTAATGTAAGCTAAGAATTATGTATATTTCAGAGACGCATTGTCCATCTTGATACCAGGCTACCATTGATATTATCAGTCTCCTTAGAGATGGCTCAGTTCATGGGGTTTATGGTATACATCACCTTTGGTTGGTAAGCTAAAAAAAAGTAAACCCAAAAATGGCTGCAAGCTATGAGAAAACTGGTTTGTTTTTGTAGATGCTACACACTATTTCTTCCCCAGACTATCACTTTAAGGGCTGTTCAGCTTCTGTATCAGAGCAGTAGCTGTGTTATTTTACAGGTTTGTCTTCATCATTATTTTTTCAATTTTTAAAGGAATGCAGAATACCTTGTAGTCTATACTATGTTAGAAAGTGCAGACTTCACTATGTCCTTCAGTTTTCCCTTGGGCAGAGTAAGAATTAAATCTTTCTGCTACAGATCAGTTTGGTGGCTGTAGCTTGGATGTGGAGAGGCCCCCAGCAGTTGTTCCTGGGTGAAGAACTTGTACACTTGCACTAAATACATCAGCAGAGGAGAGGAGCTAAGCAAAGCTCTGAGCCACTCCTGCTCAGCAGCCCTGACTGGGTTCTGTGGGAGTGGAAAAGCTTTTCCTGAGCGTGTTCAGACACTGCTGCTGAGGGAGATATGCTACACTCGGGAAAGCAACGTGAGTGTCTCAGCCCACACTGCAGGCAGGCAGAGCAGCTGTGTGCTCCACACAGGAGGGCAGAGCAGAAAGCTGGATTTCATCTTCAGCATGTACCTGAAATAGAATATGCTTACTGAGGAATTTCTGAAGAAGTGCGGAGCAGCACAAGGTGCTGGAGCCATAGAACAAATAACCAGGGTCTGATGAGTTACTGAACAAGTGCAGAGCTGCTTCAGCACAGGCTTTAAAGAGCAGGGATGGCTGAACCAGGCGGTGGTGTCTGTACCTTGTCTTTACCCACCACACCATGACAGTAATTGGGCTCAAAGGCCAGGAAGGCTCCAGCAGCGAGAACGTTTGGCAAGCACGGCAAAGTACAAGAGGCTGACAAAATATTTACATGTCACAGTAATTTAAAACTGGGGATGAGTCACAGATCAGCAGCAGCAAAGGTTGGAGACTGGGGCCAGCACAGTCACCTCACGTTAGCTATTGAACACAGCTGTTAATGAGTCACTGGGCCCAAAGATTTTCACACAAACCTAGAGAAGAAAAAAAATTAAAAAGCTGTTGCTGCCTCTGCATCCAACTTCCTGCTGAAATAGTGTGTGGATGAGGTGGAATCTGCAACAGCATAGGGAACACATGAGGCATACTCTCCATTCCTGTCAAGGCTCTTTGGGGCTTTTCCTGATTTTGAGATCTGGGGACAGACTAGTACAGGCTAGTGAGGTGTAAAGTCTGATTTCACTCTAGTTTCTATAGCCTGCACCTCACACACAACAATGTATCTACAAGTCAGTTAATTATTGCAGTTTTTAAGCTTCCAAAGACAATTCATATGGCCAAAATAACAAGAGAGGGTAGTGTTTGAGACATTAAAGATTGAAAAGTAACTGGAGTCACCACTGTTGTGTTTCTGTAAATAGCAACAAAAATTCAAAGCAAAAAAGTGTTATGAATGAAATACACATACAGTCCTGAGCCCCGTGAGAGGTGAGTAATGGAGTTCATAGGTGAGACTGTGTGGAAGAGGCATCTGAAAAGGATGTAACTAACAGCTTTTAAACAGTGGTTGAACCTTCTCTTCCTTAGTAAGTATTTTATCTGATCCTTTTGTAATCATTCAAATTACCAAGTTTTTCAAATCACTCCGAGAAACAATTTGAAATACAAAAGTGGGAGCAGAAGAGGGAGGAAGGAACTGCATTTTTTATGAGGAAAAAAAAATCAGAGCATTTAATATTTTATACATTCAGTCAAATTCTGCCCTTAAAAAGAACCTCAATTTAAGTAAACATGTCAGTGACTACAAGTGCGACAGATTTTGTTTGTTAAAAAGGTTGGGGGTGGAAATGAGAGGAAAATAAATACATAAGGCATTAAATACAACAGAAATAACCAAGTCTTTCTTAAAATAAACACATCCTACACGTTGGTACAACCGCTAAGGTGGCATCATTCTACCAAGACAAGGAACAGCACTAGAGTAGATGTACTGCTGCAACAATTTCCCCCTCCCAAGGGATCCTGATGCCTGATAGATCTGGCAAAAGCAAGAGTATTTCAGTTGACCAAGTAGAGATCACTTACATTTTGTGAGCTGGGTACCATGTGCCTTTTCAGATCCAGTTCCTGCAGGTAGGGATCTCAGTGCTCAGAAGCTGGTGGAAGCAGAATCTTTGGCTGGGATCTCCTGCTTGCTCTGTGCCCAGCTCGCTCTGTGGGGTTCCCTCAAGCCAGGGTTAACGGAGCTTTTGCTCAGAAGGTGATAGAAAGCAAGAGGCAGAGAAACCAGCTGAGCTTCCAGAACGTGGCTGCCTTGACAGCTGATCTTGGCTGAGGATTTAGCAGCGCCTCAGGAGGGCTTCAATCCCTGACTGGGGAGCAGTTGGAGGACAGGAGGCACATCTCAGTGGAAGCTGCCTTAATCCCAGCTCACAGGGTCTGCAGCTCCACTTCAGCAGCCATCTCACCCTGCTGACCCTAAAGGGAGCTGAAGAGACCCTAACACGGCTTTTTTTCAGTTCTGCCGTTTATTCAACACCTGAGTGCAGGTGAGCTAGTGCAGTTAGTTACACCCCATGAAAGTGTGTAGGTCCCCAGCCAGGATCCAGCGTGCCACAGTGCCCAGGACCAGAGCATCATCCACAGCCCTTCCCTGTCATTTGGCACCACTTCAGAGAAGGTTTCAGCCTGTTGTTTTGTTTTTTTTTTAAAGGTGCCATTTCACAAAGAAAAATCTACCAGTAAATAGTACACAGGCAGTTTTAAAATGATATTTAAATGCAGTTTTTCTTTCCATAGTATTTAATGAGAATAGAAGAAATAATTAAATAAAAGTCAGTAAATAGAATAGATTGTTGCTTTCAATACAAACAGGCCTACCTTAGTAACTGAGAATGGGGTGCTGCATTTTCTGTATGCAATATGTTGTCTAACAGACTGGTTCTAAATACCAAAATCAACATTTCCTAATACAGCAGACAGTTAACATGTATTTCAGGCCATTCATATAGCACCTATGGGGAAGAAGGATGTTAACCTACAGAAAAAAAAAAAAAAAAAAAAGACTGTATGGATTTCTTTTACTAGAAGCCAGAGGCATAAAATAGAAGCATTCATAAAATCTGTCCAGTAGAGCCAAAATAATTTCATAAACTTTCCTTCACAGTCAATATTTCAAGTTGAACCGTATTTGGTACAGCAGTGATTGCAACCCAAATGCTTTTATCAGTAGCCCTTAATGCACTTTCATATCCAAACCTTCATGTAATTTCCCAGTGCTCAACAAAAGAGCACTCTACTAAATCAAAAAGAAAACAGTACACAGGCATTAATGCTTAACATGTGAACTTTGCTCCTTCACTGATGTGTTAATTTATCAGAAAGCTGCACACATCCATTTTAATAAAACTAACCATTTCAGTCTCAGAGGTTGCCTGTCAATAACTGGTCTATGGTAACTTTAACCTGGTTATTTCTATAGGCAAAGTGAGTGTTGAATCACTTTGAAATAAGCCTCCTACTAAAATAAAATGGTATTTAATGTTCTACAGTTATAATTTTCCAGGCAATTTAAAGAGAGAAGGGAGCTGCACTATTTTAAAAATAAACACACTGAGAACTGGAAATCTGAGTATGAAAACCAATAATTTGCAATGCCTAGCATTGGATCCATTAGTCCAACTGCAAAATTCAAATCTCAGTTTCTAATTTAAGAAGACATCTGAACCGAAACTATTAACTAAATGGTTCTTTAATGGGGAAAGAGTCCATTTTCCAACCAATTAAGTTCCAGGTTCTGGGACTCAAGTTTACAATTCCAAATATGCCCCGTCACAGTGTAAAGAGTCTTCATTCATACCAGTTCCTGGGGCCATTGATGTCCCTTTAATTGTTTCATTTTGAAGTTCAAGAAAACAGAAGAAGAGTAGGAACTATGTGCAAAAAGTGACATCTCTGAAGGATGAGCGTGCCAGGGCAAAAGCTTAGGAATCAAGGGATCCTGCTCCTTTTGGTTAAAGAGCAGACTGCTGGTAATGGGAAATGCAGCAAATTTCTCCCTGGTTTTGTTAGGAATTTTTCAGATTATACCTTTTTCCTAGTCTGTACTGAACTGACATAGATTCTTACACAAAAACCACATTCCAACAGTCTGAACACCTTCCACCCTGGTAACTGCAGCCTGGAAGACTTCAGTTAGCCTTCTCCAAGCCCTTTTTTGAGCAGCTAATAACCATGATCTATCTGGGATGTATATGTCTTAGACAATGTTAGCATTAGCCTCAGTTTGCTGGTGTCACTAAATCCTTACCACTGATCAATTGTTTCAGGTCTTGTACTAACTGATCCTCATTCTTTGCAGAGCTACAAAACAAAGTTTTCATTTATGATTTGTTATTAATTTAGAATAAGAACACGATTTTCCAGAGATGTTTTTAGGAATTGTTAGAAATTTTGAAAGAAAAAAACAGCCAATGTAACCAATTAGGACACTCAGAAGTCCAAAATACAGTCACAGTATGCATCTGAGATCACAGAAGAAGCAGAAGTGACCATGTTTAGCCAGAAATATACACTGAGAATAAACATGAATTCTTTTCAGCTCCTTCAAACCAAGGAACAGAGCGACTCAGTTCACCTTTGACACTTTAGAGCAGAGATTGAGAGCAAAAGAAGGTCATGGGGCTCTTCCTGCACTGCTCAGGGCTCCCCATGCTGATGGACAGAGGGACAGGGTTCCCATCACAGTCCAAACTCAAGACATGGCCAGCTGCAGGCTGTACCTTGCACCTTGACAGTTCCCCAACCAGAAGGACAGCAATGAGGGGGTCTAACCATGTTAAATGTTGCCACTGTAAAGGAGGGCTTGGACACAGGTAGACACGCTGAAGAACATCTAATGTCTGCAAACTCCAAAGCAGCACACCTGGGGCTTCATGTCCAGTCACTGCAGGAAACGCATCCTCACAGCTATCACTTACGGTCACTGGTATCATGCATTCACCATAAAATGCACAGACAGCAAAACTTAGTCTAAGACCAGTTCCTGAGCTTTCAGTAGACCTGATCCATCTCTATCAAATATCCCAGCCACTGTATATGACACTGGTGTAGCTGAACACAGAATTAGGTGCAGCTTCACATCAGGTTAAGGTGCTCTCTATTTCATAGCATGGCCCAGCTCTCACCATCCTTGATCCAAATTACTTATTAAGCTTTCATATACTTTGCACAGAGGAGAAAAAAGCAGTCATGGAGGATAATTCTGTCCAAGGTCTAGACAGTGTGTTCAGTACAGGCCTGACCCACTTGCACAACATGACGCCAGAACAATGAGACACACGCTATCATACGTGGAGCATGGCAGCCTGCCTCGTTAGAGTGGACTCCAGCTTTTAATCATACTGATGTTTTAGTCCATTCCTGGTGGAGGTAGTACCAGCACATCATCTACGTGACCAAGGACACAGCCTCAACTTTGGTTTTTTCAAGGAAACCACTTCCTTGCTATAAACCACACATGGTACAATGGCAGCAGATCCCCAGCACTGGCACAAACTGCATTTTACAGACACATACACTTTTCTGGTGCTGCCCTTCTGTCAGTGCAATAGCTGGCAAAGGACAGCTGCTGCGTTCCGGATCGTTGCTGACACCTACCTATTTTATCAAATTCCCAACAAGATTTTTTCCTGTGCTTCTCAATTATTGTCCAGTACTACTAGCTGTTGGTAATAAAAGGACAAAGTGTTATAGCAGCCAAAGGCAGGCCATGGGGTACATCCTCCAAATGTGGCAGAGACATGGGGAGTGAGGAATCTGAGTGATTCATTACATAATAAAACTCTGGTATCCAAAGGCCAGGTTCCTTTCTGAACATTCACTCTGCTCTATTTTCTGGATATGAACAATCAATAAATTGCCAGCTCAGCCCACAGATGAGTAAAATTTAACTTATACAATAGCAGATGCTAGGGCTTTTTTATTTATTTATTTTTCTTTTTAAGGATTTCACAACAGTATAATATAATGTAGAGACAAATTAATGTCATGCTAAATCTGCTTTTGATCCCACCCCCCACACTGCACATTTCTCAAAGAAGTTGACACGTATTATTTCAGTAAAATGGTGATGTTACATACGCCTCTGTGTACACAGTGGGATAATAAATTTGAATTATTTCTGGATGCTCTGATGTAGTCAAATGTTTGAAAGCACATAAGCTTTAAAGTTCACTCACCTTCAAGTTTTTACTAAACTCAAAGTTTGCACATCACCTGCATTTTCCTAAACCTGCTCACTTTCTTATAAATCTATTTATTGTATCAGAATCCAGGACAAGAATTACATGTATTATCATGTCACATATATTCCAGCCTTTCAGAGAAAACTTATAACCAACTGATATCACTATCATAAGCCTCAGAGTGAGGCTTCCCTGAAGCCTGTCATTTTTAGGATGAGATGAGATAAAATAACAAAAAATAGAAATAGAATATTATGTTTTAGTTGGAAGGGAGTGACATCAACCATCTAGTCCTGTCATGGGTTTGCAAAGGTCCCCCTCCTTGGGGATTGGAAATAGTTTGTCCGGATGAATTTCCGGACAAAAGCCA
>JAWMRA010000130.1:63794575-63856560 GCA_035584735.1 Pseudotriccus pelzelni
TATATATGCTAGTAATAAATCCTAATATTATTTATCTCCCCAATCAGATCTCTTTGTCTGCATAAACTTCTCTCACCCTAAAGTAATTTGTGGGAGGTGTGGTAAAAAATTGTCCCCTAGGCAAACCCATGACAAGTCCCACTGCCTGATCTAATTCAGGACTGACCAAAAGTTAAAGTATGTTATTAAGGACATTGTCCAAATGCCTTTCAAGGATTGACAGGCTTGGGACATTGACTGCCTTTCTGGGAAGCCTGTTCCAGTGTTTGACCACCCTCTTGGTAAAGAAATGCATTCTAATGTCTAATCTAAACATCCCCTGGTGCAGCTTTGAACCATTCCTGCACATCCTATCACTGGATACCAGGGACAAGAGCTCAGCATCTCCCTCTCTGCTTCCCATCCTCAGGAACCTGTAGAGAGCAATGAGGTCGCCCCTCAGCCTCTTTTGCTCGAAACGACACAAACCCAGTGTCCTCAACCACCCCTCACAGCACAGGCCTTCCATCCCTTTCTCCAGCTTTGTTGTTCTTCTCTGGATGCATTCAGGGACCTTCCCTTACTTCTGAAACTGTGGGGCCCAGTACCACACACAGCACTCAGGGTGAGGCTGTACCAACACTGATTACAGATCACCTCTTCTACCCAGCTGGTCATGTGGAGTTTGATGTACCCCAGGATGGGCTTTTTCTTCTGGGCTGCCAGGGCTCACTGCTGACTCACACTGAGCTGCTGTTGGCCAGCACCCCCAGATCCTTCCTGCTCTCCAGCCACTCCTCTCCCCATTCACACTCATGCCCAGTGGTACCTCATCCTAGGTACAGAATCTGGCTATGGACTTCTTAAATTTAATCCCATTAATCATAGCCCAATGCTCCAATCTATCTAGATCCCTCTGCAAGGCCTCCTGTCCCTCAAGAGGCTCAACAGCACCCCTCCATTTGGCATCATCAGCAAACCTTCTAATGGGGCATTCACTCCTGTATCCAGATTGTTGATAAACTTATTGATCAGAACCAGCCCTAGGACTGAGCCCTGAGGAACACCACTGGTGACTGGTCAGATCTAGCCCAATTCACTGCAACCCTTTGAGCTCTGCCCCTCAGCCAGTTACTTCACCCTGCATACCAGGAACCTGCTCTGGAAAACTTGTCCAGAAGGATGCTGTGAGGAAATTACCAAAAGCCTTACTAAAATCAACAAAACCTACATCTACCACCTTCCCTTCATCCTGGAGCAGGTGACCTTATTGCAGAAGGATATCAAATTATACGAACCCATGTTTACTGAGGCTGATGAGTGCATTGTTCATTAAATGCCTTTCAGTTGTACTCAACATGTCCATAATCTTTCCAGAAACTGAGGTTAGACTAACAGGTCTGTAGTTCCCTTATGCCCTTTTTGTATGTTGCAATAATACAGGCTGCTTCCAGTCATCAGGATCCTCCCCAGATGCCCAAGACCTTTGGCAGATGATTTAGAGGGGTCCTGCCATAACATCTGCTACCTCCTCCAGCACTCTGGGATGAAATCCCATCAGGCCTCACGGATTTGTGACCATTCAGCTGATACTGCTGCTCAGGGGAAAGCATAAAACTGAATCCATCAGAACCCACGTAAAATTTCAAAAAATGGCACTTGATACTCAGATACACTGAAAAAACAACATTTGCAGACCTGCTCCTTACGAACTTCCTTTTAATAACTACCAAGTCTTCCCTCCTTACTCTGCTTTGCTTGTTCCTATTGCTCCATGACGTTAAATTAACTTTTCCTTTCAATCTAGATTGCAAAACACTGTTTGTATGACTGGTCAAATGAGAGCTGACAATCTCCCAAGAGAAAAGGTGACACAAAAATATAACAGCACTGTCATCTGAAAAAAAAATTATAATTTTTACAAAAACTCATTAAATTCTGTGTCTTCCTCCCACAGTCATTTTAGCAAGTATGTGTGTTATCCCAGACAAACCAGAAGAGGAACTTACCACAGGGTGCGTGTTTCAGCATCTCACAAAAAAAGTGTAACCACTCATAACTCAAATTCAAGCCTAGTTTTCCAAGTGACACTAATTTAAAACTGCTTTGTTTAAAGCAGAGAGGAAAAATGAGGAATTTTTCCAAGCCATTTGCTAAAAACAACTCTCTGGGCAGATTTTCACAAACATTTACATGCCTAAAGACACCTACTGGCATTTTCCACAATTAGGTGTGGGGAATGCTATTAAAATCCAGACAACTATTTGCATTGTTGGGTAATTAAATACCTTCAAACTCCAGCCCTCCATCCTGCAGCACATTCCATCACCCAGACACTTGCATATAAAAATGTTCCATAACAGCCTATGAACAATGCCATAAACCCCACTGATGCAGTAGTTACATTTGGTGCCAGCCTACTGAGTAGGTCTATCAGGAAGAAAGAGGGACATACACGGCACACTAATGCTTATGCCCAAACACTGCGCTTGCTGACAGCTTGTTTTCGTGTCACCAAGAGCAATTCTGCCATGTTCAAGTACTTCAAGAACATCTTACAGAAGTATCAGCTCCATCACATTGTTTTGTTCTTCTGTGATTAATTCCTGGTAAGAACAGGAGGAGATCTGACTCTGAGAGAATGCTGAGTTAAAAATGAGCAAATCCGTCTTTTTATCATTAGAAGTTACAAGTCTCATCTCAAAATTGCGGGAGATATTTTGACGTTTTTTGCAAAGAGCTCTGAATCTGCAACTATCCTATAGTAGTCACAAACTATATTTTAGATCGCTTGTGCACAAGTTTTATGCAAGGTGTGTGAATAAACCCCTAACTATTTGGACATTAACAGCAGTACTAGAGTTAACCCATGGAAGCTACACTGTGAGCACAAGTCTGCTCATAGGATTATGGTTTGATTTCCATTGTCCTCAGTTTGGTAGTAGAAGTTGAAGTCATGTGATTTTATATATTTAGAAAAAAAGTTTTTCTATTTCTGTGACCTCCTGTTGATCAAATGAGAAATCTCTAATTTCTCCAACAGAAATGCCAAGCCTGTAACTTGACAGTGAGGCACTACCAAAACAACAACCACCCGGTTTTTAATAGGTGCAACAGTATGGTTTTGCCTCCTGCTTCAGCCTCCTATGTATAAAAAAAAGATAAACAGAAGCCTAAAAAGTAAAATATTTCATTTTTGGAAAGCCTTATAGGATAACTGAGTTAACATTAACAAAGGCTATTAGTCCAAATTTATATACAGCCATCTAGCTGTTCCTAGTTGAAGTTACTATGACATACACAAAACACATCTGCACAGAGAACCATGTGCATGCACAGATTCACAGCCCCTTTTCAACCTGAAAAAAAAAATCAAAATATTTTTCAAATTGTGATTCCACTGTGAGTTCAGCAGCAATCTGATGACCTTTACTATTGTGTCAAATCCTTACCCATGCTACAAGTCCCAGATTCAATGCAAACACAGTTGGCAGCCTTTGTAGAGACCCTAGGTAATATAATTTCCTGGTAAACAGATTTTTACAACAGAAATATTGTAGTTTCGTTGTATATTGTCATGGGAAACACTGCATTTCAATTCATCAGGGAAGGTACGTCCATTTTAAATATTAATATAAATAGGTACATAGCAAGAGATTTAACCTTGCAAGTCCTCCAGGGGAGGATCCTTGACTGAAGAACAGTCCAGTTTAAATAAACCTGACCCCAAGAAGCCCAGGCCATTCAAGCTGTACTAAGCATGTGTTCACAAAGCAGATCACCCCTGTTCACTTGTCAAATCTTTTAAACTTAGAATCCTTTCCCTTCAGAAATAAGTAAGGTGGATTAACAGAAATGTACATCTGAGCACAGGACAGATGAGAATGGCAATTGTCAACTCTCAAACACATGTTTTTTATTTGAGAGATTTCTGATATTTTACATTACTATTGAGGCTACATTCAAATAAATTTATAGGTTAAATTCTGCCTCAAAAACGAACACCCATGTCTCATCCTAAGTCATTTAGTGAAACCCTCACTGGCACAAAACTTCCAGTCACCAGCATAAATTATGATGCATATCTAAAACCCAGAATTTGGCTGTGATATTGGATCTTAAGAGGACACAGTCAAAAAATAATACCCAAGATAACACTCCCGGTAACTTCTGGAAGCCAAAGCTGATACGTTATCAGAAAAATAAAATGTTTTCTTCGTAAGTATATTTCCTTGTTAGTCTAGTGTCACTGCCATAACATTTTATATAATATTTTATTTAAATAAGATTTTATACCAGGACAAATAAAAATAACAGAAGAATTATATAGACAATCCAATGTGGGAAACCAGGTTTTGAATCATACAATCTCACTGTACAAAAGCAGGATGTCACAGACTCGTGGTTAAACTTATTTTACAAGATAACATCCTGTTGTACCTCAATTCTGTAGCATCTCTGGAGACATCATCCTCTTACACAGAACTGGTTTTATGCTATTTAGGGACAGCAGAGATTTATTCAATGAAATTTTTAGATGTAATGTGGATGCTCTGATTTTGATGCTGGTTGACATTCAGGATAGGTTTTATGATATAAAGAACTCAATTTTCAAAAGTGAATGTTTCTTTTTAATACCTTGATTTTAAAACATTCTGTCTGAGAAACCTGAGGCCTGATTTTCAGAGTGATATATATGTTCAACTCCAGGAAAATTGCTAAGAATTACAGGTACTCAGCAGCCATGAAATCGAACTTACAGTTTGATCTAGGGTTTTCAAGAACAGAAGCACCCAAAATGCCCTTTCACATTACTGTGGTTTATAGAGATAATTAAATAACTTGTTTGTGTGCTCTTTTCTGTATGCATTCACATATGCATCCCTGACACTACAGATTTTAAATCTGAGCAACTTTAGCCAAAGCTGCAGGATTCTTGGTGAGGTATAAAACTGAATAATGCATAGGTCAAGTTAAGCATGTCCATAAATAAGCATATAAATTGAACATAACTGTGCCTGCAAAAAAAGTAGGCACTGAAATTTCTTGCTTTTGTAAGAGTCCATTAATATATTAATAGAGGTTTTACATGTTTTATACACTCATATATACATATATTTTGTCAGTAATGTGTGCTTACATACATACATGTGCACATATGCAAACATATGTGTACACTTACCACACACGCACTCACATTCTCTTATCTACACACATTCAAGTTCTTTATTTTTAAAGAAAATGCCACCATTTAATAAACACTGAAATTGGTTCCAGGTTCTCCATGATTTTAGAATTATAGAAAAAGGTAACCAACATCTGTCATTGCATATGAAAAAAAAAATATCTAGACTTTACAACCAAATTAAAATAAAAAGAAACACCAAACACATCCCTCATGCTACCAGCTCTCCAATTATGAATCAAGATATTGGAATGAATCTGGTATAAATGCAAGAAGCAATGGCAGCATTTTGTGTGACTATTCTTTACAGTTAGTGTGAATCTTTTGGAAGACAAATTAGTGTCAATTTGTGGTGAGAAAAAAGTTCTTTCCTAGACAGGTCACTGCTGAGCCCCTTTCCTCTTCTGCTCCAGTTCCTGCAAACGTTCCTCCCGGCACTGGGCGTGCTGCGTCCCCACTTTGTGGGCTGTCTCGGTGGCTGCAATGTCAATCTGTGCATATCTGGACGATCCACTCCCTGAAACATCAAATGAAACCCTGTAAAAGACTCCACCCCTCATATATCCCTGGGTAAAACTGGCACAAGGTTAAGCATTCAGACGCTTCTTCCACAGATTTCCTGGATGATCTTGGCCTGGTCTTAAAGCAAGCTATGTAAAGGGAGTAAGATGATAACCACAGCTAAACAAAGCTTTTTGAGGTGTTTTGTATATTTACATCTTTTAGCTATCGGGTTTTCTTCAAATAAGCAAAAATGAAACCACTTGCATTTCTGCCCCAGGTTCAAATCTCTGCTCCTACTGCTCCCAGTAAATGATAAACTTGAACTCAGCATTCCCTCTTCTATGAGGCTTCGTCACCAAGCTACCAATCAGTAAATGAACAACATCTGGTATTTGAATAAAAAAACATTTGTGGCAATTGGCAGAGTTCTTCTTTGTATGAATTAGGCACCCTGTGAACATCTACCAGAGCAACCACCTTCAGTCTCAAGCAGAATGACACTTTAGTTCATTTTTTGGCAATAGGGGAGATAAAAGCTGCTCAGTCTGCTCTAGAGTAAAATAGTTGTGTATAGGTGCAGACATAGATGCTGCAGGCTGGGAAAACTTTAATATGAAAAAAATTAAGTATTTATGGTCATTAAAGGCACCTTCAGAGTTACACCATTTGAGGCTGAGAGGGTGGCTGATATTTAGGAAAGTTTATGGAATTTGACTCTTCATTCTTAATGCCTTGGTTCGTTGTCTTTAAAATGAAGATAAAACATTCCAACAGAAGAACTACTTTTAAGTCTGAGAGAAGCTTAGAATTACTTAACTGAAACTATATAAACCATATAAAAAACCCCAATGTGAAAAGTCCTAGCATTTCAAAGTTAACAAAACTGCTGAATTTAAAAGTATAAAAACTAAAATCTTAATAGCTGAAAACTATAGATGGAAAAATCATCAATACCAAATGTGAGCAATTAAATGCCATATTCTGATTAGATGCTTTCTGTAACAAGGACTGCAACTCTAAATCACAATATGTAGTAGATATATTGCATGCTTATGTACTAATTGTTCAAGTTAAGCATCAGAAGTAAAATACTCAATCCAAAAAAAAAACCACAACAACAAAAAAAAGTAATTAAAAAAAAATCAGATAATTGGGCTGGCTTTCTCTTTGTAACACTTTCATACATCCTCATGGACAGCAGACAGAAGAGTACTGTGTTCTGTTCTTAATCATTTGCTGCATGGCTCCAGAGTCAATGTCTTCAGGCCCTGTACACCTACACCCACCATCCTGTTTCTGAAGCCAAGCAAGAAAATTTAAGTAAGTTTAGTCCTAATACGTGGGATGAAAACCTTGAGAACACAAGCAAATTACTGTCTTTCAAACTCCACAGACATAGAAATGTTCACTTGAGAAGGAGCACATATACAATGCACCTGTCAAAGGGATGCAACATCTTATAGAACATCATTACTCAAAAATCTTTCCCAAAAAAAGATGCCAATTAAAAGAACTGCCTCACAAACATATCAGAGTTCAACTACCGGTTAGCAAAAGCTTGTGGGTAGATTATTGAGTCATTAAGGTTGGAAAAGACCTCAAATGCCTGAGTATCCTTTCAGTGCAGAAATTCTTCCTGATGTCCAACCTGAACCTACCCTAGCAAAGCTGGAGACTGTGTCCTCTTATCCTGTTGCTGGTTGCCTGGGAGAAGATGCCGACCCCCATCCGGCTACACCCTCTTTTCAGGTAGTTGTAGAGTGGTAAGGTTGCCTCTGAGCCTCCTGCTCTCCAGGCTGAACAGTCCCGGCTGCCTCAGCTGTTCCTTGTAGGAAATTAGGATTCCCCATGCCCCATACATTCTGCATTACTGTACCCTTTGCTGTTTAAATAGTATTGTAGACTTCCTTACCTCTTATGCTTGTGCTAGGTTCTTGAAGTTCCAGTTCCATGTAATGAAGCTGTTTTTTGGAAGTAGGGCTGACAGGAATATTAACATAGGTGGCTGTCTCAGTGTAGGGTCGATCTGATGTAGGGACATCAGCTGAATAACCTACTGCCCCTTCTAAAACAAATAACGTGTTATAACAGATCTATTTGCAAGGGTCAAATATATATTTCATACAAACACACTGAAAGCAAACATTAAGCAGCAGTAACTCTGCTTGCCAAACAGTACATTCCTCAGTGGTAGATGAGAAGACTACAGTTTCTTCCTAAAAGATCCTGAGACAGTGATCAAGTCAGGATCTATGCAGAAGACCACAGACCGGGATCTTGCTGTGTTTTGGCAGAAAACAAACACTATGCAAACATTTCCCAATAACAGCAACATGTGCAGCACTACCTCGCAAGGCTTCCAGCTCCAGCTTAGGATAGTGAAGCCTTATATGAACGGATCTGTTCCAGGAAGATGTGAACTATTACATCATCTGCAAGGCAGCAACCAAAACCACTAGAGGTTCAGAAAGCATATCCCAAAAAACAGACTGAAGAACTATTTCAAGTAAAGGGAAGGCAAGCTTGAGGAGACAACGTTGCTGCTTTCCTGTACTGAATTGAAAAAGATAGGAATTATGTCAAGTGGGGACAGACCAAGTAATAAAAGACTTTCATTGCAGGAAAAAAGTAGAAGATTAGACATTGGTAAAATCTTTCTAAATAGTAAAGGTCACAAGAAGACTAGAGGAAATCCCACAGTTTTCTAGAAATTTCTAAAAAAAAGACACAGATCAACACCTACCAGGAAATAGCTCCTATAGAGTGATTTTGACTTAAGAGACAATTTTTTGGTTTATTGGATTAATTCTAAAGACCTCTTCAAGCCCTACTTTCAGTTATTCTAAACTTGTCTGCCAATTCAGTCCAGTTGGAGTCCTTACCCATAAATGCTTTCTGCTCTTAAGCCAGAGGGAGACAAAGGAGTGCAGAGAAGAAATGGTATCACTTTCGGGTTCTTCCTTTCCATGAAGTTCTCCAATTAAGCCCTTCCTTATCCCTACGTAAAACTCATCTCAAATCTTTATTTGTCCAAACTGCTGCTTTTCTCTTTTGCCATTTTGACACTATTGAGATGTGAATGGAAAAGCAGTAGAATACCAAGGCATTTTAGAGCATAGGGCAGAATGACTTTTTATATCCAAACAGCAACAGCCATGAATAACCATCGAGAGAAACTTTTCATCTCCTTGGAAGTATTAAGAATAGCAGAGATAGCTCATACAAAGGCAACAGTAAGGGCACGTTCCAGCATAATGGAATCTCCCCAGGCTTAAGCTGTCTAAATCAAAGGAGTCTACTATGCAGTCCAAAAATTTAAAAGTCTGGAAAGTTGGCCAGTTTTCCCACAGATTTTCATAAAGAAAATTTACAAAGTATACAAATAGTTTTCTAACAGTCAGACTTCAAGCTGTTGTTCCAAAGCCAGATGTTAGGGAACAAATGGCAAAATCAATGCAGAATCAAACAGAAGAAATTTTTATATCTTCATGAAACATCATTCTCAGAAATTATTCTGTCTAAAGTGTTTCAAAGGAATTTGGCCTGGCTGTGCCAAAAGGAATTCAGCAGAATTATACCTGCATCACAAATAGTTAGAAGCTGTAGGCAAATTAAAATCTTAAAGGCTAATACAGAGTCATGAACAGCCATGAAGGGAAAGATAATTTTTTAAGTCTTTCTGTACGCTGTTGAAGTGATGTAGCAGGAGTGTGAGTGAAGCATCCTCGAAGCTGCTAGTATGAAAACTAATAATCTTCTCTATAGAGCTAAACAGTTGACAGGTTTCAGGAAGCTGAATGTCACCTGATCCAGACAAACCAAATGATTTTCCTGAGAACTAAAAAGCCACACATGGAGAATAATGTATTAATTGGTAGGTCTTTGTGCAAGAAAAACAAAGGAAACACACAGAAAAAAAAGAAGCCCCTGGCAACAGCCAAACATTCTTCTTAAAGTGGGAAGAAGAAAAAAAAAAACAACCAAGAACAAAGTTTGGAAATTGGAATGGAAGACAAGGAAAAGTCTTCTGTTGTTCAGTCAGTGTTGTCTTAATAGAAACTGTGCTTTCTTTGTAAACATAGAAATATTTTGCATTTCATTTTTCCTTCAGAACAAAACTGAAAACCTCATTAGACACTAAAAACTGGCTCATTTTTTTTTAAGATAAAGGTTTATTTAAAAAGCATGAGGCAGTCAAAAGCTCCTAATAAGAAAACAAGGCCCACACAGAGAGCCACAGACAAAGACAATGCTTTCAGCAGTCCATTCTGGGTGGACAGAAGCAGAAGATGGTTGTAAGAGGGGTCAGAAGACCAGTATTGGAGAACATTGTAAAAGGAATTTGAAAGAAAAAGAGATGAAAATACAGGGTTACAACATTCTGCATGGTTACATCTGAAAGAATTGGTAGAATATCATGATTTCTTGAAGAGAAAAGGGGAAAATGTTGGAATCAAAAAAGATAGTTAGGCAAGTAACAGGAGGGGAAGAGTAAAGCTGAAAATTCAGTGGCCCTGACCTGATGAGGAAACGAAAGAAAAAGAGTATAACTGGGGAGGGATGAAGAAAATTATATTTTAAACTAGCCCTTCTTTTAGCAAGTGCTATTCGTATTTTCTACCCAATATAGGCACTGTTCTCAGAAATGCACAATAAATAACACAGAAAGCAAACCAGCACCATAAATACAGCCTAAAGATAAGTGTGTTTGTGAGAATGCATGTAAAGCTGACATGTTCAAAGGGCAACACTTCAAATAGAAACACTTAAAATATATCTAAATTTAAAAAAAAAAATAAAAGGGGAAAAAGAAACAGGAGGTGTTAGCGTTCTCTGATGCAACTGATTGCAAAAATCTTTACTCACCAAGTTCCTCAGAACCAGTTGGAGTTTCAGGTTCTGAAGGAAGTGTTAGCATCTCATATCCACCTTTAGGGCCTAGAATAGAGGAACACTGTTAATGGCTTTGGATTTAGGATTTTGTACAATATAATCAAAGCATATAATTTTCTGGGTTTGACCTGTAACTGTTTAAACTAACCAATCATCCAGAATAATCCCAGAAACAGCGGCTAGCGTTGACTCTTCTGTAGTGGTGATGCCAGCATTTTCTAATGAATGTAACACCAGAAAATAAACTTTAGGACATTTTTACAAGTATTCACACTGAAGGCCACTGAAGTCAACAGTGGGTTTTGCTGTACATCGATGTGGGAGCAGAGCTATCTTGAATGCATGAATCAGGGAGCAGTGCGTGGGTGATCTTGGGAGCATCTGGAAGACTCTTGTTAAAAATTCCACCTCCAGAATGATGGATAACTTCTTGATTTCTGACAAAGCTCTGTAGAAGATGCTTAAACTAGCCCTTCCAAAGATAACTTTGCTTTCCAAGTGCAAATCATTATCTTTACAAGAAGCCAGGTTGCACATCATCATCGGTCCTTCATGAGCACTAAGCTAAAAAAATGTCCAGGGTTTCTTCATGATCTTGGACTCCATCCCAGTTCAAACAAGGCAAGCAAAAATGCTATGTCCATAGAATGAGCATGTTGTAATTAATTCTGAATGACAAACACACATAATTTTCTCTGCTGCCAGTGTTCTTTTTCTTCATTATCATGAAGAAGTATATTTAAATGTGGTGGGTGTTTCTTCCCAGCATATCATTGTTAGGGTACAGGATTTCTCACGGCCTGAGGTGAGGTTTTTTTGGTGGGTGCCCTTTTTTAAGGTGCTGTCAGCATTTTACCACTCTGAATAAGATTACTGCTTATACTCTGACACTTATCTCATCTGTCACTGCCTCTTCTAAACTTATCCCATCTGTCAGTGCCTTTCTAACAAAAACTCTGCAAAGCAAAAAAAACCCCAAAGAAATACAAAAGCCTTACAATAGGGAATCGAATCATACTTTACTTTTAATATTTTCTGATATTTAAAATAATTTAAGCTTAAATTCGTTTAAATTTGCATGCACACACATACGTTATAAATCACTTTTACTTACCAGCTTGGAGACTGTGCCCTCTATGCACTTTCAAAGACCCAGAAGCTGCCGTGACTGAAGCACCACCTTATTCAAAGACAGAGATTCGCATCAAATCTAAACAGCTGTTGCTATTATTAGATATCTGCTGTGCATCAGCATTTTCAGTAGATGTTTTGAAAGCATCTAGAAAAATTTCACTGAGAATTACAAGTCATTGTGACTGAGTGGGGAGTTGCCTTTGCAATCCATAGCTTTAGCAACAACAAAATTTAAAGTGTTCATCAAAATCTGATCAGACTGGATCCAAAACTTATTGAAGTGAACGAGAACAAGTGTATCATGCTTCACCATCCCTGTTTAGACAAGCATAAACTGGAGCAGGGGAAGGGTGCACGAAGGATCCAGCTTCCACGGGCTTTGAATCCAGGCCATAGCAGGTGAAGCACCTTCTCAGTGTTACAGCCAGGAAAGCTTTACCACAGACATGCCAGATGGCACAGCCACTCTCCTTTCCCCAGTCTGATTCACAGAATCAGAGAATCACAGAATATGCTGAGTTGGAAGGGACCCACAAGGATCATCGAGTCCAACTCTCAGCCCTGCACAGGACCATTCCCAAGACGTTCCAGGTGGAGTATTAGGAAAATGTGAGGAAACAAGAGTTAGCAACTCAGAAACCTACAGTGTGGGACACGTGATGTGCCTTGTCTACATGCACACGTTCCTTCTTTATTTACCCTGCAGACTAATCAGCATTACACCTTCCTGTGGAGTTGGCATTCCCCCCATCCAGCCCTGCCTCTCTTCTCTCCACTGTTGTCACTGTGAGCACCTTAATCAAGATGAGTGGCACTTACTTCCTCACATGAATAATTGTGAGGGAACTTCTTGTACAAGTAGATGGCACTGAACAGAACTCAGGTAGGAGGCTGTGCCTATGAGTAACCCTGCCACTGGTGCCATGTGCTGCTGGGTGCTGGGGATCAGGTATAAAAATAATACTCTTCTAAACTGAATCTGAGCAGGTGAGACGCTTCTCTGCAAATTGTTTTTAAAATAGCGTCCAAAAAATTACCACTATTCTTATGTAACAGGGAGAAATTCTGTAAAATAAATAGTCTGAAATACCTAAGTAAACTTCACAGCCCGGGAATCTGAAGAAAATGGCAATTTCTGGGGTTTTTTCTGATGTATAAAGTATTCATACTTTTTTTTTTTAAAACTAAGAATTTCCAAGCTTGTAAAATGAATTTTAATAAAATAAATCTAGAAAAATACAATTATTTCGCTTAATGAGGACAATGGATTAAAAAAATAATAAAAACCTATTTCAGAAATTCACAGCTGAACTAAAACCTTTAGTTTGTAGTCTTTGAGTACATAAGAGCATATATAGGGTAACCCAGGGCTACAAAAAACAAGTTTAAAGCATGCCACACTAAGAACCTGATTTTGTGTTTTAATAAACGAGATCAGATTGTAGACCCTTTACACACTCTGGTAAGGACTTAACCACTGAAAATGGTATTTGAAATTTTGTTTTTAACAAGATTGCTGATAAAAATAAATGCAAAAATAGAGCAGCCCGGGGCTAGCTGATTTTATATTTTCTCTGTAACTGATCTTCCTTTTTCTCACCTCAGTGTATCTTATCTATTCATTAAGAATGTCAGAATATGTTTTATGAAGCTGAAAGCCTTACCTTACTTTGAAGAAAGATTAAAGCCTTAGGCTAATTCCAGCTTCATCACAAAGCAAGTGTGGGGTGAGGGTTTTTTCCTCCCTCAAAAAGTCATTGCAATTCAACAGAAATAATTCTGGAGGAAATGTGGATTTTTAAGCAACATGTCTAGGATTTGTGAAGAGCACATAGGACAGGCAAGGAGATTTAAAACAACAAGATATTCCAATCCATTTATGGTCAAGTTTAAATTTTCCCATTCAGAACTTATTTAAAAGAACTATGTTAATGTTTCAGGATTTGACCTGTTGCATTTTCTGCACTTTCAAATCTGGCAACTGACAAATATTTACATAGTCAAATCTCTCAGGGAATTTTTTCAAAGCTTTGAACTGCATTGTATAAACACATGTCAACAGATCTCAACCTAGATATTTTCTTCCTTCTTTACAGCTACCATATAAACTAGTTTGTTTCTTATTTATAAATCCTAGGATAAAACTTGCAGGAATGGAAAAACAAGCTAGCAAGACAATTTTCTGAGCTAATAAAGTATCCAGCAGGAGACAGATGCTCCCTTCCATCATTCCTCTCATTTTACAAGGGATTATTAATACTATTTTTCCAGTTTCCCCTGCCACCTAGTTCTGTGAGGCTGACTCGCTCAAGTCTTTGTCAGAACTGAGTAGTTCATCAAGAGAGTTATTTTGGTTCTCCTTTCCTCAGTGTATAAAAGGAAGAAGATAGCCAAAATGTGACAAAATAATCTGCAAGATATTTTGCATTCCTACATACGATTAGAGTCAAAAGTCTGATGTAGCTCAATGAAGACAACCCCTATTTGAAATATTTGAAATATTTTTCTAACTTTATAGTCATTGATTTATGCCCACTCTTCAAAAATAAGCATAACAGTCTACAGCATAGGTACTACAAGAAAAAGCCATGAAAAAAAACCAAAAAACTAGAGGGAAGATGGAATATATACTATACACTGAGCCCAGACAGTTTATATATTCAAATCTTGTGACCTATCATTCCGTGACCAGCAAGGAGACCACAAGAAACACTACACTGCATTTACCAAGTGATCACTTCTCACTGCCCAGCCTCTACATTGCCTTCATGGAGCAGGTCACAAACTCTTCAGGTCTGGGCTATTAAATTTCTTGACAACGAGTCAGAACAGAAGACAACATTATGTTCTGTGATAAATTCCTGCTTCTTGCTGAATTAAAACTACGTTTATTATGAAGAACTTTGATCCACTCAGCCAAGCAACATTTCAATCTCCTCCTTTGAAAACAGATACCTTGTTTGAAAGAGCATCCAAAGGCTAGAGTGACTGATTGAGAGGAGAAGTGCAAGTACACCAGGAGGTTGTTTCATGTAAATGTAATAAGAGACTTCCTGGTGTTGCATATTTGCCCTACAAAACTTCCCTGTTTGCCCTCTTCAATTTTCAAAGTAATTTCATATATTTTCTGCTACACAAATGGCATTATCTGCAATACAGAAAAGCTGGAGGGGATACTTAAAAATACTTATTTGCTCTACAGATTTCACCATATTCAGAAATGCCTCCTGTCTCTCTAACAGACAGCTTCAGAAGGGGTAGAATCACTCAAAATCAGAAATGTTTTCAAGCACACTGTTCAAATATTTCTCCTCCAAGATCCCTGTTTAGTGTGTCCAAGAGAATCACAGAGGGTCTAACTACCTCTAGCTATTATTCATCTTCCCACAGCCTAGCCTTCTATGCTTAAAAATACAGAAGTGTTAAACTAGAATTATTACCATTTTCCCATGCCAGGAGACTTGATCTCTGCTTTTTTGAAAAATATACCCTCAAAGCTGCTTTATATACATTTTCTCCAAAAATTTTGATACATCTAAAGCTCAGGATCTACACTGGTCAAGAATGGAGTTCACATAATTTGTTTCTTTAATAGAAAAAAAAATTTGAAATAATCACTATATGTGCAAATAAGGTTCCTCACCTTTGTGTTCCAGAAGACTGGGATATGTAATTTCCCCAGGTTTCAGTGTCAGACAAGGCACAGGGAAGCAAATCAGGAACACAGAACAGACAGGACTAGAGGGTCACTGCAGCATGGACTTACCACCTTCTGTTAGCCCCAAAACAGGGAACAGGAACCTGCTGGATCTGCTCAGCCCAGAGCATGAAGCAGGAGCTTCACTGGCTCATTCGCTAATATATGATTTCACCACAATGACTTTTTCCTTTCCCCTCCTGGGGAAAGGCCCCCGGTAATTCAGACAGTCAATAAAGTCAAGGTTTAGATTGTAAATGCAATATGTATTTTAATCCGCTGGCTTTTTCAGAGCATCTGTATTTCTCCTCCTACATTTTGAGTGCACTAAAGCATGACCAAGAAAGAGCATGTCACATTACGACAGGGTTTTATTAATCAGTTTCTCATTATAATGATGCTCTTCTATTACAGTGTTTAGCCCTATAAGGTATGACATTACATATTTATGGTGGACATGGCTCAGCACAAGTCCTTTACTGGCTCAATAAAAATATCAGAGTGCATTTGGTCTTCCTACATCTAAAGAGCTGGCAATATGTTTCCTGAAAACAACTGTGAATTATAAATTATTTTCAACCTAAACAGCAATAACCACCACAGTATGGCCCACTTCCTTCTTTCTCATTGCTCTCAATTAATTCCTTGAAAACTTACTCCTAAGCTTGGTACAGAAGTATCAGGCTGCACAGGTTTGCAATAAAAAATTTTTTAAATGCACAGAAGAAAGCCTAATTTTCCATCATAAAAGATAAGCTGTCAGACAGCTGACGTCATTTCAGCACCTATCACCTGTTACATATTTAGTTATATTCTTTCTTTTTGTCTTCCTGCCTTGAGTCCCTATCTACCTAAGAACAATTTAATAGAGATACAATGTTCATAATCAGAATTCAGCTAACATTTCAGCTCAATTCCAATCCACAGCTTTGTTTTATGTTTATTCCTTAATTCATCCTCTCAGAACATTTCCTATCAAGCACTGTGTAGGTTTGGTATTACAAGCAAAGAGGCTGTCAGAGAGCAACAGTGTCTGTTGCAATGCTGACGAATTTGCTCCTGTAGAATACAAAAAAAACCGGAAAGAAGAGAAACACTTTATGGGTCACAAAACAATCCTAAAGGACAATGCTTCCATGGGAGGATATTTGTTAACTTATTTGCCCATTCAACTACTGACTTCTGCAAAGGCAGAGCCTGTGACAGAGAAGTGCAGGGAGATCAGACCTCCCACCCCAAAAGTTTAATCGGAGTGTTGAAATACTCTGGGTTGGGCCTGGCTCCTGGGAATGCCCAGGCAACCAGCTTCCCTGTGGAAATAGGGAAGGGACAAAAGTTTCTGATATAAAGTACATACAGCCAGCCTGAAATGCCTTCTCCAGGGATTGCAGAGTGTCCCCAAGCACTTCGGCAAGACACTCCACTTCCCAACTTGGCTTCGCTAAATAGGACTCTTGGGATTCAGACAGCTCAGTTCGCATGGAGCGGGTTGGCAGTTAAAGACAGAAGTAGTGGCATTTCCCTCAGGACAAAATTAGTGGCATTTCCCCTCCACACAAAATAGCCTCATGGTTTAAACATCATTCATAAAACAGGATTGTTTTGACAGAGTTCTACTCAACTGCGAAAATACAAACATTTTGAAGGAGAGCATGACAACATCTTAAGTAAGAGCTGGAGGTTCCTCAGCTAAGCTGTTGCAGTGGAATAGAAAGGAGCAGAAGATTTAAATAAGAGGCCTAAACCACAACAAGAAACAGCACAGCTGATGAAAGTACATTCTTTATGTAAGAATAGCAAAGAACTTTGGATTACTTAAGGCGCATTAAGAAGTCTCATTGCAGAACAAGTTAACACACCTGTCAGACATACACACAGAAGTACATCCAAACCTCAGGGCAGAGGTTCTAGTTAGACAACAGCTTCAGCCCATTTTTCCTACAATACTTTTAGTACCAGAAAGATAATGAAGGTACTGACAAGCTCTACATGCCACCATTTGGTGAAGGAGTGTCCTTTCATTTCACCTCTCAGCACTGAACATGCATCTCATTCATGGTCCCTTAATTCAAAATATGTAAGTAGTTCCTGAGCAAAAGACCTATATACATATCTCTGAAATTGCAACCAGAAGATCAAGCTACAGAATTTCTTAAGCAGACGTGAGAATTTCTGTAAAGGTCCCATGAGAAATTCTCACACAGAGTGTACTAAACTGAGGTGTCTCCAGAACTCAGCACTCTCAGAAATCAAGAAATCTGAATCACATTTTTGAACCTCTATCTTGTCATGGTATTTTAAGGTCCATTGTAACTATAAATGCAGCCTATTATACTTAAGAGCACTCATTCCCACATCATACAACTCCAAAGAATCCCTTACCTCCATCTGTAGTACAAAGCTACAATAACCATGGGAACATTTTCCTCCTACAAACACAAGTAATCTAATTCAGTCTCTCTTTCTAATCAATATTTATATTATTTATAACAAAGCCAACCAAATTATTTAAACCAGAATTAAATTATTCACCCCAGCTTGGTTTTTTCCATCTAGTAATACAATTCAGAATTGCTGCAGCATTTATGAACCCTTTCCAGCTTGCCATTAGAATTAAACACATTTCTCTACAGTTGCTGAGCCTGTTGCTCAGCATATGTAACTAAGAGTAGAAAGAGAATATCAGGCACCCACATCCACTACCAATAAACTGAAAAATATTTGAACAATTGATCCTGACTGTTTAACTCCATGTCCTGCTACAGAACTGAATCACTCGAGACCAAAAATATTGTATAGAATATGTGGGCACCTACAGCACGCGGAGGAGTGAGTTTGCATTCTACAGTGTACTTGAATAAAAATACTACACAATCCTCTCTGTGATAAAAAAGAAATGTGTTTGTGACTAAGTCAATGGCTGCACTAGCAAAATATGTAACTGGGTATTGGGTCATTGTACAATCATTCATGGTAGTAGAGGTATCTTGCCATGTATAAGACAGGTTTTGAAAGTAGTTACCTCAAATTAGTGTGCCCTTATGTTATCCTCAACGATGGATAATAGTCTCTCATAACATAGAAACATGGAAAAGTTCTGATGATGTTTAGTCCAACACCCTGGGACCTTCAGTTAACGGCTTAGATTTAAGAGTCAAAACAGGACTTTTTTGAAAGCTCTGGAATGCCTGGTTCAATTACACTTCAAATTGTCACATATATAAAAGACAAAACTTTAAATACCTAAGGACAAGAAAAATGCAAAGAGACAGGGAAAGCTTCAGTTTCTTTTGTTTTCTGAAACATAGTGTACTACTGAAGAATAACGGTGTAGTGGTATTAGAGCATTTGAGAGACGGAAAGTCACAAAGATAGCTAAAAACTTCAGTCACTGTCTTTAGATGCTGCCTTTGCCTTAAGCATTTAAAAGTATTCAATTCTTTTCTCACACAATATTTTCCCAGTGTACCAGGAAGGAAAACCCACCTACTCAAATGTCTTCAGTCTTGTATCTTCTCTTTCTGTTGATACAAAAAGCTGTCCTGTATTTCTACAATTCCAATTTATTTAATGATAGATTTTCTCAAAACAGCTAACTCCCTCATAGCCTGAATAGACTAAAGTTTTTTATCCATAATTGTTTGCAACCATAATTAACTTGACACTGGAATTAATAGAGAAAAAATATTGTGCAGGTTTCCCTGTATTTACACACACTTTAATCATAAGTGCTCTGGTTTCCTTGAGTTGATTAGAAGACTTGAAACTTGAGTACAACAGGGAAAGATAAAATCCTACCTACACCTCTATAAATCAAGAGTAATTCCACTGACTCGAGTGGAATAACTGGAAACAAGATCTGCTAAATGCTTCTGGATTTTCTCCTGCTAAGACAGACAAAGGAATAGAGTTTCTTATAACCTTCTCCAGAGACACCTCCCGATCCTAGATATCTTACTGGATTTGTTCACACAAGTATCAATCAGCTACACTGCTTTACATATGTAAAAAGGTTTTTAAAAGTAATAAAGAAACCCAAGCACAAAGAGCTGTTGTTCTATGTCTATTGGAAGCAGGAAACCTATGAAATTTAATGGATCTGATGAATTATCTGGCAAGGAATATATGAAGGACTATAAAGGCATTTAAGATACTGTTGAACCCATGACAAATACTAATCAAATTCTTTTCACAGATCTCTTCAAGGACTAAGATGGAGATGTTACACAAAACCAAATGCTGATGAAATGTTATCTTTGGTGTAAAATGATAATTCAAAGGTGTCAGATGACCAACACATTGTACTGATAGGAAGGTCTACAACACAAAGATGGTCAGTGTGTTACCTTTGCCTAAATAATTTTTCCAGACCCAGGTACTCTGTGTCCTCTCATTAGTGATTTTGTTGGTCAATCAGTAGTTCCAATGATATGAGAGAAGCATCTCCGTGTTGCCTCTGGTAACATTCCTGTTCTTTCATGTTATTTAGAAAACTGGCTATACACATACAAATTAAATTTCTCTTTGGTGTTAATACAGCCTAAAAAGAATGCTTTCTTGATGTTCTTCAAATATGTAAGTAGAAAAAGCACTAAAGAGCCTCATATAGAAACTGACAACCTTGAACCTCTTTAGATTAAGAAAAGGAAGGAAAAAACAAATACATTAATCCTTGCAACCAAAGTTACTAAAGATTACAATGTACTTAATTGTCAGTCATGAATTGCAGCAGCAAAACCAACCATGAACAGGATATCTCTCAATATAGTCTTTAGTTCTGCTTCCATAAATCTGTTTTTCTTATCACAATTTGAGATTTAAACATTATCCTTTAACAAACCAAATAACTAAATGACTCCTACCTGATGTAGCTGGTAAGACTCCAGACTGTAATACTGCTGTTCCCTAAAGAAAACAGAAAATTTTAAAATGAAAAATCTTTAAAAGTTATAGAAACTTCACAAAATATAGGAAGAATGGCAGAGAAATCACTTCACCATCACCAAAGCTTAACAAGTGGTTTAAAATCCAGAACAGATGCAAAGGTGCTCAGGCATGAAGGTGTTCAAAACACATGTAAGTTGAAAAACCTTAAAAAAGGTTTTGGGGTATTTTTGCATACATGTCTTAGGTACCTTAGAAAAGGCTAATGAACTTGGCTTTAGGTGCTTTACAACTGTAGCAGGCATGATGAAGCAAAAAATTTGATACTGAGACAAAGAGGATATCAAGTTGGAGTAACAGGATTAACCGATGTAAATTAAGGCCTATATTTGTTTAAAATGGTGGGTGCTGCCAGCAGCCAGAAGCCTCGTGTGCTCCTGACTCAGGCCCATAAAAACAGCACAGAGTTTTCCTCACCTAAATACACAGACTTGTGACCTGGGATATCTCTCCATTTCCTGTGCTTTCTTACAAAGGGGTGGCTTTTCCGACACACACAGGACTTTACATAAACACCACATACATCTTCTCCCCACGTAGGCATTGCGTTGACTTCCCACGCACAACATAGATTACTTACCTATTATCCACCTAGAAGTTCAAGTCATACTAATTCCTGCACAACATTTTCTTAAGGAAAACATATTAAGATGTAAAGCTCTTTACATGTGACCATCACAAAAAACTGTCGGAGTTAGCAACTAGGTCCAACTTAGTTCCAGTGCAGAGGAAAGACTTGCCATGAACCAGAAAAATATTAGAAAATATTACCCTGATACTGTTTCACCTAATAAAACAAACATTAAAAGAGCTTACTTGAACCAACTGGGGTGGGTTTTGAACCCTGCAACACAGGACAACTTTCAACAGTGGAATAACACACAACTTTCAAGATGTTTCTGCCTGATCCTATTGCAAACATGGAACATACAGCTTCAGTATTTACTTGAGCTTTTATCCTAGCTATATATTTTAATACATAAAACACTGAATTTGAGCACCTATTAAGAGTAAAAGTAGGAGGCAGGGGAAGAAATCAGAAATATTACCAAGATTCTATTTTTGAAAGAGGAAAAGCATCCCATAGCATTTCAGAAAACATCAGATTATAATTGACAAAGAAAGATGCAAAAAGGCAAGAGAAGTACATCATATTCTATTACTTCTGCAACTCTGAGGCCTCCTGCTGCAACCCTCTATAAGGCAGAGACTTCACTAACCAACAGTAGTGACTGCTGAGGCAAGTCAGAAGAAAGAATAGTAGAGAGACTTAAAAGCTATCTTTTATAATTCTACAAAACACAGCAAAACATGCTTTTGCCTGTAGGAGAAACTCTCAAAGTTATTACAGCATCATGTACAAATGTAAGTGCATGGTTTTCAAATGCAGAGTATAATACATATCTCAAACTACCATAAGACTACATCAAAGAAGAAAAGGGGTAAATGATCTCATTCAAATAACATGCTTTTGTTATGCCTGCTATGATACTCAGAAAATAACTAACAATGTGATTATCTGAATCCTGCATATCTCATAATATTACTCAGAAATATAAGTTAAATATCTTTCCAACATATAATCTTTTATCTGTGACCCAAGAGCTGAGTGCTGAAGTATGAGATGCATGGCTGTTAGTTCAAACCACCTCACCACTACAACACCCACAGTAAATGGATATGCACCACTTGCATATCACACATCATGAACTACATGTCCAGGGCTATTTTAACTCTGGTAGTGATCTGGCTCCTGTCAGATGACATTCATTTTTTATGTTCTGCTTCCAAATATCTTGGGCAGGGTTCAATGACAGATGTTAGGAGAACCCACTAGTTTGATGCTGGGTCATCATTCATAGATTAGCTCAATTGGCCTAAAAAGCTAAATAGAACCTAAGCCTTGGTATTTATTTCTGTGTGTACAAATAACCATCATAATACATAATCCTTTTTACAATCAAATTGGGATTGTTTTCTTTTCCCCCTCTGTGTATATTTGGCATATCTTTGTCTTTCTCTCACTTTTTTCTTTTTCACAATTTCATTTTATTTCATTCAGATTTTCACCAAATTTAAATTTCATTAAATATATGATTTATCACACCATTTTTCATTTAAAAAAAAAAAAAGAGCAGATAAAAATACTGTCCCACAGGAAGAGCAGCACACCTACCTTTCCCTATATAACATTTTATGGACTACATACCTAATTCTGCTGCTGATTATGGAGATTTTAGTCTTTGGGCACAAGATCCACACAAAAAGTCTGGATCATCTAGTATAAGCTCCACAGTGAGGAGCAAAGATGCTGTACTGCACAGTTTCCTGGTTTTAGAAGAATTTTTGCCCGATTCATAGTGACATCACAACTGCTTTGTAAGCTCAACTCCATGGTGTAAAAAGAAGCCAGAAGCTTCTAAGTTAGATGGGTAGAAACAAAAAAAGGAAAATACTGTCTTAAGATTATTGCCTCCCGTTACTGGCTGTAAGGGTAGGAACTGATGGATAGCTGTTCCATATAAAGCAGGCATTTTCATGGAAGCAAAACATTATTTTTTTTCCTATTTTGCCTCCTAAAAAGGAAGAAACTATACTTCCAAATAGACCAGCTTCTGTAAGTTTTAATGCCAAGCAGGCCTCCATCATCACTGGCAAGAGGAATGAAATGCCGTTCGCCTGATAACTGTGTCAGCATTTCAGACACACCGCATCAGTCACAGCTTATGTAATTCCCTTTGTGTATCTTTGGAAATAAAGCTTTTCTTTCAGCTCATCTAAGTTTGGCAGCTTTTTACAGCTCCATTATTTTGCACCTACTGAGAGTTAGAGTTCTCAGCACAGAAACACATGAACCTGTTGGAACAGGTCCAGAAGGAAGGAAGGACACAAAAATAACAGGAGGGTTGGAGAAATTCTCCTATTTGGAAAGCCTGAGAGAGCTGGGGCTGTTCAGCCTTGAGGAGAGAAGGTTCCAGGGGGACCTTGCAGCAGCCCTTCCATACTTACAGGGGGTTATAAGAAAGATGGGGACAGACTTTTTAACAGAGCCTGTTGCGACTGGACACGGGGTTATGGTTTTAAACTAAAAGAGGGTAGATTTAAACTGGATATAAGGAAGAAATTTTTTACTAAGAGGGTGGTGAAAAACTGGCACAGGCTGCCCAGAGAGGTGGTGGATGCCCCACCCCTGGAAACATTTAAGGTCAGACTAGATGGGGTTTTGAGCAGTCTGATCTAGTGGAAGGTGTCCCTACTCACTGCAGAGGGGTTAAACTAGATGACCTTTAAAGGTCCCTTCCAGCACAAAATATTCTGTGCTTTTCAGATGTCAGTTGCCTTAGTCTAAGCATATGTATGAAGTTTTGCCCCAGTCTGAAGAAAAAAGGCTCAGCATAAACCAGAGGCTCCCAGATTCTTCTTGTTATGAAAGATGACTTCATACTTGACAGTAAGAGAAGCAAATATTGCATTCTGAGATGTTTATTCTGCACGTACCAAAATTGCACTCACAAACAGAGGCTCAATTGTTACGTTGGTCAAAAGCTTAATTTTCACAGAGATGATCTAGATTTTTCTCTTCTCTCCCATCCGTTATTTTAAAGCTATTATGCAGTATTGAGGCCTTGCAAAATATCCAGTTTTTCAAGAAGAAACCATCAAAATCACGACTCAAAATCCCTGAGTCCCTGAAAAGCAAAACCTGTGCAGCAGAGTTCTCTAATGATGAACACTCTCCTACCTCCTGTATACAGATGGTGGTACTTCTTCAGAACTCCCTGACCACTTCACATAGTTGGTGTGTAAAGGGAAGCAGCAGATTAGTTATATTATATAATTTAAGACAATAAAGTTGAACTCTCAGCAACCTCACAAAGGAGCATAGGACTCAATGAGAAATCCTGAAAGAAAATTTTGAAATCAGCGTCACAATGAAAAGTTTAAAGTGCTTTTAGAAAACAGAAAAGAAACAGTATTGATCATGTCAAAATTTCTGCAAAGCTCAGATTTTTCAGCATAAATAAACCAACCCCTAATGAAACTGATACTTAAAGTACTTTCCTCATGAGATTTAACACTGACTTATTCTATGATTATAAATCACCAGAAAAGTTTAAAGCTTGAATGCTTTGGCTACCACAAGAAAAAAAAATAATTTCAAAAAAAATCCAAGGAAAGGTCAATAAATACAGACACATGGACCAACCTTTAAAGGTCACCTGTGTTGATAGGCAGTTTCGCCATGCCCAGCAGTTGATCAGGTTGTGAACAAAAGATACCAAATCATTAAACTCTATGATCCTTTGTAACAACTCCAAATGAAACAGAAACTCCTGCCCATGGCATGCTTCAGGTGCAGGGCTCCAATTTCAGCCACAAGCTCCTGATCACTCAGCTTCATCTGTTGCAGGCCAACTCTCAGCCTACACAAAGATTGCTGAAGTGAGTTCAGAAACATCTCTGTTTGCTCAGCCCAAGCATCAGCTATTTTATGAGGCATGAAGACGGCACCTTCAGTGGTACTGGCAAGCCATGGACTGTGCCACATTAAAGCACACCGCTTAAAACCTATGGAATAATCACAGCTCCGCTAAACTGCAAGTTACAGGTCTTGTTTAAACAACAGGAAGAGAGAAAAAAACAAAAGTATTGTTTAGTTCTAGTCCAGATTTGTTTTTACAAAAGCGTCTTCAGTTGTGATTTTGACATGCTTCTGTTGAGAGGGGCCTCCTGCTCCTTGCTCTGGGCTTCCCACCTGCCTGCAGCCCCCAGCCCTTTGTCACACAACTCAGAATACAGCCATTGGCGTCAGAATAAGATCATTAGCTCCAAAAATGACATGCCTTGCCTCTACCATGCTCTGAAGCTGTCCACTGATGGGAGAGAAGGAAAAGCTGGGCTGAGTCCTCTGACACAATGAACAAAAGCTGGATGCAGCTGCCAGCTAACAGCAAGAGCCCAAAAATTCAGGTGATGGAGTCTCTGTTTCAATACTGAAAGCTCAGATTTCAAGTTCTGCTACTGATAACATCTGAGCACATGGGGAAGCTGACACAGCAACAAGGCACATGATTTGCTGTTGTCTTTGGCTTTTCAAAACCAGCCATAGAATTACTACATACTGGACAGTCACACTAGGAGTGTGCTGAACAACTGGACTGCAATGCAATTAATTACATGGTCACGTACGATTTTTCCATGGGACATCTGTCTCATTCACTACACAAGAGGGACACGTGTGTGGGTACAATCAAGATGGCATGAACAACTGTAAATCTGTCAATTCCTTAACAGTCAGGGGCTTAACTTTTCAACCTAAATAACATCCTCTTAACATCACATACATATCTCATTATGTATAGAAGTGTTCAGACAGAATTCTAGAGGAAGCAGCTATGCAATACCATCCAAAGCACATAAAATACCTGGTGTGAACACATCAGTGGTGTTTGTATCTGTTTCCAGGCACTACTACAAGCCAAGCCTGTATACTTGCTAGACAAAAAAACCAAGTCAAGCGCACATACAGCTGGCCCAAAGCAATAATGCATTCTAAGTACATATCAAAGTCTGAAGGCACATAACACCAATGTACATATTTGATAAACATGGCCAGAACTGGCAGAGGAGTTAGAAGACAGGTACTAAAAACAATTCTTTACGAAAAATAAAAACACCGTGTGCAAATGTCATAGAATATATTCATCAAACTGGACAACAGGGGAACAGCATCTCCTGATTTCAGAGCACAGAACCCTGAACAAATACACTTGTGAACTGATGCTAGATACATAATAAAATGTATTAACATCACCCTTCCCTATCTCCTTTTTCACCAGGTATATCTCATAGCAATCATTCCACCATTCAGGACATGAAAGATTCCTTACACAACTGCCATAAATCAAATCATCAAATATTCTCAGCTCAGAAATGATAACTGTTTTTTCTCCAACTGTGAGGTCTAAGAACCAAGGCAAATATCCCTGATATAACTGAAAGTTCAGCATGTCGTATATTCTTAGGGTCAAAAGAAAGACAACCAATTTTTCCAGCTAATAAGAATCAGCTACACTGTTCCCCCTAACTCCTCAGTTGAGCTGTCCTGATTTACAGTAGCAGATGATGTTCTGCAATTTTATGAAAAGGAACAATTTTAATTTAAGCATTAAGACACCCAACAGATTTTCTGATTCAAAACAGTGTTGGCAACGTTTTAGAGATGTTTTCATAGCAACATTACATTCCCTTTTCCCCTTCTCAGAGCCTTGTTCAGCTTCTCTCCTGTCAGTGAAATCATCTCTCCTAAGGCACAAAACAGAAACTTCTGCTGCAGTGCTTATGCAAAACAGTTCAAACACACTTGCCCAGACTGCTGAAGGTTCAGCAGTGCACCCACAGCATTGCTTTAGCCATTCATATTTTCACAGGCGAACACAAGTGCTGTTACTCAGCTTGCAGCTGAATCATAGCATATATACAGTAGCTTTAGCCATGCAAAAGGACAGGATGTGTTTCTCTTTCAGAAGTAGTAAGGCCTTTAATTCAGTTCTGATAAGGGGAGGAAAAAACCTTTTCCTATTTATGACTTTTTTTTTATAGACACTGGCACTTTTAAAATCTTGCCAACTACAGTGGGAAAAAAAGTAATGTACACAAAGTCAAAGAGGCTTCAATTCTCAGTATTCGGGTTTATGTTTCATATATTCCAATTACCAACAGGGGGTAGCATTACACTACTGCAAGAACATTTGATATTGAGAATATATTGTTTCCCCACATTTGCTAGTCTGAGCTTCTTTGTACAACAGATCTGTTAATTTCCACTCCTTCTGCACCAAGTGAAAAGCACTCACAGCAGAGACTCCAGCAAAACTACCATAACACTGAAAATTAGACTCAGATAGGCCCAAACAGGTATGAAAAGCAGCAGATCTGACTACTGTGCAAATAAGCCGTGTGCAGTTCTCAGCTCATTCTTCTTGCTCAGCGTGGAACACAAACAAGAGAGGCAAGGTGCACACAGATGGGATGCGAGACCTCACGTGATCCTTTTGCTTTGCGTTTGAAAGTTCACAAAGACTAACTGTGCCATCACTGAACATCTCAGTACTGCAGAGATACCTGTGAAAACTTGACCAATGGGAAATACTGTTCTATATTTTCTTAGAACGGCACATCCCAATAGAAACAGGAGCTCTGAGTTAGTCCATTTCAAGATTTTCAGAAGTCAACACAAAAATACTGTTTAGCAGGAAGCTTGGAGAGACTGAAAATAAATGAAAAGGACAATAATTAACATATCCATGCAAGTACTCACAAAGGGATTCAGATGGCCTTGCTCTTTTGGTTTAGAAAGGAGCAATTAAAGGAAAATTTACACCAGCAGAGAAATTCCAGACAAAAGGTCTGATAATCCATTCATTTCTTGACACTGAGACATTTCTTTTCTGATAAGGAAAAAGGATGAGCTTCAACCAACATGCATAAGAGGCATTTTATATCTTTAAATTAAAAGATAGCTCTTACGCCACTGTATCCTGACTTATCACAACTCTTCTTGTAAAAAGAAGTTCCCAATTCACAGAAAATTAATTCCACTAATTATACAAAAGTGTATGAAGTATCTCCTTTACTCAAGTTTTCTACTTACAACAAGATTTAAAATTGAAGTCATAAAGTTATTCATGAAAAAAAGGAATTCTTCTTTGCAAACAGAGAGTTCAATTACAACTCTATAGCTAAAGTGACAGTAGATAGAGAAGGGCTCAAATGAAAATATTTCAAAAGCTGGCAAAGTGAAATCTCAGATCTTAGAGACAAATTAAACCTACCTGTATGGGCTCTTAGAGATGGAGAGAGTTTATGTTAAGCTGTAATGACCATTTTGAAACATTCACCTGGAGACTGCCCTAAGAAAAGTCTTTTCCTTCTTCTACTTCCCCCAAACAGTGAGAACTTAGCTTCTGCTTGCACTAAAAATATACCAGTGCCTATTTTGTAGCCGATGGAGTCACGCCAATTTACATTAGACTACTTACTTGATTCCTTCCTTCCAGCCCATTCCACATAAAGACACAAAGAAAAGAATCCTTGTTATAACCTGTGCATCCTGTTCCACAGAGAGAGAACTAGAGTGGGCTTAATTATGGGCCTATGAAGAATAAAAATGAAAGCCTTGCAATATGATCTTCATGTTCATTTTCCTTCTTTTTCAGCCTCACATTTAGAGCTATGGTTAGTCAACTTCTTCCAGAAAAAAAAAATTAACAAGATAATCAGCCATCATCAGTAGAAAGAAATGGATGGAACTGGAAGGACAAATAAGGGAGAGAAAGCTCAAAATAGTAAAATTAAGACAAGTGTTTTTCTTTATCCCCAGCCCATCACTGAAATTATGGTTTGTCAAAAGTAATGAAACTATAATTAAGCTGCACAGCTTCAAAGGATACAGATACTTAACTATGCATGGGGGCTGCTCACAGGCTTCTTCTATATCAAGAGAGCACTGCTATAAATTATTAGGTACAATTATTTCTGTAGTTTTTTTCCAAATCTTTCTATAGTAGTTATCTCCATAGCACGTGTGTTCTGTTCGACTTTGTGCCTTGAGGAATGAGATGAATTGGCAAACTTCATCTGGAAATGTTTTCCTCGTGCTACAGGGGATTCAAGTATACAGTTACTACCCCTGATATAGCCCACTTAGCACTTCTCTGCCCTTGTAATAAACCAGATCTGGGAAAGGTTTATATTTCCTTAATATTTTCCAGGCTCAAATTTCTTGTACATTCAAAATTGCTTCCAATCAGCATTGAATTAGCAGAAGATTCCACAGAATCCAGACTGCTGCAGAGGATGTGGCTAGAGGAGAGGGAACACAGCCAGAGTTCATGTCCCACTGATTCCCAGCTGTTGAAACAGTCATTTGAGTTGATTGACAGCTGGCTGCTGCACTTTATCCTCTGCATAGCCCGATACCCTCATGTGACAAGACTTAGGAGCACAAAGTCAGCTTTAAAGCCCCTTTTCCATCTACCCTTTGGACTTGTGTGGGATTGAACTGCTTCAGAGAAAGTCTCAAGGTCTGCTTTCTTTCATCTACCCTGCTTTGGGAAAAGAAACATGGAAATACACAGAAGATAACACCAAGGAGGACATACAAGCAGAGCTTGCATGCAGTAAAGGCACTTTACTGCAGCCTAGAAGCCCATATGTAAGACTCAGATATTCACTCACCCCATCCTGGCTTTCATTTATCCTATGGATCACGGTCACTTGTTTTGATCTTAACATCTCCATCCCACCCAAGGAAGCTCAGTCTAACTTCTGCACACACAATTAAGACACAAATTTTGTGTTGTTAGAGACACTGATGCATCAAACTTCACTGGGGTTGAACCAGAGGGGATGGAAAAACAACAGTAGCTCCAGATAACATTTTTCCCCACACTTCCATCCTACATTCATGGGTGGAATTACTGCCTGAAGCAAGTTAATTTTTCAAGACACAAAATGCTGTTACACTAGCAAGGATGGCCAGAATGCAAGGAAGCCCTTCCCTCTGCAATGTCATTTAGGACTGGAACAGAAAAGTTTGTGTGCAACTGGTAAACAGTGGGATAAAGAGCTTTATTTATGCTGTAAAAAAGATTTGCTCAGTTGGTCAGGTGCAGTAACTTTGGGGTCTCACTGTGTCACCCTGGTTCTGACCCAGAGTTCCTACATTTCAAAGCTGAGTGGGGAAAAAAAAAAAAAAGGCACTGCATCAACAAAATTTGCAAACTTAGATTTGATGCAAATCCATAAGGATTTTAGGAAAAAAAATTAGGAAAACATAATACAATTATAGGGGTTTTTTCTCCCTCTGTTGTTACAACTCAGCTTAAATTTCAGTCACATCCTCAAGCATGTTCTTGATAACTTGCTCCTTTCTAAATGCTAAAAAACGGCTCAGCTCTCAGGCTAATCCCATTCTTAGAAAGAACTGATTTTCAACTGTCATATCCTCAGTCACAGACTTTCTGAATCCACTGAGTGTAAAGGGTCCTGCATTAATAACTTCTTTCCAGTAACTGCAGTTCTTGAAAGACACCATTATTCAAGCTCAATTTCTCACACAAAAATTTCTCTTGAAATTAGTGAGAGATTTGCAATTTTTTAAAAACAAAAATTGTGGAGCAGCTGGTTCACCCTTGCAGGTTGACTTTCACCTTTAGCTACTCTTATTAAAGATTTCCTTTTCTGTACACGGTTCACTTGAAAGGCAAAACAGAACTTTCTGTCTCTCTCACTGCAACCTGGAAAACATTGCCTTTAATCTAATCTCTAGCACTTGGGTAGAATTATCATCCACATCCAAAGTACTGCAGAAACACCATCCCATCAGTCCTGACAACAGCCTTGGGAAGCAAAGGGGATTCAGGTAAAGATATTATGCAGTTAGGTAGACTGAGGTAAACTGGTGTAGAGCCACAACAATAAAATCCTAACACAAAATTCCTAGGAGAGTCCAAATCTCAAGCTTCTTACCACTCTTTATGTAAAGTGAGACAGGGCCCAAAACACCACTCTGCCTTCACAAATTCCTGCCAGGAGTCTGCCACAGACAACCTGCCACAGCTCTGTAGCACAGTGAGCAGTCTTGTCAAATGCATCCAAACGCTAAGCCAGGCAGAGCAAGAACAACAGATTTTAGTATGGATTTCCTGAGGTCCAGAGCAATCAACTCCACTCTTCCACTACAGGACAGGGTTTGAAGTCTGCTTCTCTTAGATATCACAGATCCACCTTATTTAAGTCGCATACAGAACAATTTTCCTATGAAGTGAACACTTCAGCTACACTGATTTCAGTGGCCCCGCTCCTCAGAGTGTCAGAGGAAAGGTGCTGAAGTCTGCAACAAATCTTGTGCTCAGTGGAACATTTTGGGCAGGATTGTACAGTTGCATGAGAGTAAATGTGGCAGCCTTACCTTCTGTATGGACTTACAAAGAACTTGCTTTCTTTTCTCCCCCAGACAAGTTCCCTAACATTTCAGCAGAAGCATTCAGAGCCATGCATAGTAAAGCAATACGTAAAATCACAAAGCAACTTTAAAACAGTCCATCCTGAAAACTAGTAGGGATTTCTATATCAGAATGGCTTATGTACATTTACTAACTCCTTTGCCTAGGGGAAGTATTCATTCAGTTCTGAACATAAAAATATCCTTCAGTGATTCATTCCTCAAACTGGTTCATGGAGCAGGCTCAGTGGAACAGGCAATAAACAATCTTCTATTCAGGAGATGTGTTGCCACATATTTTCACGCTAACAAATGTCAAAATTTCATTCCTTACATGACGATGTTGTTACCATATTATTATACTTTACTAATATTGGGGAAAAATATTTGCTGTTTACGAGCAAAGTAATACAACTTAGTATAGGGTTGCAGAGTTATATGAGAAACAGTAAGGATTTTCCTACATCACAACCTCTACACAACTGATACCTTCTGATCTACTTTGATTAAAAGTCCATATGGGATATTATCAGCTATATTGAAAGCATTTCCATAAATATCTTGAAGTAATAAGTATATTGGGAATCTCGAATTATGAAAACTAATTCCACTCCTATGTCTTATTATTCATTGTGGACAAGTTTAAGCAGAGTTTGGGTAATTTTTTTGGAACACATTTCATCCTTCTAATTTGCATGCTTCCAGTTTTAAGTGGCTCTGTCAAAAAAGGCTGGTTGGAAAGGTCACACCCCTACTGAGCATCTATTTTCAGTCCTCTCATCTACTCACAGTGGGCTGCTGTCAGCCCTCCAGACATCCCATCCAAATGATTGCTATCCTACTGACACTCACCAATTCCTTCTGAGCCATGCAATTACTTTGATATCAGTGACTGTTAATCAAAACAAAATATTCTCTGCTTAGCCTTCTTTAATCCATAATCTTAAAAATAGAATGTTAGTAGACATTATAAACATTGCAAATGTTTGTAAATCAAGGAATTGAGGTTTTCTGAAAGTAAATTTGTTCAAGGTCTTGCAGAAGGAGATGAACAACATGGGAATCAAACCTGGGAATCTTAATCCAGGGCTACCACTGGAGTTATTTGCTTCCCCTGAGTTCAGCTCCAGTAATCTATGCTTTCCTTATGTCTTTTTGTGTTTTCTTCCTCTGTAGGTGAATCCTACTTTCTCCTTTTTAGCAAATAAAGACAGAAAGTGTTTGCTAGCACTTTGTAGGATTCTGTTGAATTTTTCCAGAAAGAAATAGATTTCTATTTAGAAGAAAAAAAAAAAAAAAAAAAGACAGAAAGAAAAAAAACCCACAACATTCCATTTTCCCATTTTGGCCACATTCCTAGTGATCAGAAAAGTCTTTTTTACAACTGGATCAAAAACAAAAGTCCCACAAGGTCTACATTCCAAAGGGAGTAATTTTTTCAGCTTTTATTGTCAGATAAAGCATTCTCCTTCAAAGCATTTCTTTCTCTCTCTTCAGAAAAGTTATTGCTCCCAACAGAGGAAGAAGTAGCCATTAAGTATTAGTAATTATAAAAGCTATTATCCAGCTTTATTGTATTTAGGGAAGGAAGAAAACTTTTCCATTTGATCATTCTGATGGGAACAGAAGGTCAGTACTGTGGTTTATCAATATCTTCACGGGTCTCTGACAGAAGAGCAATCCAGCAACACTTCTGTTTGGTACAGAAGAATTAACTTTGTTGAGCTGCATTGTCTACATCCCCTTATGTACAAAAGATGCTCTCTTCTCTTGACATTATTATCTTTTCACTTACCAGGGCTTCTGTGGCAGGCACTTCTTTTCCCATTACAGACCATTATAGGCTTTCTGTTCCCCATAGTGCCTGATCCCAAGAAGTGCCAAGAGCTTAATTCTCATTATTCTGAATTTAGATTAGAACATTTTTTCCTTGCACAAATGCTGTGAGGATTCTTTCATTATAGATGAAGAGTACCTTGAGTATCATTTGTTAGCTAAGAGATAAGGCAGCTTCCTACAGAGCTAAAACCAGATCTGCACAGTTCTGGTAGGGTTGGCATGTCTTGTGTTTTACCATGACATCTCAAATCCAGAGTCTTGCCATGGAAAGTGACCTTCTCTATGCAAACCTTTGGAAGAGTCAGGTCACATACGAACCCTTACCAGCAACAGCAATATAAAAGGAAGCTGTGTCTTTTCTGGATTACTTGGGAGTGAAGCCTGTTGCCAAGAAGCATTATGCTATTCCATAAAATAACAGTGGTAAACTGAGAAAAAAAAAAACTTCCTTCCTTGCAAACTGATGGTAAGCAATACCACAACACAGTCCATAAGCAGATCAGACAGCACCTTTGTAGGAGGATGGGAGTCAACCCTACAAGGGACTTGTAATCCTGGCCAAAACTACAGAAAGGAAAACAAAACAAATCTAGCTCTCAGTCTGATACTACCCCCACCTGTTTTATCCCCTTTCCTCTGTCAGTTTCAACTGGAGAACATACTTTTGCTCCCATCTCTGATTTGCAGTGCTGCGTGTTTCTGTCAGCACAGCCAGCTCCAGAAATTACTGCATTTCACTGTCAAGAGCAGCAGCGGTGACAGATTTCTTGTATTTCAGAAAGCTGAAAGATGAAGAATAGGTGGTTTTAAGATGCTTTTGAATCCATGAAAAGTCCAAAAAATAACACTACTGTACTGTAAAAATTTCAGAGACTTCAGAGCCTTTTACAATAACCATAGTGTAAGTAAAATGCCAGATTGCCAAATCATTGTCCAGTGCAGACACCTTATTTAGTGCTGACACATGTGATGGAAGATGTCACTGCAGGTTAACATATCACAGTCAAGACTCAAAGAAAAACAATTGGAATTAAAAGAAGAGAGCACAAGAGCAAGTTTTCTAATTCATGCCAAAAGCCAGTAAGACCCAGAATCAAGGGTCATCAAAATACACAAGAGCCTCACAAATACAATATCACTCGGGTCAATACTGAAAACTGACTTCCAGATTCCTCTGAGGTGCAAACTGTTCCTGTTATAGTTTTGACAGTATGTGTGTTGCCCAGCTGCCCACAGCTCTGAGATTAGAGCAGCAATACAAATAGCAACAATGCTGTAGAAGATGACAAATGCATCCTTCTCAGCTGAGAATTTAGACAGCCTTTAGCTTTTTTTAAAGGTGGGAGGAAGCATAAAATGTTACAGCATCACACATCAATACTGTTTAAAGAAAAAATCTTTGAAAAGAGATGTAAAAGGTGTGCAATTACAAATAATCATTCCTACACTTTCAGAGAAAGCATGGCAATAAACACACACTACAAGATAAACACATAAGGTGTTTAGTCTCATGGGGAAGGAGGTAATGACTCCAACAGAAAAAAAATTGCTACAATAAAGTTGTAGATAGATAACAATATATTGTGATTTCTTTAGTATCTGTTTTAACACTACTTTAGAGAAGGGCAGGACTAAAAGTCAAAAAAAGTTAAAATATTCTCAGTTACACAGATGTGGCCATGTAGTCTTGATGCTGCTATTTCTCAAATTTTGCTATACAAGGTAACACCCTATAGGCCTTCTCTTTCACCACTCTCAAAAACAGCATCTACAATGAAAGGAAACACACCAGCTAACTCCAGGGTTAAGGGGCTTGTACAGGATTTGGAACACCAAGGCTATATTCCCAACCCAGTTACAGGCTGCTCATGACCCTGGTAAAATCAGTCCAGGCAAGACCTCAAAAGAGACCTCAAAAGAGACCTCAGTGGAGGATGCTCTTTAGACTTCAAGCCCCTTCCCTACCTGAGGACACACCAGCCTTGCTTCTCTCTAGGCTTAGTCTCTCCCTGGTCTACAATGCACAAGGGACACACAGATACTTATAGTTGCTCTAAATCTACACAGGGACTCTGCACTCACCCATGGCTGCAGGTGATTAACAAGCTCTGAAAGGGGGCACGGTGATAACATGACTAAATACACTAGTAAAGAGCCTGCTCAAGGATCACACTACAATCATCCGTCTCTTCCTTTAGTTGTAATGCAAAATAAAGCAGTTTCTACAAGACAGACTAAAAGAGTTAAATATCCCATCACCTAATCAAAGCAACTCCCTGCTTAAAGCAAGATCCACATCCCCCCAAGGCCCAGTTCTCCCAATACTGTGTATGGAAGGGTTCTTAGCCCCTCAGCACTATGCATCCTGCTGCCTGACAAAGCTCCTAAACTCTTTTGTCTATCATGACCACAACATTTCCACTTACTACACGTATGCTGGAAGATTCAAAGTTTGAGTCATACAGTTAATGTGGTAGCAGGCACCATACTAGTACCTCACAGAGGATTTGGGTAGACCAACTCCTAATTTGGGACCATTATCTCCAGGGAGGTTTTGGTATTTAAAAAAGATCAACTAAAGTAGGTGGCTGAATACCAATACAGATTGATGACAACAACCACACACAAACTGACAAGCTCTTTTCCTCTCTATCATGGCAAGTTAACTATCAAAGCAGTAATCAAGACTATATTTCTACATAAATAAGAACTCCCACTGACATAAATATGAGTTTAGCATGGGCTAGACATATATAAATGTAATTCCTACTAATAGACACATTTTGAGCTGTCAACACTGATTTGAGTATTATGTTAAGTAGTACGAAGAGACAGCCATAATCATTCCATATTAATTCAACTTGCAAGTAGATGAAGGTCAAGGGACAAAAAGCAAAGCAAAACTAAAGCCAGTACTTGTCAGATGGAAAAGGACAAAACCAGTTGGAAAATAATTTTATTTTTCAGACTTCTAAGAAAATTTACAAACAATGGTGATGTAAAAAAAAAAGGAAAAAAAAGACACCCTATAAAAAACGTTGACATAATTTCTTAAACTATAGCATCAAATGAAGTTACAGAGCAACAAGCATACAATGAAATTCATAAAATTAGTATTAGTTAAGTAGTTGAAAATGTAATAAGTCAATAATAAATCTCTACAGCTTACTCAGAAATCCCATAACAATCCAACATTCTGAGCTTAAATTATACTTACAATGCACAATGAGAATTCATCTCTGTAATCATCTATAGCACTGAAATCAACTAGGCAAAATTACATAGCAAAGGCACACCTTGTGAAGTTTGTAAAGGAGCAACTTGAGCACACTACAATTACGTACAACGGAAAGCAAAACACCCTGCATGCTTGCTTATTAACCTCCAATGTCTAATATGAAATACAATATAGAAATTATAGGAGAAACATTTGCTGACTCTCTTCATGCTCGTTCTATTCGTCATGCAGAGTGAAACAAAAAGACTTCCTTGCCCTGTTTTCTGTTTGAGCCTTGGTGCTTTCCCAGGGTATGTTCTCCCTGTGCTCCTCATTGTCCTTGTCATTAGTGGAGCAGGTGGTTATTAACAGGTCAATCCCAATCATGAACACCACCATGCTCTCCACATATGCATGTCTTCATCCTGCAACCTGTCTCCAACTCTTCACATGCTGAACTCCAACGTGCACACACAACATGCCCAAACCTGACCTCCGTTTGCCAAAGTTTCCATACAGGGCAGAAAACAAACAAATGTATCCTTAATTATCCTTAACTACTGCTGTAGACTTTCCTCTATTCAGGTCACTTACTCACTTTACATAGCAGGCATTTAAAAACCATTAACACAATTTAATTAACAGCTTAACTTGAAATTGCAAAGGAACTCCAAACACTGGCACACTAAAGCTTTTTGAACATGAATTTGAATGAACGTGAAAATCTGGTATCTTCGTGAATCGAAAAATCAACTCCTCCTAGCCCTAACTGCATCTTAAACATACCCTGTTCAGAGCACAAGGAACAAGAATTATTTTTCAGTTACAGTGTATGGACTTGTGCTTTCACTGTATTCATCATGAGAAAAGCCAAAGACAGTGTCCAATACATGCTGCTAAAATAACTCATTCTGACAGTTCAGAAGAATGTATCAAAAGGCTTTTTTTCTTTCGAAAGTAAAAACAAACCCATGAACCATTCCATTTAATAGGACTTCTTCCCTGACTGCTTATAAATAGGTATTCAAAACAAAAAATAGCAGATGTGCACATCTCATGCTAAAACAAAAGTTAGTAAGAGTATTGCGGCAGTGTTTATCACTAAATTTGTTTAAATGTTGACAATACCTGAAATTCTTGCCAACTTATATTATTAGGGCAGCTAGAAACACTGTGAAACCTGACAGCACTTCGCAATAAAAGATGTGGGTACCTTTGTCCTTGGGGGTCAACGGGCAGTGAAAGAAGTAGTGACATGATTTAGCTTTTAATGGTTTTGAAGATACACAATGGAACATTCCCTTTCAGCTTCCCGTCTTCCACAGATATCCAGGGTAAGATTTGATAAATTCATGTCTAAACCAACAATTTGGATCACCCACAAACATTTAGACCATGTGAGCTAATTGTAGTTGTTTATCTAACTCTTTCCTCGCTGCCCATAACAAAGACACCTTTGAGCTTTCTGATCTCAACCCAGAGCCCTTCTAAAAAATCAAGGCAGTCAATGATGCAAATGCATGAAACACCTCATGAGAAGAAAATAATCCCTCAAATTTATAACCTTTTAATTTTTCTTTCATCACCTACTATACATTCAAGCCCTTTTCACAGCAGTGATTTATGTAATTTTAAATGCTTAATTAAATGCACACACTTCAATGGCAGCATTTAATTCCTCAAGCAAAAATCTCTCTTGCTGAATCCTTGCTCCGCTTATTCTCTAATTTGAGCACTCTCTCTAACCTTCACAGGCTTTCAACAGCTCACTAATACAAGCAGCTTTACCCAGTTCTAGTTTAGCAAGCACATTCACAAAAAAAAAACCAAAAAACTAATCTTCTCCAGAATGGATAAAAACAAGATATATTTTCCTCATGCAATGTATAATTGATGCATAATGCTTACTGCCATAAAAAGACAAGAATGTAGCAGGGTTCAAAAAGAATTTTTAACAATATCAAAGTCACACATATTGGCAAATGTGGTTATAAAGGCATATGAATTTCCATAGCTTAGGTTTTAAGTCTTCATGTGACCAGTGATAAAAATAATTTTTCCTGCAAATAAGCTGTCATGGTCATAGACTGCTAATAAGCTTTTGTGTCCCTCCTCTAGAACATCTGTCCTTGGCTAATTACAATACTGGATCAGTTGATCTGCTATGGATTGCCATGCTGACTTCACCATCTTGTATTTCTCCAGTGAGAAACTTGGCTAATCTGGCTTCTTGTGCAATGCTCAAACTACAGTGATAAAGAAAAGAAGAACATCAATAAAACAAAAATATGCACTCTGGTCACCTTAAGAGCCAGCATATACTGGCTTCCTTTTTATTTCTTTGTAAATACCAGCAGCAAGACAGATCAATGTCCTTTGTGCTTGCTTGCTATTATATGACAAATTCAGTGGCTGCAAAATTTCTCTCTCTTTCACTCACATATACCCACAGCCAAAACTGGCCAATTTTAAAATAACAATTGGTGGCCTATGCTGTTCAGTGTTTCCTTGAGCAGGCCCAGATTTTGAGGGAACCATGTGTTAAGCCTCTCCATTTGACCATGAGCAACACAAAAAACTTATTACCTGTTCACACTACAAAGGAAACAATATTACAACTTAAGTAATTCTAAATTAATCATGCTATATTAACTAAGGTTTGTTAGCATCTGCTCAGTCTTAGGTATTTACCTTTAGTCCACCACAGATTGGACAAGCTGAAAAAAGAGCTCTTGTCATCCCAAGGTGGGGGCTACATGTGTCACAGGGCTCAGCTGAGGCCCCACCAGGTGGTGACAACTCACTACTTTTGGAGTCTGACACCTGTCCTTGTGGTTTTGTGTCTGACCACCTCGAAACAAAATCCACATATGTCTCATCACTTGAGTCCTTGCTGCTTTCTGCGAGTAAGGATGAAGGCCTCCCCCTGTCCTGGCTGTGCTCAGGTGCCCTCCGCGCTTCCAAGTGTGGTAATCTCAGTTTTGGGTCACTAGCACCTTGAGGTGGCAGGGCCTGGTCCTTGGGTAGCATAGAGTCTGCACTCTTCTGTTGCACATCTTTAGAAGCCGCCTGTAACACGCTCCTGGGTATATCGTAAATATGTCTGAGAGAGCTGGGAACCTGATACTCTGATCCCACACCTCTCTGCGACTCGCTGTGAGGACAAGTACATAAACTCTGATCGGAAGGAAAGTTCAGTGGCAAGCTTAGCAATGATCCAAACTCATCACCGTGGCAAATGTCCAAGCTCCCAGCATAGGAAGAGAAGCTTCCAGAGTAAGAAGAGTGACTACCAGTAGCTATCCCACTGTCAGAAGAACTCTGACGACCTATTTCCTGCAGCTGTCTGGATCGGAGGGGCTTCGGAGGTGGTTTAATGGTGCCACGTGCCCCTTCTGGAAGGGTCTTTTCTTCCCCAAGATGAATGCCCTTGGCAGCTGCCAGTCCATGGCTCTCTTGAGAGGTGCTGGCTGAAGACTGCTCAGGCCAAACTGTCAATCTGCTCCCAACACTGACGTCCGAGTGGCTGGTGTCCGAAGACGAGCTCGAAAGACTCCTGTCATCTCCTAGAAGAGAACCCATCAACCTACATTTAAAACACAATCAAGAGACTGAAGCATGGCAAGTACGTACAAACAGGAAGGGCCCTGAGATACCATCTGCTTTTTGTAAATGGAACTGCTGTCAGAAAGCCCAGAATTCTTGCAATAATTTGTATCCCCACAGGAAAAATAAAATGCAATAGTATGTTACCTTGCTGTAACCCTACCACATTGTGGGACATAATGCATTCAAAGCTAGATTTTTAGGGTTTATGCACCAAGGTCTCCCCTTTTCAAACATATTTTCCTTCCATAGTTAATCAGGTTACTGTACCAAAATACAAACATACATAAGTGTACAAATAAAAATGAGAATACTACTGCTATAAAAATGTTTACATATTTATATACAAGAAGATCTTCTGTGATTCATTTGTGCATATATTGCAAGAATTTTTTTTTTCCTCACTGACATTTGGAAGAAGGGCACTTTTACAGGTAATCAAATGTCTTGACCATTTCTCTATTTTTCTTGTAAGTTCCACATCTTGTAATGATATCGTATGCTCACTTTTACAGCCTGAGAAGGAAGGAAGATATTTATTTTTATTTGATTAAAGATATTTCTTACCTCCAGTGCCTTGGCGACTTGTATGGGACAGCAAGCTCAAGCGCTTTTCTAATTGCAAAGCTTCATGAGCCAACCTTTCTTCGGAATAGGCTGGATTTGTACTTGGATCTTTAAAAATGAAACAGAAAATAGATAAACAAACAAATAAAGGATCTGCCTTCAGCACATCCTGGAGATGTGCTGCATACTAAGTTAACGTTATAAGCATCAAAGATTTTCAGAGATTACACCCAATGTCTGTAATAGTCACCACCAGGGACAGAACACTGAAGAGCACAGCACCAAAGGCAAGAGCTACAGAAATAATTAGCATCCAGCAGGTCCAGAGGACTTGAAAGGTAAGGTGACTGTAAATTGTGTCCTGAATTCACTGAGCTCATTGGGAATTTTAACACTGAGAAAGACCAAATTTTCATGCTACAAATTTACAAATCTACATCATACAGTCATAGTGATTAATCTGACACCTTCTAATCCAGATCATCTATTTATAAAGACTTCGTTTTTAAGTTTGATATTCAGAAGGTCAATAAGAGCAAAAGTCAGAGATAAAATAAGCAACCTTTTGGTTCTCTGTCTTCATATTTAATAAAGACAAGCTAGAATAATATAAACCACTCCTAAAATGTACTACCAGGGATTTTCCCCATACATTTTCGTGAGCTTGCCATTCTAGCTGAAACTATTTCACTGAAGAAGGCTCATTGTGTTCCAACAAAAAAAGAAAAACCAAAAGTTACACAGAATGTGGAAGAAGTTTCATCAGTAAAACAGGCCAATTTCCTTTAAATCATTTGTTTCCAGCCAGGCACAACAATAAAACCAGATGCTGGAAGTAATCATAACCATTATCCCAAGAGAAACCTTATGGATTCTTTCAAATAGCACTGACAAGTGTGCTGTGTTCAGCAGTTGCAAAGGACATGCTCTGCTAACTTGTTCAACATTGGAAGTTTCAGGAGTTCTTATAAATACATAGGGAAAGTAATTAATGATAGATAAAACAGATTAGCTTCCTCACAGCCACTGTTCTTGTACATCTGATTAACTGGGTAGTAGTAGCACACCACAAAAACACTGAATCACTTAATAAAAGGGGGAAAAAAAGGATGAAAAAGGCTATGCATTGCTGTGGTTGAGTTAGTAAGACAAAAACCAGTTGTAATGATGAAAGAAAAGATTCATTATCATCCCAGGTCTTTTAATTTTAAAAGACTTGGGTTTGATGTTGTCAACACAGCAGTCAAAACAAACTCACAAGTGGAAGGAACACTGCCAGATGAGCTGAAACTCCATGGGAGCTCCCTACATTATTAACTACTCTGAGAAAGAAGCTGCCACATATATTCATTTTCTGATCTGCCCTGGATAGATCCAAGTGCATCAAAGGAACAGAAGTAACAATGCTGGAATTTCTAACTTTCTTGCCCATGTAGAGGACAGTCTGCAATCTGGATAAGATTAGCAGAAAAAACAAGACACACACAGTCCATCTGTAACAACACACATTGGACACCAAATGTGTTCTAACAGGGACAAGGCAATAATGTCCATAACAGGGTCTGTGACCTCTGTGTCTCCCAGCTCAAACAGTGCTTGAAACCTTCAAAATTCAAGAACAGAAAACAGGACTGTTTGATGGGGATTATTTTGTTGGATCTCCATTCCTATTTACACTGCAAGACAACTCGTATTGAGCACTGACTAATTCAAACCTGTGTAACTGCTTATTCAAACGAAACCCTCAATGCTTCCATGTGGATCTCTGCCAAAGGAAAACACAGTATTTGGCCACCAGCATCTATGGTGCAACCTAGACAGGTCTATGGAAGGATCTGTTCAGTAACTATACAGTGTTACAAGCAGCTGCTCGAGACTATTTTTTAATGTTACTCTGCTGTATCTATTAAATGCCCTTATGTCCAAAAAACGTTCAACACAGATATTCTAAGACCACTTGGAGTATAAAGTTGGCATAACGGATCAGCAAATTAGTCAAACCAAGATGCAACAGATACTAACCCTTCCCACAGCAAAGAACTGTCAGTAGGAAAGGTCCTTTCACTTTCCTCAGAGAGTGACTGTGACAAGTACAGCTTTTCAGAACATTACTAGGGCACATACGCAACAATTAGTTTTTCAGTGACTAGTATCCCTCTTACAGACAGCAAAAAAAAAAATTTTAAGATACAATTTGAAAAAATTGGCCAGTGTAAAATGAGGATGTAGGAGGGAAGTTGAAATCAATAAGTTTGCACCTCACATGTTCAATTACTTCCACAAACTCAACTCCTTATGAGCAACAGAGCCACAGAACACAAAAGGTTTTACCCAACAACATGAAACCCAAAGGCATACTGTATGTCCAACAGGACTGATAATTTTTTGGTTAAACCTCCCCCTAAGGATTGCTCATGTATAAAAGCTGTGTATAAAATTTGGCCCATACTTGTTCATTGCGACCTCTCATTGCCCAGTTTTGTGAATGATTGAGTAGAAGGACCTTTCTCAGCAGCTACTAGGAAATATCTAGAGAAATAGCTCCAAAACCTGCCAAACATATACAGACTGTAAGACTTAGGTAGATATTAAAAATAATTGTCTATCAGTCTTACCTAAGTCTTCATTTTCCTTTAATCTTCTCTGCTAATAAGCCAGATTTCTATGGAAAACACAGATACTACTATTCCCCAGAAGCAGCAGATTCTTATACCAGTATTTTTAGTTACAGATTTCCAAGCTCTAATCAGGAACTCTTGCTACAAGATCAGACTATGGACTGAAGTCACTGCCAGCCACTTTTTAGGGACTAGTCTTTAAAGGAGTGCATAAACCTATGACCTCCTGTCATATGAGTGTAGAATTACCGCTTAAAACTTATAAAAAGAACGGTTTTTTCAACAGCAAAGCTGGATTTGTTGGCATCATCCTATGCCATGTTCATGCCCAATACAGAACCTCCAAATTAATAATTGGCAATTTACCATATTAGTAACTCAGGAGAACAGAAGGAGCATGACCGGCACTGGGACAGCTGTCCAAGGAAGTTCACACAACTTCTGCCCCCACAACATCTGACAGCGGCTCCAGCAACTCTAAGAGCAATTAGAACCTTCATTTCCCAAGTTCCTAACAAATGTATCCTGTCACCTGATTTACTCCCATGAAATTCAGGTGGTTAGATTCACTCAGGTCCTCCAATTAATAAAATGTTTTAGCATTTTCCAAACAAAAATGGATCCTCTGCTATGCGGAAAAATTCTTTCGTATGAGGCAGTCACTGAAATCTTCTTAAATGATCTTTTAGGGCCAAGGGGAAGGATTACATCAAATTTAGCTGGACTAAAAATGCCTCTGATGGAGATTTTATTTTTATATTACGTTGGTGGGTATTCATTAAAGCCACATCAGCTGCTCATTGTGGGAGATTTTGAATACTTTGGTAACATATGAATAAAGCGTCACAGCAATTCAAAGCTCCAGGGTTATTCAATAAGCACCTGTCAGGAAAAAATATATTGTATCCACTCAAGTCAGCAGCTACCTAATTGATTATATGCATCTTTAAAATGCAATATTAATTACTTCATTAAACAAAATTAGATAAGTTGGGCTAAAAATCTCTCCTTTCTTTCTTTCTGTGTAACTGTAAGGACATTTGTAAACCAGGCTTGGACCCTCACCTTCTTGCTAACATCTCCACACCTTGTAAGATGTCTGGAGGAATGAAAAGATGTCCTAATGAGGAGGATCCACTTGGTACAGATACTGCAGAAGTGCAGAAGGCAGCCACAGAGCTGTCTTGCAATGGCCAAAGGTATATCAAGCGTCAACCAAAAGAAAGAGCATCAGACAGATCCTCAGCAAGCAGCACTGTACACTTCCAGTCAAGTCACAAAGCAGCCTGAAAAAACTTCTAAAATTAAAAGAGAGCATCAAGACTATCCACATTACACCTGGGGTCCTTCCAGATTGCAGGACTACACTGTCACATAGTCTTAGAGAGTATTGGTCTGCCCACTGGTATCTTTGGGGCTTTGCTGTGCTCAGGTTTGACACTCAACACGAATCTTGCTACTGAAAAGAAGGAATTCAATATACCCCAGATAAACAAACATTTCTCAAATAACATGCATGCAAATCCAGATTTACAAATAGATTACAAACCATGCAGTCAGTGACTCATTACTAAGTCAATATCTAGACTTCTGTCAAGATAGAATGTAAAATTTTCTGGTCTGTTTTCTAAATATCCTTTCAAGGAAAAAAATTTAAAAAAAAACAAAAAGTAAAAAAAGGGACCATGCTAGTAGCCAATTATAGCAATTATCTTCCAACTAGTAGCTGAGGAAAACAAGCCATCCAAAGATATCACATCACTCATTTGAGTCCTTTATTTAAAATGTTACACTGCCTGAAAACATTTACAGATACTTATACCTACACTACCTTAGCATTCCCACTCAATGCCATATGTCTTCAGGTTATTTTAAATGAGACCTCATCATGCAGCTTTTAATAAGTCAAAACCTCCAATGTGCTAATGGCGCTATCGATAGGACTATTATTCTGCTACAATTCTGAAGTATTAACGGACTCCCAAAGTAAGTACCACCAGTAATAAAGTGCAAAACTCTAATGCTCTTTTCCTTTTCCATTCTATTTTGGACATACACAGAGTTATATTTTACCATGAGAATAGTAATTTGATACCCATTTCCAAAACATCACAGAATAATTCAGTTTGGAGGGGATCTCAGGAGTTCTCTGGTAAAACCTGCCATTCAAAGGAGGGTCTGCTCTGAGAGATTAGACCAGACTATGACACTTCGCAATGTTCAGTCAAGTTTATGAGTTCCACTGGATTTTCATCACATATTTTATAGATGACATGATAAAATATATACAGTAATCAAAAATCTGTCTGATAAGAACATACTCCTAAGGAAATAAAGTATATTTTAAAACTAAAATCCCTTAAAGAAGATGAGAATATTGTCCTTGAGCAAGTATCCCTTGCACATGCAGTTCACAAACTCCATTTGGATACTGGTATTTTATATTTGTTTAAAGAATCACTATGCCAAGTAAAAGTAAGAAAACTGATCATTCTCTTCAAAACAGTCTCTACCACTTCCTATTAATTTAATGCTAACAAATAAATATTTCAGCACTCCTTTTAACCACATGGTTGAGCTGTTTGTACACGAAGCAGCTGGCTTCATTCATTACTCTTTTTTACAAAGACAGACTACACAGATGTTGGCTGCTTAACATTTATAGATTATACTTGTCTTGTGGGCATTGGTGTCCAACACCATCAGTGTGACTTTTTTTTACCATATTACGTTTTTTCTCTGTGCAGCTGCCCTTTGGGTATTATCCTTACTTGAAAATACCAGAGTGCTTCACGTACACCTCATGTTTAAGTTGGAAAGGTACAGACAATGGCAAGAAGCCAAATTCAAACAGCAAACAGCGAAGAGGAGGTTGCTTTCTCTAAAAGTTTTTATTACACAAAAGCAGAACATTGCACACACAGAGTGCAGTTGAGGGTGTGTAGCATTCTGCACTGCAGTAAATATTAATAACATTGACTTGATGTGTCTTGGTAGAATCCCTAATCTGGAAGTCTTGATCTAATTACCTGATGTGTACAGATAATTAATCCATCTAGTAGCTAATCCTTTCAAAAGGCTGGGTGAATTTCAGTACTTGACAGATACAGTATGCAGCTGGTAGACCTGACCTTTTCAAGCAATACAGTACATTCTGTGCAACAACATACTTGATAAGGAAAACCAGTTTATGGATGAATCACTAGTAGTGTACATGTGCCTTAGATCCGTGCAAGCTTCTGCATGGCATAAAAAATGAAGGAGAACAAAAAAAAATTTTTTTTTCTATGAATGTGTACATAGGGAGTAATAACAAACTGGTATGTGGCATGTGGCTATGCACAAAAACACACAAACACCAGAATTGATAACTAAAGGTGTGAAAGCAGATTCATTCCTACATGCTTCTAAAAAATCATTCTTCAAAGACTGAGCCATCTAAAATTTGAATTTAAAAAACCAGTATTTTTAAAAAAGGACAACGGAATAGTTGCTTGTAGGCTTACCTTTTCTGGACAAAATCTTTTGTTAAATGAAAGATTTAGGAGTTGTATATATGTAATAGAGTTTCAGACATGTACAAAAATATATTCAATAGCAAAGCTATAAGTATCAACACTGACTTTTGTGTTTCTGTTGGTTTTTTTGCTGTTTCCTTTCTTGAACACTACACTTAATTGAATGCAAACACATATCATCATACAAGAATGATTTTTCTGTCCACTGCTCTCCTTGATTATTTAATTTACTTCAGTCTTACAACTATGAGAAGACTTGAACTGAGCCTTGTGTTTACTGCATTTATGTTAACTTTTTTTTTCATAATTTATTTTCACAAGCTTCAGATCCAGATCTAATCTTCTCCATCACATTTCCTTCCTGCAATTATCTTAATCTTACAACAGTAATAAAACCCTGTCAAACACTTAACTGCCTAACTACTTACAAAGAAACTCTAAGTATTCTCTAAAAATCCCACCATTCTTGCAGCCTATTCCCACTGTATTACACTGCCAAGTCACAGATACTTTTCTGCAATCTCATTTCTACACTTTTGTCCTGTTTGACACAGTAATTCTGAGTCAATATTGTATTCCATCTGCTAAAATCAAAAGGCAATGGGGGCTTATAATGATGCCATTCAATTTCCTCTCTGAACATTACAATGCACGCAGCATCTACCATGAAACGGGAAAAGGAATTTAGTCCTCCAACATTAGGAAAAAAAGCTCAAGCTGCAAAACTGAAATGTGATGTGCAGGCCTAACTAAGTTTTCCAAGGTTGACAAGATTTACAACTCAGCATTTCAGATGAATTCAAAATGTTCCAGATGCTAGTTTTCCATTAAACTATCAAAACAGCAATGCAGACACGGATCCAGGTTAAATGTGTAAGTTTAAAACTAAAGGTTAGTGTTCAAATTGCCATCTTTTAGCACTATTAAACAGGAGAGGGCTAAAGTTAGCAATATCACCAGAAATATGAATGAGCCGAAGCAGCAGGGGGAAACTGGGTACATTCAGCTTATAAATCTGTACTGTGACATTTCAGAATGAAAACCACTCTGCACTCTCCACACCCTCGGTGTCTGCAAGCTGTTCTTACAGTCGCAGCAGCAAGTGCGAGACATGGCAAGTTCCTACTCCGCTCGGTTACTTTATACTTCCTATATTAACCTGGTAGGACTGGACGCAAACCAAAGGGGCCTTTCGTCGGGGAGATGCCACGGACGATGCAGTCGAAGAGAAAGCTGATCTGCTCTCCTTCAGCGCAAGAGAGGAAAAAGACACCAGCCCCTGCAAGGAAGAACAACACAAGTATGTGGTTTTCACCTGGACACATTAGAAATATATTTAGCTGGAAGTATTTGTAATGTAGCAATCAGAGGAGTGTTAAGTGCAACTCATGAAAACAAGTGAATGGAATGTTCTCCAGGGAGAAGAAATAAAACATTTAGGTCAGCACACACACACTATAACACATACACATAAAAATTCTATAGCTACCTAATAATTTATGTTAATTTTCTGACATTCCAGTACTTAGAGTTATGTCACATGATGATAAAATGACTTGGGTTGGAAAGTACCTTGAAGATCACTTAGTTCCAATTCCCCCTCAATGTCAAAATAGAAGACGTATTCTTATCAGCTGCCTGGGGCTTCTACTCTTATTTACCCCTAAAATTTTGTAGGCCAAATCTTATGGTGAGTGTCAGGGATACTTAAAGTGTCTTCAGCAAAATGAACCAAGTTAATTCTGCTTTTAACCAGTTTTAACCAAGAGGAGCTTTTTATATAGCAATGAATTATGATTTTGTTATATTGCTGGATTATAGTATAAATTTTCCTAGACTAAGTCCTATGTGTCTATTATTAACAGAACGTAACACAACTCCACAGGTTGTCATCAGATCTTTACCCTTTGCTCTATTCTGATATTTGCTTTCCATTCATTAAGAATAGCCTCAAGCAAAATTAGAATGAGAATCACTAAATAAACAAACAAGTTATGAGCTCCGTGATATATGACTACATGAACAACACAAAAGACTAGAAGGGCTCCACGGAACATTTTTATTTGAGAAGAGTCAGCCCAAATATAAATCCCATTAGGAAAAAAAAAAGTATTATCTTAAAACATCAGGCAAAATTTCAGGGACAGAAAAATTCAATAGACACAGAAAGAGATGAAATTAGTATACAGATCTTGAAGAAGCACCACCACTTCCCCAGACCCATGCATACCAAATCTTAGACCTGCAGTAGGGTTTTGCACATTACTTTCCTAGTGACTTGAGCCCCTAATCTGGACACTTCTGTCTGCCTCTAGCCAATTCTGAATTGCATACATATTTTTTCCAATTTTACTGAAAGCAGCAGAGCTGGTCTTGACCAGAATGATTGCATTCCCATCACTTACCACACACATACCCTGTCATATCCAACAGGATATTCGCATTTCACTTAAACAATGGACACACTTTAACCAGCTTGACAAAGGGCTATGGGATTCAAACAAAAAGGATAATAGAGAGTGGACCACAAGCCACATTAACTATTTTAGTAAATTAGGTATAACCAGCAAGCAGTAAACTGACCACTCCAGGAAAATCATATTCTGGTCCACACTCTTTTGTCATTCTCAATTTATGTCACATCTAGGTCTCTGCCTGTTCTGCTTAAATCTATTCAAGACAACATTGTTAGCCACATCTTCATAACTTGATTTGTCACTCCACCACATTTGCATCTCTTCACATCTTGCTTATCAAAAATTCTTCAGCCAAAGAAACAAATACACAGCCTGGCTTCAGGATCAGAGACCATCTAGGAGACTACAACACTTATCACACAGTTCTGGTGGTGACTCACTTGCAGTTTTGCCCCATTTCCCCTCCCCAAGAGATGCCAAAGTCAGAGAACACTGTATTAGGGGGAAAAAAAACCAACCAACCAAACAAAAAAAACCTGGCTGCAATGTATTGGAGTGATTTGAAATTCAGCTTTTCCTTTGAGCTCACTTCTCCCTGCACAGTATAGAGGGAGTCTGTGGAAATCAGTTTGCCTAATCTTGGATGGGATGGTATGCCTCTTTCCCCATAATCACATCAGTGCCAGAAGCCACGTCTTTCTTGAGGGAGCAGGGCAGCACCAGGCTTTGCTGGATGACCTTGGCATTCCATGCACAATAAGCAAGCAGGATACAGAGAGAACATAGCAGAGGACATTCATGTCTCAAGCACAGTGATACACTATATGGCTTGATAATTCAGCAGAATCCTACACATCCATGTTGCCACTCAGGAAAAAAAAAAAGATTCCTCAAGTATTTCTGTATGTAAAGAGTTTATCTGGGCCACTTTGTTCTTTCATGACTATTGTCAAGAGTTACCCAAACTAATAATGGGCTCTACAAGCCTTTGAGTTTAATGGGAACAAAAAAAAGTAAATGTGCTCATACAAGCTGGCTGCTTAATTCAAATTATTATTTCAGCAAAGTAGTATCACTCATTTGGAAATCCCAAAACCAAATGTGATTGCCTTCATATAACAAACAGTGTATGTCCACGTGCGTGTGGATACAAATCCAATACACACATAAAATATTTCTTTATAGATTCTATTATTCACATGAACACCTTAATTGCTGATTGTTTCCTGTGAGAGTCATTCTCTTTCTTGTTTTTCTAGGTAGAACTAGATTGCAAGTGAAGGAAGAAGTCTGAGGGTGCTTGCAAAAAACATCAAGTGAGATGAACTTGAGAGAGTAATGTTTCAAAAGCATACATAAAAACTTCTACTTTCTTGAGAAAACTGACAAATTCCCTACTAGAAATTATACATCCCAGTCACGTGCTGGAACAGATTTGGTGCACAGGCATTTGGAAGCTGAGGAATATGTGGTATGCAACCCTGTAATACCATGCAGCTGTTTACCAGACTGAAGGGCTCACTCGCTCCCTCCATGGGGTAAGAGACTTGGTGAGAAGCAGCCTGCAATCCCTTGCACAAGGCTGAAACACAAAGCCAGTCCTCTGTGTCACTCAGTAAAGCATTGTACAGTCCCTCAAACAATCAAGAGAAGTTGCCAATTTCATACAACTTCCAAATACTACTAAATCCTGCTAATGTTTGATTTTAATTTATCGTACTATAAAAGCAAACCCATTTTCAAACGCGCCCCCAAAACGGACTAAAATTACTTCAACCTCTGTACTGTGTGTGAAAACAGGGAGGAAGAGTCAGTCCCTTCCCATTAATTACTACTCCTAACAGCTGCCAGACAATGCTAGAGCCTGAAGTCTTTCAGCTACAGGACAGGTACAAACCACGGCAGTTGATTTCATGGCCATGACCATACTGTCCGACCAGTACATCTCAACCCTGGGCTTGAGAACCCCCTTTAGAAGGTATCTGAGGCTGCTCTTCTCTCTGGGGAAAACGACAAAGGGTGTTCCTAGTGTTGCCAACTAAGATATGGGCATGACTACTGGAAATAAGGTAAGAATGATTGTTGTCTGCAGTACACCTAAGGAGGAGACAGCACAGAGCAATATCTGCATATTAACAGGAGTTTTAATCTACACAACTCAAAACTTTTCAAGAAATTCCATATCTTGCCCCAGTTTAACAACCCCTACTACTTTTAATTTTCAAATAAATGCAGAAAGGGAGAGGAGGAGGGAGAGGAGGAGGGAGAGGAGGAGGGAGAGGAGGAGGGAGAGGAGGAAGGAGGTACCTAATTTTATCAAAATACCAAAACAATCATAGAAATACTCCTGCTTATCTTGCAATCAGCAACATCAGCATTTGTTCTTTCAAAGGGCACTAAAGGTCCTACAGGTTCCTTTCTTCCAGGAGACACTGTCAGAAAACATGAGGCAGCTTTAAACCAGGCTCTGGAAGCTAATCCTGAAGCACTTGAACACTGAATTCTCACAGCATTAACATGCCCTTTCATTACCCTTCTTGAATATTTTCACATTGACATCCAAGTCAAGATTCTCCTGGCAACTGGTCATTCTTATCAGTGCACACTAACTGAGCGAGCAACTTAGGAAAGTGAGAGGCTCCTTTTTTCCAGCCTGTTCCTCTATGTTAACCTCTCAATTGACTCCTAGGCCAAGATGCCTGCATTTTTGCAAATGATAAGTGTGATTAGGCTTCAGCTACAGAGAGACCAAAATTTTGCCCCAGGGAATAACTTATTTGCAGCTTTCAGCAGCAGAAAAAGTATTTTCTAATCTCTACCAGTACAATTGTGATGCTAAAAGTAAGAGAAGTTCAAAATGTAAATGGTTTTCTTTCCTATTTATGAATAAGCCTGTGTTAGCCATCTTGAAAATGCACCTAGATTTAACGTTTGGAATCTCAGCATTATCTCAGATGGTTTCCCTCTACCTGGATCAAATACCAAAGCCTTTGGAGTTGAACAAAGCCTGTACTGAGCAACTAATTCCAGAACATAATTAATGGTTTTATATTTATGAAAAATTTTGTAAGGAAGCAAGAATCAGAAAACTAAAACCAATTCATGTCCTCTTAGACCGCAGACATACCCAAAAGTGAGCTCTGCTTCTGTTTGGGGCTTCATGGGTTTTAATGCAGAGTGAGGCAATCGAACCACAAGATCATTGGTTCCTTTTAATTAGATATTTACTACTGTGGTATTTAAACCTTAAATTCTCTAATCCTCTGCATTCAGAGCTCCACAGGAAGAATGTGAGCAAAGATGTGGTTTAACCTGTAGGAAAGTAACATTAATAATAGAGTCTGCATAATATCATATGATATTTCCATGACAGGGTAATGGAGAGTGCTTTTGGTTAGGAAGTAAAACAACTTCTGTAATAACGTATCAGTTTTTTTCCTGAAAATTTCTTGCTTGCCTATTCCTCAAGAATTCCAGAAGACTGAGGGAAGAGAGTCAGATGCCTGAAGAAAGATGGTCTTTCTCTTTGCCAACACTCTTCTGTCAAAAATAACCAGTTACATTTTTATTTAGGTTCTATTTACAAAATGCATTTTCTTATAGTGGCAATATTAACTCAAATGTTTAGAGTAAACACATATTTAAATGTTGTTATGCTTGCAGATATGTTTAAGTGCTCAGTTAAGGTCAACAACTCTTTTAACAAGATAAGCTTGAACTTGTAAAGAGTTTCCAACTGTGACAGGCTATTTGGTACCAAAATGACTATGCACATCTGCAGGAGAAAGGCAAAAACATCCTTTCATGGCAACTGAAAGGTTTGAGCTATCAAGACAGACATTTCTTATGAATGCGAAACAAATTACTGGCACCCTTTCCAAAGCACTTGTCTAATTCACATCACCTGCAAACTAAGCGCAAAAAAAGAGATTAATTCATACTTTAAAAAAGAAGGGACAGAGAAGAGCTATTGATGACCTCATATTTCTTACCAGAAAGTTTAAGTTAAGTTTAAGGGAGGAAAAAAGAAACCAGGCAGCTAATCCAGGTTCCACCACCTAACCACCTAAAGTTTCACAGAATTACAGAACCAATTAGTTTGGAAAAGACACCTGAGATCATCAAGTCCAACCTTTGACTCGACATGTCAACTAGACCATGGCACTAAGTGCCACATCCAGTCTTATTAAACACTTCCTGGGATGCTTACCTCACCACCTCCCTGGGCAGTCTGTTCCAACGCCTGACAACCCATTTTGTGAAGAAATTCCTCCTAATGTCCAACCTAAACCTCCCCTGGTGCAACTTAAGACTGTCCCCTCTTGTCCTGCCACTGACTGCCTGGAAGGAGAGACCGACCCCCACCTGGCTACAACCTCCTCTCAGGTGGTTGTAGAGAGCGATGAGGTCTCCCCTGAGCCTCCTTTTCTCCAGGCTAAACAATTCCCGTTCCCTCAGCCATTCCTTATAGGACTTACCCTCTAGACCCCTCCCTAGCTCCACTGTCCTTCCCTGGACTTGCTCCAGCACCTCAATGTCCTTCTTGTAGTGAGGGGCCCAGAACTGGACAGAGCATTCAAGGTGTGGCCTCACCAGTGCCACGTACAGGGGCACAATCACTGCCCTGGTCCTGCTGGCCACACTATTCCTGATACAAGCCAGGATGCCATCGGCCTTCTTGGCCACCTGGGCACACTGCTGGCTCACATTCAGGGATGTCAGCTGTTGACAACGTATCATCGACCCACATTTCATACTTCGTGTTCCTTATGCACCTGGTCTAGTGAAAGGTGTCCTGGCCCATAGCACTGGGGCTGGAACTCGATGATCTTTAAGGTCCCTCCCAACCCAAACCATTCTGTGATTCTATGATCTGGCATCCTGGCCCATGGATTGAACTATTTAGGCTTTCTGCAATGAGGAGGTGAGTTAACAGCAACACTCAGTAAGCCCAAAACCAGTTTAAATTCTTGGAGCACAGCAATTGCATCAGATTCAGACCAAGCTACAGAAGAAATGCCACAATTTAACTAAAGAACATAAATGAGGGATTATATATATACACCTCTCCTATTATTTCTGGGCTTTCTTATACAAGTAATAGCTAATCTTGGGAACTAAGCATTTAAGCTTAGGAGCAGGGATCTAGGGTCTCTCCCTTGCAGTTGTGCTCCCAGTCTCAAGGCTACAGGCACGTACTCAGTTTTTCTCTTCTGATCTCAGTGCCGTTTGAACACCTGGTTACACAGTGAGGCAACTTCAAAGCCTTGTAGTGGGCTGGTTTTTATGTGGACACCAACCATTCCTCAGGAAGATAAAGATTTGAAGCCCAGCATATTGAAAAGGGCCAGGAACTTGGGTCTCCCACTCCACAGAAGTATGGCAATCAGAATTAATATGCAGAGCGTAAGTACACAAGTGCCAGGGAAGAGGCAGAACAACAGTAAAAAAGTCCCAGGGAAGAATATATTTGCATTTGGATCACCTCTGAAACCTTCTAATTTTTTCAGTTTGTTAATTGAAGAAATCCATTATTTTCACATTTCAGTATGCAAGTCAAACAACTTCACATTCAAACTGGCATTCTGCACACCCATTGAACACCAGGGTTTAAGCCTGCAGAAATCTGCTGAGAACAGACCCTCCGAGATGAGGCTGCCTGTATGACAGAGCAGCACAGCTGGTTCTGCAGTCTCCACTTGGAATGAGACTAGCTAGCATTTGCATTTCTACAAAAGGTATCAAGCAACATTCGTACTTACAGAAGCCGCACCTGGTACCCCCTTCAAAGATGAATCCGTTTGGGACAGCTCCATACCGGCGCAAATCTGAGAGCTTCCACTGCCCCATGACACTGGGAGGAAGGTCTTTTGCCAGGACGAGAATGTCATTGCAGAAATGCAGGGTAGCAGGCCCGCTCTCTAGTTTGGTGCCAGGTGCTACAAAGACTTGAAATCTATGAACTATCAAATAAGGAAGAAAAAAAAAATTACTGTACAATATACCAGTAAGGTGCCATGACTTAAGTTACATAAGTCATTCCATTCAGTTGTGGTACTTGGACCAACCCCTACCCTCACCAGGAGACTCTAACACAAGGATTCTCCGTGGAGCCCAGGCAGCCCCATGAAAGTAACTGTAAGCTCACTACTGTTATGCCAGTTTAGAATTGAAAAAAAACCACTGTATCTTGGCTTAATGCTACAAATTATTAAAGTTGTAATGCTATATTAAGTAATCCTAAATCTTCCAGGCTACTCCCTATCTCAGATTAGTCAGTTATCCAGCCCACACTTCACTTACCTCTTCCATCCTTGCATCACTACACAGGTTTCTTTCTGTCTCCTTCTCTGAACTGTGTTACTCCTTTCCTACATGCATGCACACAAATAACACGGTGCCCAAAATCCCAGGCTCAAAGAATTTGGCAAATTCTAACCAAATCTCTGTCACTGACTCATTTGCAACCTTTAATAAACTGTTTCATTTCTTCCCTAGCAGTAAAATGGAGAAAATTACATTTTTCCACCTTTGTGATTCTTTTAGGAGCTGGTAATGGTAGATGCTCAGATATTTAAAATGACTAGGAAATTAAATGATTCATAGGTAGTAAACACTTTTAGATGTCAGTTAATTTTTCATATTTCACAGCCTAAATTTCAAAAGAATGGAGGAAAAAAAAAAAAAAAAAGAAACACCTATCTCATTCAAGTTCACAAATTTCAGTTTCAAATCCCAACTCCAGTATCCCCTATGTTGCAAGGGTTCTTACCTAAAGCAGCAGTTATTCTAGGCTGGTCTCCCATTTTGTCTTGCAGAGCTATTGCATTCTGAATAATAAGTTATTAGGATCACTGCAAGGGCTCAAATCTCAGTGTTTCAAAGGGAGCAATTTAAGTGAGCAAGCCTATAATTCTCAAACAATAGTTTCGACCTCCACCAGTCCTCTAGTTCCTTTCATATTGCAATTGGACAACAAAAGAAAAAAAAAACACAGAAAAATAATTTCTTAAAAAAATACCACCCAAAAATCCCCTCTTGCCCTAGCAGAGAGAAGCATCGATACTGTTATATTTCCCAGCAGACTTTTTTAGTAGGGTGTTTATCAAGAAGCACATAGATTTAGCTTTTGGTTATGTATTAAAGATCATACAAACAGCTCCTTGCCTATGAAATCTACAGGGTAACTTCCAGGTAGTCTCAGTTCTTACAACGACTCTTCCCTGTTTCTTACTCATCCCTCTCCAAGCATCACACATTTCATCTGGGCCTGAGTCTTGCTTCTCATCTAACTACTTGCTGTATTCTTAGTTACGATCTGAGCTGTAAGTCAACTCCTCATCTATGACATGCATTTGATAAGTTCCCTGAGGCTCCAGCAGAATTAGCCACAAAGTCATTCGAGTGAAATGTGCAAGGAGACAGAGATAGATCTAACTAACCACAGCTCTACTTACAGCTCTGCCAGTAGTGCTGCTAGGGAGCAAATCAATAGTCACACGATGTCCCCTTTTGGGCACACGGTTGTTACGCAACCTGCTTAAACATAAACTATGAAAAAGATAGCAAAACCATCGTGATGAGTAACGCTCAGTGAGGAATCTTCAATATCATTTGGACCCCTCTGCTCAGTTAACTCTGTCCAGGACTTTGCAGACAACTAAACTGCAGGAGAAGCAGCATCAGGGTTCTTTCTGCTTCATAAATTAGGAATGGAGCCCACTCTTCACACAATCGGTTGCAAGTTACAACAGCTGCTGAAAACAAAGAGCTCCAGCTCAAATTCTAGACCGCCATCAAAAAACAGCATATTCAAATCTAAACAAAGCCAAAGTAGAAGAAAAAGCATATCTGAACATGAAGCTTTTTCCATATGCCGCTTTCTTGGCAAATTGGATGGTTTTTTTCAAAATTCTCCCCAGCCATCAACTTCTCCTATTCTATGAAAAAAAAAAAAAAAAATTCATGAAGACACAAGGCTGAACATACCCATGAATAGAAGGTACTACTTACATTCATCATTTTCTTCAGCTAATCTTTTCCTCTGCACAGCCATTCACTGACCTGCAGTATGCTAAATTCTCAGAAGGAGTTGAGGGCTCAAGCACATTCCAGGAATGACATCCACCTCATTTGCTAAAAACTTGAGAGAAAACACTGGGAACTCCAGTATGAATGCTTCCATTCTGTGGTCCTCATTCAAGAACAGTGTCAACTCCTTTCACATTTCTTTTTTTTTTCTTTGCTTCCCAGACTCTGAGGTCATCTGTCCCTTGCCTATTTTTATCATCCAGCTACCTTACTGTTACTTTCAAGGCACACAAAGGCACCCTTACTATACTTTAGGAAAAAACACTAGTCACTATCCTCTCTTCATCTAAGTCTCCTCTCTTTTTTATTAATGTTCACTCAAACTAGACTCAGTTTAATATGACTTCTTTCTCCTAACTGAAACTTCTTGAAAGAAAAAATCCTGAAAAAACTCTTATGCTCTGGTTTAGCCTCCTTACCCTAAGCTTTTTTGCAATGAACTTTCTATAAATTATTGTAATTTCAACTACTTATACTTGTTTTCTTACTTCTGCATTTCTCCACCTCCACACACATTCCCCCCACTTCACCTTTACCCCATGGCTGCACAAGTCATCATCCAATGGCCTCTATTCCTACCACATTCAAAGCTTTCATTGAAAAAACCTCTTAATTGCTTTTGCACTTCCTTCAATTACAACCATAACCCTCACACCCAGACTGAGATTACTCTGTTCCATCTCAGCACTGCATCAGTGCAAGATCATAAAAACCAGACCTACCCTGTCAAATTCAAATTCTCCTTGAGTTTTTAGGACAAGTTTATGCTACATATAGATCTCAAATCAAAAAAAAAAAAAAAAAAAATGGAACTGAAAAACAATATAGCTGTGTCAACAATGTGCCTCCAGCTACTTGTGCTGGTATTGTTCAGAAACCCCCCTACCCTTTCCTGTTATGCAAGACTTCATATTTGATAGCTCTGAGAGGTACATCCACACATCTCACTTCTGATACTTCTACATTTTTTTACTGAAAAATTCCCAGGCCATCTTTCAACATATGTACTGCAAAGGAACGAGCCACAAACCCAACAGATGGCACAGCATATGTAACAAATGATAGAGATGGCTAATGTGTGTCTCCCACACACCTACCCTCCTTCCCTAGTTATGACTAAACAAACATAAGACAGATACTATGGATTACCAACATTATCACTCTTTGTTCACTACTGTACATTTTAGAGCTGCTAACCAAGACAATAAAATAAAAGGATGCAGAAAAGTGAAGTTAGCTGGAGAGAATGTGTCTGACGACAATCATTATTGCAAGAAGTCTCTTTCTGAAACTGGACACTAGCAGCAATAAGCATTATCAATGCAACACCTAGCGGCCAGCTCAGAAAAATTGGCCTGAACTAGCCAAGTACAACTCAGAACTCTGCATCTCTTAATTCATGCTCCCAGAATCCCTGAGTAAAGTATAGGACCAAGTCTCATTACTTTGTGTCAAAGCTACACACTGTCAGTGCCAAAATCAAAGACCTAAGAGGTCTCCTGGTTATCCATCAGTATTGGCCAGTACTGTAGTCAAAACCTATCATAGGGACACCTGCTTTAATATCTAAGGGGAAGACCAGTCTCTTCACTCTCAGATGAGTGACAGTCTTTTCCTGAACTGTACTGATCTAATTGCATTTTAGTTTTGCTTTTCTTTGTTTTTTTTACCCCGTGGGGGGGAGGGAGGGAGCAGGGAAGGTGCCAGAAGACAGAGGTTACCTTCCCCCAGACTGTAGCGTATTCGCACATCCCATGCGTACATTGTTTCCTTGTTCTCAAATCCCAGCATCACAACTTGAGAGAGACAGATGATTGCGAGTGTGTGACTCAGGCCCTCATAGGACAGCCCAGGCTCCAAGCCACAGATGTCTTCTAAGGTCATGCTGCTCCTCTCCTTGTGCCCTTTTGCTCGTTCAGATTTATCCTTGTACACCAGCATGAGCAAACAGTCTAAAAGAAGCAAAACTGTCAGAGATGATGAGGCAGAGCATAGACCATAACACATTTCTCAGCACTGTGCTGCAATGCAAAGGTGCTTTAGAAAACTGCATGAAGTCAATGGAAGAACTCAGATTCCTTTTCCCACCCCACTCCCCCGGTAGTTCATAGCCCTTGTTTTCAGGAAGCAAACACTGAAGTCATGTTCCAAGAGTAACCTGCAGTAAGGAAATAATGCAGCCAGTAGTAAGTCTTGCCTATTTTACTCATCAAAGGGCAGTGGCTTTTCAGACACTCTCCCGAGTCTGGCAGGCAGACTCAGTAGGACTCATTAATTCTGAACATTAGGAGTTACGTTATGATACTGTTCACATTACAAAATCTAAGGATCGAGAGGCTACTGTCATCATTGTATTTCCATTAGAACATACTGAACCACAAATGAAATTCTTACAGTAGCTCACAGATTACCCAACTACTAAATGGCGAGCACTGAGGGATTGTTCATGCCGGCTCAGGTTTCCCAGTTAAATGCTACACAGTAGCCCTTGCTAAAAATCATTATGTGCCACACCTTCTTTTATTTATTTTTTTCAATCTTTGCTTGTCTCACCAGTTGTTTTTAACTCCTTCCTAGAGGTGTTTATTACACAGCAACTATGCAACAGAAGGCAATTCAAGAGCCACAGTCCCACAGGAAAAGCACATTTCACAAGCAACCCCAAAAAAACACCAAGAAAAAGGGGAAGAGACCTCTCCCCCTTTTTGCATTTATGACAAAAGCAGCCCTCTTTCCTCCAGTTTCCTTTCCTATCACACAGCACTCAGCTGTACATTAAATTAATGGTCAATACCTAAGCTGCAGCAACCACAGCTCAAGCTGAGCTACGAAACACAGAGAGACAGACCCCCTGCACTGTTTTATGGATGTTGGCGTGTGGTGCTCTGAGCCCTGGCGAGGTGCTCTGGGGCTCTCAGCTGGGCAAGGACTGGCAAATCTCCAAACAGATGAAAAATGACTGAAAGACTGAACTGTCTGCTAACTAATGCAGAGCTTTGCATGGATCCCCAATTGTCTTTGTGCACCTGTTAGCAAAAACAGCTGCAACCATGATGTTTAAGCATTCCGCAATACAGTTGTGCGTCTGAAGAAACAACTACAGTTTACATCCCAAGAAAATCAAAACAGTGGGGGCTTTTTTTTTTTTTTTTGTAAACTTGGCTAATTTAGCTAGAAAAATACTATTTTCAAGGAATAAGCTACCTTCTCAGTCAGGCTCCCTCATCTATCCCCCTCAAACTTGGCTTACTTGCGTTAGAAATCCAGGCCCACATTCACGTGTCTAGATATCAGCTCTAGGATCAAGAGATGCCCTTTCACACAGAGAAGTTTCACAAATTCACATGAGATACAGGGGTTTAAGATGCTAAAAAATTACTGTACAAGCTCAGGTAAAAAAGAATTAGGTCTGAAGAGCTTCAATTACTATGAAACCTTCAGTCTACCAGCAACAGCCTAGAAAAGATGCCATAATCCATTCTGCAGCAATGCAGATTCACATTTTCTAAGTGACAACATTTAGCCCTGAAAAGATATACTTTTGGGCCCAAATGTTTTCCCTGTTGGGAATAGATGGGAAAACCTAAAACCCACTTTTCCCTCTGCAGCAGTAAAACATCAGCTCTGTGTAAGATTTTCAATTTCCCCTTCAGAAGCATGGAAAAGATCTTTTTTTTTTTCCCTTAATTCAAAATGTCATTTTATTTTTAAATTGAAGTGATATTTTCTGTCAAAACACTGATCAAAAATAACTACCGTGCTTACAATGCCAGCTTTTTTTTTTTTTCACATACACCCAGCAATCACCCTGAAGAAATAATAACAATTCAAAAAAAAAAAAAGGAGGGGGGGGGAATTTCCATTTTAAACGGGCACCAAACCCAATGGCTCTGCTTTGGAAAGTCACTTTTCCCGTTGGGTTCAGCCTGGCATTAAGCTGCGCAGGAGCTCGCCCCGAGGCCAGACACAACTTTTGTAGAGCCCTGGCGAGGGTGCGCACCCCGAGGGCAGCCCTGCGAGCCCCAAGAGCCCCGAGCCCTGTCCCCCAACGCCGGGACGAGGAGGAGGAGGAGGGGGAACACTCCAGCCCTGCCTCCCCCCAGCCCCAGCCCCCTCTTACCTGCCACCGGGGAGGGCTTGCGCAGCACCAGCCACCTGCTCTTCCACTGCAACGAGAGGCAAAGGGACAGGGTTAGCCAGGGCCGGGCAGGGGAAGAGCGGGCTCTCTCCCCCCGGGGGAAAGAAGCGTCGGCCGGGGACCCCCGGCCCCGCGGGGCCGAAGGGGCGCTCGGAGCGGGGACCTTTTTTCCGTCTCTCAACTTGACGTGACCCTCCACCACCACGGAATCCGTCATCTTCAGTCATGATTCCGGACAGCTGCGCCGGCTCGCTGTGCCCGCCCCGCGCTCCGGCCGCCCGAGGGGTCACTTCCAAAATAGCTTTAGGAGGGCCCCGCGCGGGCGGCGCGGCACTGCCCGGCCCCACCGCGCTGGGGGCTAAAAGGGGGTCCCGGGACCTCTGTGCCACTGACCCTTCGTTCACGTGTTTTTACTCTTTTTACTCTGCGGGAGGTTTTGGTTTGTTGGCGGGTTTGGGGTTTTTTAAATTATTGGTAATAGCAGTAGTGGTAGCATTTTCTCCGAGGTTGCAGAGCGGGAGGCGCGGCCCGGCTCACCCGGAGCGTCGCAGCCCCGCTCGGGCCGCCTCGGTGGATCCGCTCCGTGCGGGACCCTCGCCCGGCTCCGGCTCCGGGGGTTGGGGGCGCCCC
>JAWMRA010000130.1:63856570-63899438 GCA_035584735.1 Pseudotriccus pelzelni
CCGGGCTTTGCCGCTGACCCGCCCTGGGCTGCCCCGCGCCCGGCCGGCCGCAAAGCCCGGACCGGATTTCCCTCGCGGAGCGGGGCCGGCCGAAGCACCCGCTGCCCGCACCTTCCTTATAACGCCCAATTCTCACTTTTCAGAAGTGTAATTGCAGCTCCCCTTGGCTCCCAGAAGACGTGCAGCCAAGTACCCCAGATAAAAATAATCTCTTTTTTTTTTCTTTGCTGTGCAACTGTCACGAGATAACAACATGCTTACATCAAGCCCAGAGCAGCTACAATTAATAGAATAAGATGTGTTAATGATGTCCTCAGATTTATTTCCATGAGCAACGGACTAATTAGAGTCCATTATTCCAAAAATACTCCTACTGCATCTTATTTGATGGTAATTAGTTCTTCAGCTTTTTTGAACAGCACTACAGCATGTTTTTCTTTCAATAGCATAATAGAAGGGTTTTTTAGATTTTGCACTTATTTCTTTCCTTTTAATCGGCCAGTTTGCATGGAATAACATACAATTTAATAAAACCATCCCTAAGCGTGCTTCTAATGAATTAGGGAAGTGTTTGTTCAACTGGCTTTGCATTCCAATTCAACTTCAATATAAAGTTAGGAAAAACATCAGATAAAATTTCACTAGTACATCTAAGTTGGACTTTCATTTTAACCAAAGTGATAATCACTTCAAGAGGGTGAAAACTACGGAAGATGAGTTTCCATGGGGAAATGCTCAACAAAAAGACAAAAGGCAGAAGGTCCTGGAGTGCCCTGTAGGCGTGTGACTGATGTCAGGGGTGTGAGAGGTCAGGCAAGGACATCTCACAACCTGGTCATTTCCTAGTCACCCCTACTGTGAATATTTGTGCATTTAATACAGTGCTAGTCACCATAGGGCTGATGCTCAAATGTTTTTAATTTAGGTCCATGGAATCAACGCAGTAACAGTGGAAAAACAGGCTACTTTGAAAACCACCAATTCATTTTAATACATTCAAAGTATTGCCATATTAATTGGAGATTTGCTGTTTAGACCTTTGAGGGCAGAAATCAGACCATTCAATATACTTTTAAAAAATGTGTTATTGTATGTGTTGTTGTGTAGTGATAGAAGCAGCATAGATTTTGAAAACAGGATAGCTAAAAAGCTCTACACAAATTGTCAGAAACACAAGTCTATCACCTTTCCAATCAAAAGGCCACTTTCTTTAATGCAACAGAGGACCAAGAGAACACATATAAGACAAAACCAGAAGATCGAAGGTATGCACAGTGTGGATGGATATTAATTTCAAAGTGAAACTCAAGTCACAGAACAGATACAGACATTCAGAATGGCTTAAGCTTTGAGTGGAAACCTATTCCTGATGAATCCCTTCCAAAGAAGACTAAATAATTCCTTCATGCTGATTTAGTACTTGTCTTTCAGCAGAAGGTACAGTTAGTCTTGTTACACAGTCACATTCATTTCAAGGAGCTAGGCAGGCCAGACTCGTACTCCACATGGCCGGGAAGGCGGAGCCAGACAACATAATCAAGAATTGGAATCAAGACCCCAGAGGTGGATCTCAGTTCTTCAAGCTAGTGTTTAGTGCGTCAGAAAAACAAACTAAAGCCTTTGATCGTAGGATTCACAGTATTCATAGCTGAAAAATGTATCCAAGCGCTTACATCTGTCTACTGGAAACTTGTGTGACACTTGCATAAAACTGGGAGCACCACCAGCTGAAACTGATCCTTGTGCCCAGCTTTTCAGATGCCTTCCAGCAGAAAGTATTATTTCATGTTTCTGTCAGCTCTCAACCTATAGAACCTACAGAGGGATTCAAAGATTTTCTTGTAACTTTACACACAACAGGCTAAGTCCCAGAAACAGAGGGTAAATGTTTTTATTAAACAGTTTACATCATTCTTCTAGATTAGCATTGTTATATATTTGTACTAATACAAATTCAGGTCTTGGTTATTTTTCCTTACAAAGTTTCCGTTAACTGCAGATTTCATTCACCACAACTAAGAAACCCATGAGGGCAGTGCCAGTACTATAAAAAAACCCCACATATCTGAGTGTTTTATCTAGGCATCACTTTAAAATTCTGTATCTTAAAGCACAACTTTGCTTGAAACAGTTAAGGGAGTTCATAAGTGTTCGCTACCAGGGAAGAAATACATTTCACATCAACACTTCAAATGTACAGAGTAAAAGGTTCCATGTACTAAAAAAAAAAAAAAAACCAAAAGGCAGCTGGAATTTTCCATTCTTTGTCAGATTTGTTGTTGTTGAATAATTTTCTTTTTTTGCTAACACAGCTGAGTCCATGGCCTCTAAACAGGTATATATTTTAATAATTTCTTTGATTGTTCCCATAACAATTCCACAGACCATGACAGCAAGGCCTGTGGTTTATGCTATCACCAAATCCCCAAGGAATATTTCAAGCTGCTCCCCCAGCCATCCAGTTAAAAATCTGTTAAGAGAAACCTCCTTTCTGAATTATCTAAACAGCTGAACAACCTGTTAGTACAAAAATCTAAGACATCTTCAAAACACTGTCAGATTAAAGAAACTCTTAGGGATTTATCTTCAAGGTAAAGTATTTCCATTGCTATCCTCAGGGCAAGGAGCAGATCACAGTCTGGAAAAGGTCCTGGCTGTATCAGCCTAAATCAGGTGCTCCAACTTCCAACATTTTTCAGCAAGAAAGGTTGAGCTCTGAGGAGGTGTTGCATTGACCTTGCTGAAAAATTGCACACCAGATTCAGCAGAGCTCTGAGACACATTCCCGATTTTACATCAGTGGAACACAGTAATATGTTAATACAAAAATATGCTTACATGGTTGGTTGAAACAAAACCTAAACCCTCTGGGGTTTTTTCCCCAGAACTGGTTTGTTGCAGTTAACTGAGGAGCAGCTTTACCTGCCGTATTCTATTGGTGTCTCTTGACCTGAACTTCAAGAGATGGCTTCTGAGGGAGAGGGAATTTCATTTTTGGTGCTCCTCCTGTTTATTTTTCTATCTCACCTGAGAATACAAGTACAATATTGTTATAGGTGGGTTTGGGGGATGGCAGCTCCACCAGAAACTGCATAAACACATCAAATCACTTTTTATGTACTCCAGCAAGCAGACAAAAAATTGTAGATTTTTGTGCACCGTCTCAACATGTTTGGGGTTGTGTTTTTATTAAGACAAATAAAGACAGTCATGAACGTTGAGCAATCCACAGCCCCCGAATTCTAGATCAAGGCTGCTGACATCAGGTGGAGCAGGCCTACTTTTGGCGGTTTGGCTTGGAATTGCTATGAATTACCATGACAGTTTTCACACCAGCTTGTAATAAAATACTTATGCCACTTTAATGAAACCAGCAGACTCCTGAACCCTGTTTCAAATGTTAGCATATTTAACTGTTCAACTAGTTTTTCGGGGGGCTATTTTCTCATTAATCCAGTTTACATAGTTTGTCACTCGTGTATATACTCCGGGTTTGTTGACTCTGCCACAGCCATCTCCCCAGCTGATAACTCCATAGAGGTAAGATATTTCATTTTTCTCGCAGGCCAGAGGTCCACCAGAATCTCCCTGTATTAAAAGTAAACAGAGATTATCTAATTTGATAGAAAGCAGTCAGCAAAAGATCAGTTTGGGAAAGTCCTAAATTGGGAATATTTGCACATGAGATTTAAACTTTAAAAAAAAAAAAAAACATGAAATTTTTTGTAGAAAGCTTGTTTAGTCATATGTCTAATATAATAGTGGATTTTTTTAATTACACATTGAACAAAAGTATCAGATTCTGTTTAAAAATAGAAAATTGATCAGATATCAGATTTTATTTAAAAACAGGAAATTCTTTTAGATTCAGACACCTCCTGAAAAGCACAGTTGATTAAGATCACTTTCAATGGGAATGAGCAAGTCTCTGAGGATTGGCACTATGCTGTAATATCAGCACTGTATGGATGGGTTACATGGGTCCATTTGGAGAGTTTCTTGATGCAGTTTATTGCAACTGTCAGAGAAGATGAGAGTTTTCAAAGAAAGGTGTTGCATATAGACACACTTTTCCATGTGACTGTGGGATGTTGTAATTTTATGTGGCATATGGGGTTTTGGCATCTGTTGAATTTGATGCTACTGAGCATTTACCTTGTCATTAAAACCATAAACCAAAAATCAGCCCAAACTACACTACAGCAAGGATGAATTTGGAACACTTATTTTAAACCTTGCAAGCATTCAGGATATGGGTTTTTATTACTGTTATCATTACTCTTAGACAGACTTTCTGAAGAAATTATAACATTAGAAATGAAAAATTTGTACCAGTAAATGGTACTGGTGAATCAGCCACCACTTTTATTTGAGACGGAGAAATATATTTTTTTTCTATTTCAAAAGAAAACTCCTTGAGAGCAAAATACATATGAAAATTGTGTTGCCTTTATACTAGGAGATTTCTGTGATAAATGATGGACACCAAATGAACTCTTGCACCTGAGAACAACTTACTTCTCAGAATCTTGCTTATTTACCACAATTAGTCTCATTGATTGCAATGTGCAATTTTGGTATCAGTGCACTGATTAAAAAAAGTCTCCAAGAAAATATTTTAAAAATAATCAAGCAAAACACAATATCTGCTTGGCATTTCTTGGTATTGAAATATTTCTATACAAAACACATGGTTTACAGGTTAATACCCTAGGTGTACATTGAGAAAGCCTGAAGGTCAGCTACATCTGTTGTGACATTAAGAGGTCTACACTATTTCTCCTCACACCACACTACAAGTCTGACAACAGGGAAAAAAATTAAATATTGATTCACTAATAATGATTTCATGTCATGAGTACTGTTCTTCGGCAACATCTGTGACTCTAAATCGCTCTTAGATTTTGCAGTTCACTCCAGACCATTCATCTTCATGTAGCTCCTCTCTCCTTCCCTCTTTTTTCTTCTTTCTCCCTCTCATTCCTGATCTCTGTTTTTCCAGGACAAGGACAGAGAACCAGCTGTGATCCTGCCTCTTGTGTTTGCACCTGCTGGCTAAGGCAAGGAAAGCTGAGCAAGCAGGGTAGTTTCCAGGCAATAGTATGAACACTTGCAGCCAGAAACTACCATCAGTCCTCAGCCTTGGCTTGGAAATCTTGAGCCACTGATGGTTGCTGCCATTTCACCCTTGACATCTTTCTTTGGATAGATTTATGACATATATATGGGGCTATAGGGCTTCCAGCACACATTATGGATGATATTCTTTGCTGCACTTAATTTCACTGCCAGCTATTAGCTGTGTGCTGCCTTTTCATAAATTTATGCTAATACAGCACAACCCTCCTCCTTCAAAATGAACTGAATATGAAATCTTTTTTTTTTTTTACATAAGGAATAATATCTGATCCTTCATTTTAAAAAGTTTCATCCATCACCACAACAATTCTGCACCCTTATTCAGATCCAAGCTATGACATAATTCAGAGCAGTAAGAGCATGCATCTGTGTGAGCATGGATGTGAAGCAGCAAGAGCACAAGATCGTTCCACGAAGGACTGAGGTTACATACCACATCCAACTGACTGATGTTCTGCACCATTCAGTCCCATCCACTGTAGAAACCTCACCTCCTTCCTTCTCCAAACGTCAAGACTGCTTCTCACCTCCTACCCAGGTGTCCTTATTTCCCCTCAGGCAAGAGGCAGCAGCTCAGGGAGTTGGCTCCACACAGGTTGGTCCTGCCAGCACATCCCTGCCAGCTGGCCAGCAAACCATTGCCACCACCTGCAGGCTCAGCCAGGAGCTAAAGCAACACATCCAGTGCATTGCCACTGCCATTTGTGAAGGTAGGAGGAATATAACATAACTTAGCTCACCTGTAGCTCTTCTTAATTGACATGGAACAGGTTAAAAAATGAAGGTGGAAGCAAAGAGTGCAGCCACCTAAGGTTCTTTCTTTTCTTTAGGAACATTTCTTTTCTTTAGGAATACCATAATCTCAAAAGTATTAATTGTAACACTGCAACGTTTCTGGCCATAATATACATTTCTATCTTTTGCCTAGAGATGACTCACAGCATTACCTGACAAGCATCAGATTTGCTATCAAAGTAGCCAGCACAGAACATATTTTCAGTGAGTTCTGTTCCATAAATTTCAGGACTTCTGCACTTCTCCTCAGGAATAAGCGGAACCAATGATTCTTGCAGGACATCTGAATAACCAGATATATCTTTGAAAACATCACAGAGAGTAAAAGAAAGTCATTTTTATAGAATGTCAATAACATGAAAACACAAGGCACAATATAAACACACATAACACCTCTCAGTAATCATGTTGTGGATATCGTTAAAAGATAATAATCTTTATAGTGATCTTTCTGATCCTCCAGTCAGACACTATGCTATGTCCAGACATTAATCCACTTTGGATTCTCTCATTTCCTAGAGACTCAGTCCCCCGGCATTGTTGTCCTCTCCCTTTTCCAGATGTAGTAATAAATCATCCATTTATCAAAGGCTCCATTACATCTTTTTGCCTTTAGAGTATACATTTAGACCAGGAAAACATTTGCTCATACTACATCTCTTATCAAAATGAGGTAGCCAGCTCCTCAATCCTTCTCATCTATCTACATACGTCTCTGCCTCAATGCAGCATGATCAAGCCTCATAATCCTGAAATTCCTCATCTAAAAGGATAGGATGGATTTTTCCACCTTTCTGGCCCTCCCCAGTAGACGTTTCCAAAGTTTCTTAAAAATCCCCTCCACCACAGCCTAGTAAATTGATTGTGTTTGATTTGCAGTCATTGACACCTACCTGGAGAAACCAGGGGTAGGACTCACTGGACTAAGGTGCCAGGTCGTTGGCACGTACAAGCAGCTACCTGCTCCCCTCCCAGTCCACATAGATCTAGTTAGCTCATAGCTCATCTCATCCTAAAATCAGTGCAAACATTTGGTCAAGGGAACTATACTCCAAATTCCAAGGACTATGAAGGAAGTTCAGGATGACTATTTCAGATGTAAATGTTGTAAACATCTAAAGGCAGGTAAAAAGAATCTCACCAGAAGTCCCTCGCAAAATATTTTACCAAAGTCTCAGTTGTATAACATATACTTGAGCATTATGTTTTTATCATCTTTTTTCTTCTACAAACACCAGCTCTCATTTTACTCACTCTCATGCCTGTGTCCCCATCCAGAAATCTGACATTTCAACTGGTCACGGAAAACAGTGTTACTTTCTGGCAAACAGATGGGCTGAACAAACTGGGACTTGACAGCACAACGTTGGCCATTCTTCTTCAGCTTAATCAAAGCTGCAGAACAGAAAATACAGGAGGAAGAAAGTGACTGTTCCCTTTTTTTAATGGGATTGGCAGCAATGGGTCTCAGATAAAAATTTAATTATCCCCTAAGCCTCTCTTAATTAAGATATTTCAATCAAAGACAGACAGATTCATCTCAACAGCACCTGATTTCACAGCAAATTGACGACTGAAACATTCAGCTACTCCCCTTGTGGGAATATTTATTTTATGCTGTGCTCACTGAGCACATTTTGCTTCACTGCCTTTGTAGAGAAAGGGGAAGACAGAAAATACATATGTATCCTCCCACCTTATAGTTAAATAACAGTGACTTATCCCCAACTTTCAGCTGAAATAAGTGGGATGTGCAAGTACTCACTGCTTCTGAAAGGACTGGCCACTGGCCTAACTCCAATTCCGTTTAAAAAAGTAATTACACCAAGAGCTGGTGTATTTTATGTTCTGTTATCACCAAGTTCAACAAAATTCAAGATCTTGAAAATAAAGGAATAAAAACCCAGGATATTTCAAAACCAAGCTTCTGAAAAACCCCTACTAACCCCTCATGGGGCTGAAAACAGTGTAAATATGAAGCTGTACAGCATCATATGACCAATACTGGAAGGTATCAAAACCCTGTAGCAGGTTCCCCTGTAACAAATCTCTTTCATTTGGAGCAGCAGAGGGGGCTTTGTGTTTGGTGGAACAAGGGCAGCAGTTGGTTTGGCCACACCACTCAAAGAGAATAGAGCTGAGGTACCGTGGACACACCTCGTAAACCTTCCCATCACGCCTTTTGGAAGCTCAAGGTTTTGTGAGCACATCTGTGCAGAAAGCAAGTGATCCCACTGGATATTCTTATTTCTCTACCAACTACAATTTTTGGCCTTGGTGGAAGAGTATCTCACAGGTTGAGAAGCCCACACAGACCTTGCCTCCAAGACTCAGCAGCTTGTTCTTCCTTGCCTTCCTGCTCTTCCACACCAACTCTGCCTGTTTCTGAATCCCCCAAACTTCCTAGCAAACACCTGTGTGGTAGTTTGTTTCCCTTGGAAAAGTGTTCAGCAGGAAACAACTCTTCTGCTGCATCAGTAGAAATCACTGCCTGGACAGAACACAACCCCACATCTTTCCCCCAGTTTCTGCCTGCTTGTTTGTTTTTGCAATTGGGCTCATCTTAGGCACTCCATGTTCAGCTCTCCCTCAGTCTGGACAATGCAAACTCGTGAGGCATGCCAAATTTCAGAGTAATTAAAAAGCCTATTAGGTGGTTTACATATGAGATGTTTTACACCAGGATATTTCAGAGCAGAGTAATGCCTCAAATCTAGTTCATCTGGTACACTGTGACAGAGCTCCCACCAACACAGAATCTGAATGCTTTTTGCATTCAGAAAATATTCACCATCTGGGTGCAAAAAAGCCAGTACATGCCTGACCTAAAATATTCCTAATGTCAAGCTATTACAGTCTCATAGACAAAGTGCTCACACAGCTTGATGCCCTGGGGTGATGTGCCACCTTTCACAAGAGCAGAACAGAAAATAAGGAGTGAGTTGCTGTTCCATTGTCATTCTGACTAATATTATAAGGTCAATCAGAAGGGCATTTAACTTCTGACTGATAAGACAGCCAATTTTTAAACCTATCTCAGTGTAAAAAATGATTCTTAGTAACATAGATTTTCAGAGCAGATGGGGTTATTATATTCATCTAGTCAGATCCTTTATACAATACAGACAATAGAATTTTACCAAGTAATTCCTGCATCAAGCCCACAGTTTCTGGTTCAGTTGAAAAAATGCCTAATCTCACAAAGACTTGAAGTGATGATGAATCTGCCACAAATCTAGGTAAATTGCTCCAAAGGCTAATTATCATAATTATTTTAAATTTGCAATTTATTTTTCATCTGAATTTGTCTAGCTTTCAGATGCTGTTATAACTCTGGTAAAACTAAGAACCTCTGGAATCAAAAGCCTCTCCTAGCATCTATGATTTTTTCACTAGCAAGGCAGTTTTTAACACACCAACTAAACTTGAAACTGAATATACAGAAAATAAAACCATAGGAACAAAAATACTCACCAATATCATGTTCAGTAGGGTTGAACACTGAATACTCAGGATGCAAGATGTATTTCTCTATTTCAAATGTCTGTGTTACATCAGTAGTTTTATTAAATATTTGCTGACCCAGAACTACTCTAATAGTGGATTTTAGGGGGCTGTAATACAAAAGAGAGAACAAGCAGTTCTGTGATTGACAGGACAAATGCAGCCAATTTTTCAGTGGCTATGTATCCTATGAACTGGTGTAACCCCAGCCTCCCACCACATCCATTATTTACCCTCTCCTAATGTCTTGACCTGTTTCCCAGGCTTCCTGCCTACTGAGAGCAAGGAAAAAGATAACTAATGTTACAGTGAGACCCAGGCTTTGTGGGTCCTGATTAGCCTCATGAAAGGCTGCTGCTTCTTGACAGAAGGGAAACGCAAGCACAGGCACTGCTGCCCAGCTGCTGTCTGGCTAACAAGCATCGTTGGGGGCTGTAAGCACTTCTTGTTCTACAAATTTAAGTGAGTCAACTTCAACCAGACTTTGCCAAGGAGTACAAATATTACAGAGAAAGAAATGAGGGATCAAAAGATGAGTCAGTGGTGGATATCTCATTTCTCTGGGGAACCAGTCTCCTGAAAAATTAACAGGCATGGGCCAAGATTTGAAAGGCACTGGCACACTGGCAATTCAGGAACATCTGGGCAGCCTCCACCTGCTCTGAGATTAGATTTATCTGTGTAAAATCTGTTGTCCAGAATCAAAAGCAACCTGGTGAAGGGAGGTTCCAACAGCACATGGATCTAACGGGAAACACCACAACCAGAGGAGAACAGTTTTTGCAATTCACATCATCTTTTTCTACTATCAGTTTTTTACTTTAAAAAGACCATAGTCCTCCGATATCCAGTGTCCTAGGACAGAAAACTGATAAGGACCAGTAAGTATAGCACTTGGGAAGCAAGGGACATTTGGGAATAATCAGGAAATTATCAGTGTTTGGGGAAAGCAATACGTTCTCTACCTTTGAAAGCAACAGAATTCACAATTCACTCTTGTTTTAAAACCAATTCAATCTTATTTTAAAACCAATCTGCATAATTCTTCAATGAGTTTAGTTAGCGTCTTCAACATGGAGCTCTCATATGTTTTGGTATGTTTCTCATATCTGCTGTCACACATCATGGATGGATACGGAGTTGTTAACATCACTGCAGTTTCCCTGCAGTCATGGACTTAAAGGAAAGACATTCTGGCTCATTGCAATGCAGAGAGCCAGCAGCAACCCTTCAATAAGAACTATGCTTAAGGTTAATAAAGGAAAAGGCAATGTTTATTTTGTATTACTGGAATACAAGAGGACAATAAAATTGTTCTTTGATCGATATGTAAGGCCATGATTTTCTCAGTGTTTTTGCAGTAGTAAACCAGCCTCCTTGCAAATCAGATTCTGGGCCTGTAAGACAGAGTGGAAGTTCGCACAGATTTTAGGAGCACTGAATCGTTCTAGTATGATTTACAAATGGCTCATTCAGGAAAAGAAATAAAACAGGAAGGGTTACAGAAAAGGAAAAAAAAAAAAAAGAAATAATTGAGCTGCACAGGTATCTATTGTCGCCTAGTGGAAAACAGTTGGAATTGTGATTACCAGAGGTACTAAACAAACAGAGGAGAGCAAATTACAATGCAGTAATTATGGAAAATCTGTATGTACCAAACCAGCAGCTGGAAGTGGGTGGAAATGTCCTGAATAGCTGCCAAAGCTAGTAGCTATTTCACAACATTTGAAAAACAAATGCATTGTGGCTTAAGCTCCAAATGCTTCAGTACAGCATTCACAGTGGTATTATTAGATCTACAAGCTATCAGTGTATGTATTCTGGCACAAGGTTTCTATTTCTCTTGGCTTCTTTACTATGCAAAGGAACAATAGGTATGAAATGATGTAATATTTTTCCCTTCAATGTGATCAAACTGAAATCCGGGCAAGTGTTCAACATTTGTAGAAAATTAAGTATTTACAATAAAGTAAGAACATCCTATAGACCCACAGGAGGAAAAAAAAAACATCTCTTAAGAAAATCAGAAAAAAGTTTAGTTCTTCCCTGTGGTTTTTTGTAAAGCTCAGCCCACCCTATTTGTGTCAACCTACGGTAATTTATTGTCTCCAATAAATCACTGTGTGGCTGTTTCAGCTTTTTTGAACAAAACACAGCAGTGAGCATAGTCATCTCTGTTATATCTCAAAATAGGCATAAACATTTGAAAAGGTAACTGAGAAGATGCAAAATACTTCTACCTCCCTGCAGATTCTTGCACATGCAAACTCCCATTCTGTGTCCTACTTCACCCTACCTTTTTCCTTCAGCCAGTTCATTTCATTTCTTTGAGACTACTTAAGGAACAAGATAAAGGCTTATAAGATTATAGAACTCCAAGGTATTTTTTAGCTAGTGAACAGCATCCAAATTGCCAAAAACTCCTTTTGACACATTGGTCTTTTATAATCTCATCTTCTCTCTTACTTGTTTCAGTTCAGGTTTGTTGTGAGGACCCACTGTCACGTTAAGGGGTCATTTTACCTGTTAGCAAAGCAGTGTGCTGCTGACACAACCCAACAAGTCTGAACGAGGCTTCCACCGCAGAAACTCTCTCCAATATATATAGCTGCTGTCCAGGGATGCGATCCAGGCAGAGATGAAGATCCCCCAACAATCCTAGGTCTCACAAAATTTCTTTTTTTATGTCTTCTCCCACATGGTCTTTTGGTAACTGCAAAAGTCTCTACCGTGTCTGGAACTGGTGGCCTCCTTTCCCTGCTTGCTGAGATAAAAAGGGATATGGCATCAGTCTATAAATCCTTGTGATTTCTGAGGACTGTAACTTTTATAGATTTTTCAAAAGAAAGATTCATTATTAGGGATTAAATTATGGAGTCACAAACTGGTTCAAGTTGAAAGGGACCTTCATGATCATCTCATTCCAACCTTCCTGCCATGGGCAACGATACCTTCCACTAGACCGGGTCGCTAAAAGCCCTATCCAACCTGGCCATGGACACTTCCAGGGATGGAGCATCCACAGTTTCCTTGGGCAACCTGTTCTAGTGTCTCACTAACCTCCCAGTAAAGAATTTCCTCCTAATATTCAATCCAAATCTACCCTCTATCAGTTTAAAGCCATTACCCCTTGTCCTGTCACTACAGGTCCTTGTAAAAGGCCCTCACCAGCTCTCTTGTCACCCCCTTTAGGTAGTGAAAGGTTCTGTAAGGTCTTCCTGGAGCCTTCTCTTCTCCAGGCTGAACATTATCCTTAAACATTTACATAAAACTGAATTTTATTCAGTAACTCAGGAGACTTGCAAGACAGAAGCTATGCCTATTCCAAACACTGGTACACGTGTTCTGGTGTAATTTAAATGCACTTATGAACATTCCCAGACACTGTTTCATTTACCAGTACAAATTCAATCTTCCTGTTATGCATGATACATCACATCTTCATTTTCTAATTCTAGACTGAGCTTTGAAATTGGGATAGCAAGGACCAAGGCATGTGTGTTAATATCATCTATCAAATTCTTTAGAACCATATAAGAGAAATAAAAGCAGCACATTATAAACCAACTTTTCAAATTAAAACTCTGTTCGAAAGGTTGGCTTCAACATTATTAACAGGTAAATATTATTTGAGGGGAAGAGCAGAATCTTTCAGGTTGGGAATTAAATACTATGTGTCATACATCTTCAGGATGCAGACTTTTCATTGCTCACAGAGGCCCATTCCCTTCTCCGGACCCATAATTCCCAGAGTGATGACAATTTGTACCAAAGCATCAATCATTTCTGACACTTTGCCTCTTCTAGCAGAAAATTCAGGGATATTGGCATTACTGTGACTGAAAACAGCAGTATGACACCACTGCTATTTCAGGACAAGAATCACAGATTCTATCACAACTCCAAAAAATGCAAAAGAAGCCTGTTGTCATTTGACTCGCTGCAAACAATAAAGTATTAAACACTCCTGGGAACTGTAGAACATTCAAAATTATACTGCAAAAGCTTGTTGTAGTATCAATAAGTCTCCTTCATTCATTCATAACATGGATTTTAAGAAAGCCTTTACATACCACAAGTTGGAATGTCACAATACTCCCAAGACAAACTGTTGTCCTTCATGATGTAACACCATGGCTTCTCATCATCATCTGGATTTCTAATTAATTCGGGGGAGAGAGAATTACAAGCATTGACCACTGTGTTGTTCCAAGCTTCCCAGAGGTTTTCTGCTTTTTCCTCTTGCCCCATGCAGAGCACTGACAGGACTCTCAGGTTTTGAGCCATCTGACAAAGTGCTGAAGCACCTGTTAACCCCTACAAGGGGAACTCTTCATCCTAAAGCTAACCAAGCCTAAGGTTCTCTAGGACCTGAAATACAGACACATGACTAAACACCTGTAAAACTTGCCTACAAGTATTTGGATGCATGAGCACGTTCACAGGGTTTAACTACAGCCCACACTGAAGTGCTTTAACAGATATGAGCTCAGCTATTTTCAGAACTAAATCCCATGGGAGAGACTCCTTTTTTAGGTTATTTTTTTAAGTGAGGAAATTCCAACACAGGTAGATTCATAGAAAATCCATAACAAGAATAGCTAGCAAAAATTAATTTGCAAAGCTCAGGTTCACATTCCCCGGAGACTCTGAGGAAATGAAAGACTACCCCACGAAAAAATTGTATTCTTAAGAAAGGGGGGGAAAAGGAGTAAAGGAAACTGTTTAGTCCTTTGTTACCTTGGTGTCTTGGTTTGATTCCATTAGGATTTCTCTGTGGTACAGCCTGATTGTCTTTATCAATGCCTTATAAGTCACCAGAAATTTGCCCAGTGTACTCCTTCAAGAGTATAGGGGAACTTTGAAGACCCAGAAGGATCTTTATTAAACCAAGAAAAATAGACAAGGTAATTTAGGGCTCCAGTAATTCTAATTTCAGTTGGATTTATCACAAGTAGTATCTGTTATTGTAAGGTTCTTCAATAATTTTTTTCTTTTTCAATCTGACTGCTCTTCAGAAAAAGATTAGAGCACTTTCAGATTCTCAGAACTGAAGAAGCAACAGAGGTTGAGTCATCCTCTGCCAACAATGTTTCTAAATTAGACTATTTGAAGAAGATATCTGCAGGATTATATAGTGCAGCAGAGATATCCCCAGAAATTGTAACAAGCTGACAAAAAAGTGAAAAGCTTTTTTCTCAGCTCTACAGTAAGATGAACACATCAGCTCCTACACCATTTTGTTCTTTGCATTTCAAATCTGAAAGTGAATATTGGGCATAAATGATGTAAATCAAAGGGTTCAGGTTTTATCGAAGTATAAAATATGTACCAGATAAATTGCCACGTTGTGCTGAGACACCATAAATCAAATACTGAAGTGCTTGCATGAGGACGAAGTCCTGGAAAGCAATTTGGGAGTGTTTAAAGGAGGGGGTAGGAATTGCTTATTGTTAGTTTGTTTTAGATAGAGAAGAGCTATTTCAGCATGCATGCGTGCTTTTTATCATCAAACAAATTAGGAAGTGTAGCACATTCTGATTTTCCTGAAATACTGGTCTAACTTCTGTGAAAAAAATAAACCAACAAGCAGAGAACAAGCTAACAAACAAAACTTTATACATCAACCAGTAATTTATGGGGAATCATCCAAAGTTTGCCAGTTTTAGCATTTGCTCATCTCCAGGATGAGAGATGTTCTCTATAAATCGACCTCATCTAAACCTCAGAAATAGGGGGAAAATAAGGTGACTGAGGAGAAGGCACAAACCTATATAGCACAAGCTATTTTCAGTATAGCTCAACAGAAAACTTCAGCAGAAATGTAGTTTATCAGTATGTGGTTCAGTCAAAATTGTAACAGTGTGAAATCTTATTTGGCAATATCTTTGCTTTGTAAGAAATCCAAGAAATAAATTTGACATCCCATCTCAATATTATTTCAATGTAGTGCTTTGATTTTTCATTTTCTCATTTGAAAATATTTTCCTTTATGATACATCTTTCACAAACAAAGAATCAGAAATTAAATTTAACCATTTCGATTTAGCTACTGCATTGCTTTCTCCTTTTGGACACGCATTAATGAACAATTTCAAAAGTTTTGCTCTATGGTCTCATTTGAAAAAATAAACATTCCCCAGAGAAAAAAAGGACTTAGTATTTCCAACATTGTTTTGTGCCTGAGCTTCTCTTGGCAGACCCAGCTATTTATTTAGCCTATTACCAGATCTTGTCTTCTGTATAATCCTCTTGTCAGGCTGCTAAATTCAATCTAGATTTTCTGAGACCAGCAAAACACCTGCTTTGAGATTCCCAGCCCTTCTTCTTTCCACAATACATCCACCTCTTGCTGCACAAATACAGGGCAAACAAGAACTTTCCTTACCTGCAGTAAGGGAACGGCCCCAAGCCAAGCTGTACTGCTTTCCCAAGGCTGTCAACGTGAAGCTCTTGGTACAGCAGGTCTGAATCCCAAGGCAAGCAGCTGTGCCCAGAAATGGTTGTCTTGGCCATGCCTCTGTACTCTGTGCCATTGCCAACATAGCACCGATGGCTCGGAACTGGCAGAGAGAGAGACTGGTCAGGAATCAATGCTAACTGCCTGTTCAATACTTACTTCACAGCTGTGAGGTCCTACACGAGAGCCAGCAGGCCCAGTTCGGTAAAGAGCCTTTCACCTTGCACAGGAACTGAATGCATCAAATGAGGATGTTTTCAATAAAGAAAAAGTAACCCAAGCAGTTAAAACTTCTGTTTAAAACTAGTAGTAAGTTAACCTCATTTTACACATGCACAAATAATTACTCAAGAGGCAGAAGGGCAGAAAATTAGACCTAAAATTTGTACTGCGTGTGGAAGATTTCTGTCAGCAATCTGCAGCAAAGTCAGCAATATGGATGGGATTCCTCTGGTCTAATTTTAGACACAACTGAGCTCATCACTGGAGACTCACTTTTTAGTCAATTAAGAGAAAGAGGGATTGCTAGTGCCAAACTGATCCAGCCTGTTTGAGGTGACTTTTTAAAATGTGGTGGATCCCATATACTCCTGTCCACATTAACTGAATCTCCAATGGTAATATAGAATGCTTAAGCCAATCAGCTCAATAAAGATGTATGTGTTGAAAAGTAGTGAAAACAATCTTGCCCTGCCAGCAAGTGATTAAAAGGCCTGATTTTTGAAAATACTTATTATGGCCTCGTGTACACACGCGCATATATATACACTATACCTGTGTATATTACATATATGTAGCTACATAATGCAAATACATCTACTTTGCAAAAATTGAACTAGTAGGTTGAATTGTCTTGTTCAAAAGACATTTCTTTATCACCTGCATTATTTCTTCAGATAGGTCTAGCACATACATATTCTATGACCTATATACTCAGCTGCCAACATCTATCAACAGCACATACCAGCATTAGGCTGAAAAACATATGGGGATGCATTTGTATACAAATAGCTCCACTGAGCAGAAAGCCTACACCTCAAAATACGGCTCAGAGTATCCCAAAGGAAACAGAAAACCATCTAATGTACAAAGAGGATTAATTGTGACCAAGCCTCAGAAGGTTTCTTATCCCAACCATGTCACTGTGACTTATCCTTGACATCTGCAAGACTGGTGGAATCTTCTTCTAAACTTAACAAACATACTTAGAGGTACAACATCGTGCATGATATTGCCTGAGTGTTGAAAAACACCCTGTGAGGATGATCCATCACACTACACAGTGTAGACAGCTATTGCCAAGGATCTGTTTATTCTGACAGAATAAGGTGACACATGAACCAGGGCCCATAACCAGCACTGAACTAGTGAATTGCAGCACTGAACTGCTGATGCCAATTAGTGTTCCAAGTCATCAGTGTAGTGACAGGCCTCAAAATCACAAGCAAGCATATGGCATACATTTGGAAGCTGGAGGTCAAGAAGTTTAGTGCAAGAACTTCAGTGTGAGTTAACATACAAACACCTAGCAAAATTCACTCTCTAGCTTGTCTTGGCAGACACTTTTGAGAGGATGGGACCACAGTTTGTCCCACCCACACCCTTGAACCAAATTCCCTTTATTCCAATTACTATGAATTAAACATTAAATCAAACTTTGATTTTAACCACCATAATCCAGGAGCTCACAGAAAATAATTTGTCTATCATTTGTATTGCTAACAATAGTAACCATGTCTTGGCAATCCTGCCATTTATTTTCTGGACAACTTGCAAGTTACGCTGCTTTGTTTACCTGAAACAGTGTCATGAAAATACCACCATCATGCTGTATGCTAAATTCTTTCATTTTTCCAGGCACATGCAAAATGCTGCTTTTATGTGTACCTGACTTACTACATTCAGAAACAATTTAGAGTTGACTACATTTATAAGAATGAAACGAGATTCTATTTCAGTGCAAAACCAGAGCCATGTTCTGCAATACAAATGGTTTGGACATCTTGCAGATAGTGTTTAAAAGTTGTGCTCATCCTTGTCAGTCTTAAAATCCATTGTATCTCTGTTTTGTCAGGTCTGCCAGTCATTACTAAAGCTGCCAGAATATTTTAATGGAAGAGTTTGGCTCTTTTATAAACCATTCCTCACATTCTCCTTCTGTAACTAAGAAGTTCAGATTACATATTGCACTTGTTGAGACGAACAGTAATATCTCTCAAACAGTTTTTTTGTTTCTTTTTGGTTTTATAAGGAGTATTTTGGGCACTGACTTAACATGACTTAATCTCATATCTCGTGGAGAGGTTTCTGAGTTAACACAATTCTTTCATTAGTAACTCTGCTCCACTCCTTTATCTGACTGGTTGGCAGCAACACCCTGGTACCCACAGTAGCTCTCATTAATGGGTTCTTCATTATGTAACTAAGGCCGTGAGATGTGTATGCAAAACCTAATACATTTGATCACCTATAATTCAGGAGAAACAGTTTTCAAAAAAAAAATCCCTGCACCTGTTGAAGTCATATAGATCTTTTTCCTCTAATTCTCTTTTTTTTGAGCTGTTACAGCACTGAAAAATTCTCTTTTTCCCTCTTTGTCAGAAATGGTGTGTAGGTGGTCTGCTTTCAGCAGTTCTTAATGGGTTGCTCTGACTGGGAATTGTTCATTCCCAAATCTGTATTGGTTCCACAATGCCTGATAATTCTGAAACATATTTATTTTTTTATGTGTAAGAAAGGAATGGAGGACATAACATGTTTTTTTTTTTCTTCATTCACTTCCCTGTGCTACTGCCAATCCCTATGTTAAGTGTAGAAATGGCCTAAACATTCATATTATGAAAGTTTTGATGCAAATGCAGATTCAAGGTAAACTACAGTCCTATTCCACTATCACTGTTGTTCATTTCTTTTGGGGTGAAAAAAAATATTTAAAATTTCAAACTAGAAATGATGTCCTGTCATGTTTTATTTTTAAAATCTGAGATATTGCAATTGTTCACATAAAACTTTCCAATTGTGTTAGGGTGGCATATTTTATCAGCATGTCACACCAAGTCTTTGCCTTTTAATTTTCCAATAAAAAGCAGGTTTGGGCCTTAAATTAACAGCAACCTGAAATAGCAGTTATACAACCAGTCTAATTGCTAACTGCCTGAACACATTTCACAAACTTTTTGTCTCCATATCCTTTTTCAAGTTCTGTAGTTACATGCCCAAATATTTTTAGGAGTTTGCTTTGGAAGTCTTTCTGCAGAAAACAACATATCTTTCAGATTTTCTTTCCCCAAAACATCTCATCAGCAATTTTCCTGATGCTTTTGAGCTTTGAATGTATTTTCCTTCCAGGTACACATAAGCTGTTTCATTCTGGTAATAAAAATATATTTTTCCCATGATAGTCCTAATTCTGGGACAGCAAAGTTTTAAGTAACTCTTTCCCTCAAAAATGCTTTGTTTCCTCCCTGACCAACCTGTAATGCTGTTATTCAATACAATATTAGAATAATTTATTTTTTTATTGCTCTCTATAAGCTGAAGACAGGAAGGGACAGGAGGGGAAGAGGAAAAGGACATACATCCCCTCTCTGCTTACAAATGCCTTTACAAGTGGTATTCTCCGGTGTCTAAAATACCAATTACCCCAATGGAAGAGTTCTTAGAAAATCATAAACTAAAGCAAAACATTGGTGGAATTAGGAGAACATCCTCCATCCAGAGCTTTCCTGGAGGACATGACCACTCCTGTTGCAGTGCCTCAGGAAGCTCCAGAGCTGGAAGCTCCAAAGGCTGGAGTGCTTTGAGCCTAAGCCCCACATTGCCTGCGCTGGTCTGACTCCAGCACTCACTAGGTAGCAACTGCTTTGCAAGACAGGGCACTCATATCTCTCTTAAGTCTTCCTTACACGTCTGTGAATGTGTATTTTCACCTAAACCTGTTTCATTTACAGAATACACTGAGTTGGAAGGGACCCAGCAGGATCATCAAATCCAACTCCTGGCCTTGCACAGGACACCAAAGAATCACACCATGTGCCTGAGAGCATTGTCCAAACACTTCTTGAACTCAGATAGGCTTAGTTCTGTGACTGCTTCCCTGTTGAGCCCGTTCCAGTGCTCAACCAGCCTCCTGATGAAAACCTTTTCCTGATATCTAACCTAAAGCTGCCCTGACTCAGCTTCATGCCATTTCCTCAAGATGCAAAGCAATGAACAATGACATTTTATGCCTCTGCCTAAGTTTATTGCTTACACAGCCTCAGCACTGCAGGATGTGCTGCTCTTCAAGGCATGTTTTACACGGGTAATTTCAAGTTTCCTTTCTGTGTGAGCTCGGACTCATCAGATGCCTGCAGAAGGGTCTGTCTTTTCTTGATTCCCCTAGAAGTTCCCTGACCTCCTTTTGTGGGTATCTGTGAGTTCCCCTCGGAGATGAAAGGTGTGAAAGCCTTTGATTTCAGGGAGCTGCGCTTCCCCCACTGCACACACAGCTAACCACTAGCCTGGGCTGGCAATAAATGTGTGACAGAAAGGAGTCTCCAGTATTCGTAGAGATTGCTCTTACAGGCATCTCATTTCGTCAAATAATGCACTGAAACACAACACACACGGACACACACCCTGCCACGTATTCTGAAAGCAATAAGGCAAATATTCCTATGCAAAATGAAACTAACACCGCACAGAGAGCTTTGAAAGACAACTACATTAACTTAGCCCTGCTTCCAAAGGAAGATTTGGGTTGTCTTCCACCATCTCCCTGTGCCACTGAAAATCTCTGTAAATATCTGAGAAGATGCCCAGGTGGGCATAGACTTCACAGAAGAAAGCAGTTGCCTTTTTTTTTTCACTCTTTAATGACACAAATGTGAAATCTAATGACTAGGGACAGAGGACTGCATGGCAGCAGCCTCAGGACTGGACTGTTCCTGGCTTGATGCAAATTGCTTCACATTTTCACTTCTGTCTGTGAAAGTGAGAATAACAGCAACCTCTGTAGCTTTCAGAGTTTGAAAATTAAAGATGCTATGCCCACAAGTGAAGTATAAGGGAAGCTATAAATCTATATAGCTATATTTCTGTATCATTCAGTCATACACTTATAATATTTACCTGGATTTCAATGTTTCTATTTGGGCTTATGATTTCATACAACAGCAGATTGCACTGATTTATAACAAGTAATTGATTCAAATAACTGTGCCACTTTCTGGTTTGTTGAATAGCAGTAAAAACTCTACCACTGAAATGAATCCCTGCTGGAACTGTAGCCCGATTATGACACATACAAACAATCTGTCTGAGACAAAAACTAGGCAGAAAGGTGAAAAAATTGGCATCTTTTTGTAATGAATTAAATGTTATAGAAACTTACCATGTAAAACAAGAATGGATTTAAGACTGGGAAAATGAAGTGATTTACATAGCACAAAAAAATCTCTTTCAGTTGCATTCTAACATAAGGATGGGATACTTCATTTACTGAAACTAGACTTATTTTTGAATATATTTCTTCTTCAAAGTATCTCTGTACCTTCGTACTTGCAAATGCTTAGATCAACAGAGCTAAAATTGGAGAGATTTATGTTTCTTATAAAAGCTAATGTACAAAGCTACCTTCTGAGTAAATTGAATTCTTTAATATAAAAGTTTAAATCCAGAAATCTATAAACTCTGCCAGTATTTTCTGACAGCTTGGAAAAGTAATACTCTAGATAAGAGGAAGGACTGTCTCTTCCACTTCATTTTTCTATTGATTATCTTCAATTGTAGTACAATAGTTATGATTTACAGAGTCATGAATGCAATCAAATAGAGCTGAAAGGAGAAATGTATTTAGGAAATAGGTTGTCAAGAGGTAAGGGAAAGAAATTCAAGCAGCAAAAAGCAAATTCCAGTGCTATATTACTTCAACAGTGAAACAACCTATTGCACAAACTACCTTACAGGATTTTCAAGATATCTGAGTACCTAATTCGTAGTGAAAGTTTTCACTCTGTACCTATACCCATAGGTCCTTATGTGTTTATAGTATGAGCCAAAATAAGTCCCTGGACAGGAATAGAAACAGACTATATAGTAATTAACGATGGTCAGCAGATGAGCAGTTGCAGTGTAGAGAGACAGTAACGAGTGGGGTGGTCTCTGGAGCCCTCAAAGCACCCAGTATGGGCTGGAGGGAGAAAGCAGGCAATGGGAAAGACAAACAATACAGTAATCCAAGGATGAGCTGAAAGCCTGTGAGCTGCTGTACCGTGTCTTCCACATCCTTTCTTCAACTACCTTCCTAACTGACAATTATACAGGAAAACAGACTGCGTGGATTAAGGGATGTCAGTCCCCTCACATTGCAAGAGAAGATGTGCCCTCTATAAAACATAATGAACTGGTACCACTGTCATGTCTCAAATAAAGCAAAAATAGGATTAAAAACACCCTTATGGGTTTGAATTAACCAGCACCCAGTAACTAATACTGCTGCCAAGTCAGGCACTCAATCACAAGAGTAAGGACTAGGCAGCTGCTTCATATTAGCAGCTGCTGATATTAATCATATTAGTTTATACTAGGATTACAACAAAGACTCATCATCCACAAAGGTACCACTCTAGGAGCACAGAGGGCACCACAGGAAACCTATTGCCCACCAATATCTGGCAAATGCATTTCTCTGTGAAAATAAAGAAGTTCTCTGCTGATCTTCAGCCTACTCCTATCTGGAAATATAGACTCTTTCTTGAGAAATATTTGCCTCTTCCTTGGGATTTGCCTTTTCACTCAATCCTCCCGGAGTTAATCCTTGCTATATGCTTGCTACCAGTATAGCTCATCATCTCCTCTTTAGCTCACATTTGCCAAGGTGTCAGCTGTTAATGACTAACCCATAACCTCCATGCAAACAGTGGGTTTTATGTTTTTATGTTTTATTCTGTATTAGCCAAAATGCTTATTGTTATCCTAAACCTATAAAGAAAGATGGGAGATCAGAATAGCGTTGCTATTATTGGTCACATCTGTCACCTGCATAAATGATGCCTTATAGCTGTTTTTTTGCAAAGCCACAGTTATCTCCTGTTCACCATTCCCTAGATTGGCACTATCTCAGTGCAATGAATCAGAGGTGGGTACCTGGTTGACAATGCCATGCTCACTTATTTCATCTTCCAATCCCCCCTACCATTTACCACTGCAGGTGACAGTCTACTGTGTAACCTCTTTCTCCATGTAACTCCAGCTTTGTCTGAATTATTTTGGAATAATTCAAAAGCTAATAAAAATCCAACCCCCCCTTACTATTTCTGCAGTGGTGCCCTGGGCTTTCTCTTCATTATCCTTGCATTATTAATCCATGCCTTCCCCTCCTGCATCTTCCCAGGGGACCCATAAAACTTTACCTCTGCAAATAAAATAATCACCTCTCCAAGCTATATTCAGCCATAACTGTGCTTTTTTATCTGCTGTTCCATAATAACTTTATTCTTCTTCGGCCTAGTTTTATTACTAGTCCCAGTTCTTCATACGTGCAAGCAACAAGCATCATTTCAGCCCCACTTAGAAATCCTCTTCAAGTCTTAGTCACAGATGTATTTGTCCAAGTTCAGTGGGGAACTGGCTGGCTGGTTGAAGACTCACCATTGTGAGCCAACAGACCTCATTATTATATTTCACCCTATTTCTTTTTTTTTTGCCTCTTATGATCCTAGAAAATAAAAAACTAAACACTAGTCCAAAAACATTCTAGCAGATGGTAAATATAAACCAAAAAGTTAAGATGTATTATCTTCTGTCTTCTTCAGAAGAAAAAGTTTTAAAACTTTCCTTCTAGTCTCCAGAGCTGAATTTCCTTTACTAAAGTACCTTTTTTAGTAGAAAACTGCAAACACCCTATTTCAGTAAAAGAACCACTGAAAAGGTGGGTTTGCTGTCATTTTTACTAATTCTATTACCTCATACTCCCCCAGTTTAACCCCCAAAGATGTGGCCAAGAAGGATTTTTTTTTTCCTGTATGTAATTATATACTCAGCTATTCTGTCATCTTCCTTTTCTAAGAATCTTCAACCTACATCTGACATACACCACATCTCCTTACATAACCATACGCCTTCCACAATTAGCATTCCAACTCATACTTTCGTTAAAGCTATGGTGCCACTCTTATTCCATTACCCACAGCCTAATGAGGGGGGAAAGAAAAACAAAACAAACAAACAAAACAAAAAAAAACCCACAACAACACTAGAAAACATAAAGAGGTTTCAAAAATACTTTCACCAACTTCACAGTTCATCATGACCAAAATCATGGTCAAAATCAGTGTTGCTACCTAAACCTTAATCCAAAGAAAACTCAAAACGTATAATCCTCTGTGCAGTCCTCCCGACACTCTCAAACCTGCTGTAAGCCACAACCACAGCGACACAAATCCAAACAGGCTTTCCATGTCAGACAGGCTTTCTGTGTGCTGCTTTCTACTTCTTCTTTAGTTTAACCATGAGAAGCGCCGAAATCTGGCACTTAGTACACGGCTACCTTGTTTTCACAAACGGTTCCACAAGAACACACCCTGAACTGTTGCTGAGTCCTGATACAACAAATGAGCCATAAATAAACCCCATATAGCCATCAAGAACAATGTACCACCCAATGTTTAAGGTAATCCTACACCATAAAAATCCAGTTGAAAGCTGACAAACCACCTAAATCTGTAGTGTTAAACCCCACATATCTGTACCAGCTATTCCTCTGATAAAAAGTAACACAACAAAGGCACATAAAAACACTAAAAGTTTCAGGAAAAGACTTGACAACTAAGTAAACAGGATAAAGATATCCCACTAACATTTCCTGCAATAAATCAAGAATAAATTTAAAATACAAGTAAGCACCCCAAACTTACTGAAAACCCACACCCAAAAAAAAGCAGTAACAAAGCAATGGTAAGGTGAAGAAAGTGATTTTACATGGAAACTGGGCAAAATATATATTAATTTCCACTGACATATCAACTGAGGCAAATAGTGTGAATGCAATGGGAGGGTTTCAACCACAGAAGCTGAGAAGCACCAATCCCTTGAAAAAAAGTTCTACATCTCCCTCCTTTACCCTTCAACTCCCTTTAACTTCTCCATAAATCTTATTGTCATGAATTATCTGTCCTCTGGCCAAATAACTCCTCCTCTTTCTTCAGCTGTGAGTCCCTCTGTGTTCACCTAACATCTCCACTATGGCTCCCATCTGTTCAAAGAAACATAAAATGTCAAAGTAATTTTAAAATTACGTGTTTGTAACTGTCTGTCATCAGTAATCACCTGCAATGAAGTTAAATATTCTGGAGATAAATATCTCTCATAAAAATTCCCTCTCCATTCCCTATAACAACTTGGGCCAAACACAAAATATCCTGCTCACATCGTCCTCGGGTTTCACTTCTCGCTCACAGCCAAAGTGGCTGTGACTGGGACCTTTTTATTACTTTCTATGTACAGTGAGACAACCATTGCTACTCATGGTTGGATAATTAATTCTGCATCTTCACCTAAAGCCTGGATTCAGAGCTCTTTTAAGAAGAGCTCTGTTTCCAGAGAGAATAAAGCTTCTCTTTTTTAATACAAATTCCTTTTATCTGAAAATAGGTGCATATTTAAGAGCAATTATATGAATTAAACTTAATTAACCATGGATCCCTGAAAAACCTTAAACATCACCTGTTTGGGGAGAGATTTGTTGAAGATTTATCTAATTTCCTTTGAAATTAAACCTTGCTAAAATCTTATGCATATAAACTGTCTCAGAACATTTTTTTAAAATGGCAGTTCTTTCTTTAGTACTGAAAGTTTCTTCTTTAAGGACAAGAAAATAATGTATTACCACAAAGAAAAGAAATCTATATTAGAAACTGTCTTTTGTATATCAATCTCCTTTGTTATGGATATCTCCTATGTTACTTCTATCACCTCCCATATTTTTAAGTCAGCTCATCCTTTTCCAGTAGCTGCATGGTCATTTACGATAATGGCTTGGCAATATATATACACACATACGTATAATGATTGTTTGCAAGAAAATTTTAAGATAATTTTTTAGTGCTGACAGGGACCCTAAAGTCCAAAAAAAAAAGTAATGGACAGATAAATAGATATCTTTAAAATCACAAAAGTTGTCATTATTCCATTACTCACTGTTCAAAGGGGAAGAATGAAATTACCAGGCAGTAGGTTTCTAGTTAACAATAGAAAATACTGCTTCTCATCACATCTATTTCAATTCTGGAACTTCTTGACATGGCATGTTGTGGAAGGAAAAAGCATAAAGGAGTTCTAGAGAGTTTAGACAAATTCATGGAAAACAGGTAAAAGTCTATCAGGTATGATGGTCCAAGCATGTGCAAAGAAAAGCCTCAACTGTGAGAAGTATTTCTCAGTAATTTCCTGCTACTTTCTTTAGTCCTCTGTCTACTTTGGCAGCGTTTGAGTTACAATATTACTTAGACTCGTGATCTGCCTCAGAAAGGTACATTGTTTATTAATATTTGTGAGTATAATGTTAAGATAAATTAGCTGGTTTTCCAGCTAATTTCCATATCAAGACTGGTTATTCTTTGTATAAGCTGAGGACAGAGGACATCAGAGAGACCTCAAACACATCACAGCTCAATAACAGTTTGAGAGACTTACTGTTTATTAAACTGATTGCTTTTTTTTCTATTAAAAAAAAAATAAGGCATTTTAGCATCACACTTTGGGCTTAAGTTTGCCTCTACAGCTGAATAATTCAGAATAAAGTACATTTAGGAGACACTGTAACTTTCTCTGAATCAAGCATTACAAACACAAGCTATTCAGACTAAAGGGTAACTTCACAGTTGCATCCTGTTAAACAAGGGAAACTATAGAAGACAGTAAGAAGGAAACAAAGAAAAAAAGCCAGCTGTGGTCACAGCATCAAATTGAAGGGTTAAAAAAACCCTTAATGCAACACATATTTAAAAATCAGTTCTCTGTGCTCTGAGATTAGAAGCTCCTATTGCTTTAACCAGAATGCCATTGTCCTAGTGTGATGATAGCACCAGGTCTAGAGACCCGAGCACTAATTCATTTGCGTGAATATAGAATGACTAAATCCTGGCAAAGAGGGTTTTGTTCATTTTTAAATCTTGTTTCCAAGGCCCTGACACATAAACACACTCCTTCGGTTCCCATTTTGTGTGGGAGTGTTAGGCAGCTGAACACAGATGGATTGCAAGCATCCAAAGCCATTTGTTTAGCAAACCAAATGTTTGCTTTATTATTTTCAAGTAATCAAAGAGCACCTGCTTATTTCTTGTTCTAAGCTAGTCAGACAGAAACCGGTATTACAGCTATAACACTGTCATCCTGATGTTTATACTCCAGCCCCAGCTAAAATAGTGCTCCCTAGGAAGAACTTAAAAGAATCACAAACCCATTTTGCATGATTCATCAGGACCAGTTCGTACACCATCCAGTTTGCCATTTCACTCCTGTTATTTGTTATTCCAGCTGTACTGCTGGTCCCCCAAATGGATTTTTTTTCCAGCTTGCATAGTTAGCTGCACAATTTGTTAACTATCAGAATAACAAAAAGAACACCGGATACCAATTGCAGTGTTCATGACCATGTTTTTTTACCTCACTACCCATTTGGACCCAATAGGTGCCACCATGGCTGCTGGGAGTCATGTCTTCAATTTTGATGAGCCAAGGGATTTATGCACTCAGAAAGACACAGCCACTGATATAACTTGAGAATTCAGTATGCAAACAAGCTTTACAAGCAGATTTAACTCCTGCAGGGATAAATGTTAAGTCTTCTGGAGGAATGTTATGTCAAAAACTGTGGAGCTTCTAATAAGCAAACAGGACTAACACATAGACACCAAAAATCAGATTTCTCTGCCCTGACCCACCAAAGCAAGCAAGGGTTTTATGTAAGCTGTACCAGGCTAAATTTGCTATTAAAGTTCAAGGTAACTCAAAGGGTGTGCATTTTCTCTTTGCCTACTTCCCACAGTAATCTAGTGCTACCAAACACAGTCAGCTGCTAGATTTTGTCAGAGCATAAATTCCAGTTTTATGAGGGGATGAATGGATGTGTGGGGAGGAAGTCGCTCTAGATTACAACTCTGCGACTGATCCTGCAAAATGGAAGCATGCACTTACCATATGGGCATGAGTAACTGAATTAAAATTTCTGTGATTGATTTTCTATAAAGTTAAGGACATGAACAAATATGTTTAGAAACAGTGTCTCAGTGGTGAAGTGTGTGTTATGTTTTACACTGCAGAGACATATTAGACCCTTGTTCTGTGTCACTCTTAAGCTGTTACAAGAAATGTCCTCAAATGCAGAATACTACACAGAGGCAAAACCCACCAGCTTCACACTCAGATGGAAACATCATATTCTATCTGCCAGTAGGTTGTTATACTTACCAATATTGCAATACTTTCCCCCATAATTTTCTTTGCAATCACATACTGTTTTCCCACTGGAGGTAACCATTTTACACTCTCCACCATTCACGCAAGGATCATGAACACATCCTACAAGCAGAAACCAAAGATCAAACCAAAGGTACAAATTATTCAAGAGAATCAGTCCATTTTTATTTTACTTTAGTATATCTTCTCCGTGCATATCAGTCCATTTTTATTTTACTTTAGTATATCTTCTCCGTGCATACACATTTTTTGGAAGTTTCTCCTACACTTGATATAAATTAAAGGAATTTTGGCTGGTTTCTGCCCACTAAGGTCTGTCTCATTCTTTTTACTGCTATTGGATAATGTCAGCTATTGAAAAATATTATTAATGAACAATAGGTAAAATGGGGGTGGTGATTATTATTACTAGTGATGATGGTATTAACACTTCTTTCCCTACAGAGGGTTCTGCCAATTCTAGACTTGCCACTAAGCTGTATTAAAACTTATAATAACACATCTAGTAGGCAGCTCAGTTAAATATTTAAGACCTGTGATTGGGAAGTATTAAGTCCTATTTAATTTTGCAACTCTCCCATGGATTGCTGATGTCCTAGAAAGCCACCGACTCTCCATACTTTAGTGTCCAATAATGTAAGGTGGGAATAAAAGCACCTACCTATTTCAAAGGGCTTTTATGAAGCTTGTCTGTACTGTAAGTTACATGGGAGTTTGGGCAGGGTAAAAGTCAGCCAGACTGAGTAACAGAATAGCCATACCAGAGCACATATAGAGGTGAGGTGCATGGTTTGCCTTGCAACATCTCTCCTTCCAAACCAAAGGTGCTGTGCTGGTTTCATCGGGTAAGTGGCAACCCAAAGTGCATGCCCTGTGCCTGGCCAGCTGTGTTGAGTATCTGGCAGTCCCAAAACAAGGAGGAGACTTCATAACCTGAGCATTACCCTGGCCAGGAATGGGTAAGTTTGGCCAGAAATCATGGGGACTCTAAGGTCAATGCAGGTTTTATGCGATCCTGGAGGTGGGTTAAGTTTACGTGGTAGCAACTCAAGAGAATAGACTTGAGAAAAAACAGGGAGTTGAAACAGCAATATGAAGGGATTGGAGGTGCACAGAGGAAGATAGAGCAGGGCATGCCTCTCAAGGATGTTGCAGTTTTGGAGGAGAAATTTTATCACTTCTAGTATATAATCTGTTGCATATTCTTGCATGCTGCAGGTCAGGATTACATCCCTCTCAAAGAAAACCCTAAGGCATGTCCCTAAAATTCATCATAATGCTTATAATCGCTTTCTCGGATAAGGATGGACACATTGAAGTGATTTCCTGGGTCGGCATTACTGCTCAGACATGGAAAGGAAGGCTAAAATGTTCTCTTCTAGGGAGGGTATGTGAGCTGCAAGAGCAGCACTACGGTGTGTAACACCATGCAGGCTTTAATATCCTCACTGTCCACAGCTGTAAGACAAAACAGTGCCTTACTTTTGTGTTCAACACGCTCGCACTCGGTCTGGCCGTTCACACAGATGCACTGCTCCACAACTCCGTGTTGGACTCTTGACCAGCTCACGCCCACATCAAAGAACACATAGAGACTGTTGTCAAAACATTTCTCTGAAACAAAGTTTCACAAACAACACAAGCTTTCAGATGTTATTCCTTGCAAGAAGCAGCACCCCAATCTCCATCAATCCCTGTTCATCCCTTCTTTCCCGTTGAGCAGATGCGTGTTTGCTGGCAGTGCTTCTCAAGCAAGCCAGCCTCCACAGTGTGGAGGCACCAAGCCACTGGAGCAGCAGCTCCAAGGACCTGGAGACAGAAGTGGTTTTCTCCTAAGGCATGACAGCATCACCATTACTTAAGCCCTTCCAAAAGTTTGTTCAGCAAACAGGAAAAGTCAAATCAGTGGTATACGCTCGTGTCAGTGCCACTTTAATGCATCATCCACTGAAAAAGGTTTCTTTGTTTATTGTCAGGAGAGAAGTCCAGAGCTGCAGGGAACATGGGCTAGTGGTGGACTTGGCAGTGTAGGGTTAATGGTTGAACTCAATGAACTTAAGGGTCTTTTCCAACCTGAACAATTCCGTGTTTCTATGAAAAGCCTTCATTAAACTTCAGCAAGCACAACTGAAAACCCTTACTGAAAAATCCGGATTCCTTGCTTGATGTGCAGCAAATTGGGAGTGACACCATCCTAAAACTGGAAAAATAACTCAAGCAAAGTTTTTTGGCCTGACTCTACTCCTTTGAAAATGACTGCCCTGAAGGTGGAGCAGCTGCCCAGGTACAAAGTTGACATCACAGGAAAAGTTGTAATAGACCCATATGTGCATATACTTAAGGGATAAGGCATCACCTGAAATTGTGTTGCTTTTTCATGTCTTTATATTAGGTATAAATACTTTCCAAACATGTAAGGGTTATTTAAACCTTAAAACAGCAAAGGAAAGGGAAGAGGCTTTTTGTGTTTCCCATGCTCAGAGCATACTTGGATTTATAATTGTACAGTCAAGCTATTTTCAGATGTCCTGTCAGGAATGGATTGTCTGTCATAACCATTTGGAAATCAACCTACACAAACATTCATGCTGCAGTGGTCTCGCCCATCACAACAGCACCACCTTTTCATTAAGCAAACATTAATGAGCTTCACTTACTACTCATATTTCATGTTGTAACACTCATGGAAGAGGATACTTACTCAGCTGACAATCCTCGCCTGTGAATTCCTCGGGACAGGTACAGTGGTACATCCTATGGCTATGAGTGAGAGAACAGGTCCCTCCATTTTGGCACGGGTTGCTTGCACAGTGATCTAGAGAGGCGACATAAGAGGTTGTTGTTACTAGGTGCCAGATAAGTCAGGCTTTGCTGTGTTAGGCATCCACTTGGTTACGTGAACCGTTTTGGTTCAATGCACAGTGGGTTTAACACCACCTATTAAGATAAAACAAAGTTTATCCAGCCAGTTTACATTGGGTTTGTTTTCAGCTGTACAGCAGCCATATTTATCCAGCTTCTGAAAACCATATGGTAAATCACTGAGCTGAATCTTGTCCCCCAGAGTAACTTGTCCAAAGATGGTAGGTCCAGGCATGCCTGAAGGTGCCAGAGCTGGCACTGCAGTCAGGAAGAAGATGGGACAGGTGCCCACAAGATGGAGCTGTGCCTTTACACTGGGGAGGGAGGAAGGCTGCAGCTCTGCCTCTGCCCGGCTTTCTGCCCTGCAACCTTCGCATTGCAAAGTCAGTCACCGGGATTAGGCATCTCTCTTTCCCATTGCACGAAGGACAACCCTTGACAGAAGAATTTGCTATGGGTTTTTGGATTATGTCTAAAACTGATGGGCAGCTGGAACAAAGGGGGATATTATAAAGCAAAACACAAAGCACATCCAAGTAAATCAGGCCAAGAAAGATTAAATTGGACCAGCCCAGTATATCTGTTTGCTAAAAAATTTTCTAAATCATGGGAAAATGTGGTGGGAGAGGAGCACATGAGCCAGGATAACCCACTAACTCCTGCAACAGAAGATTTACATGGCAATGCACCATGCAAACGTAGTAAGTCTTGCTGTCCAGGCAACGTTCCTGATTTCAGGCAGTGCTGAGGGATGTATCTCCCCTGAAGTTAACCAGCAGCATGTTTACACCTGCTCCAGAGCTGGCCCAACAGCTAGTTTACATTCTAATCTTCTTTTTTAATGCTCATCAAACTCTCTGATGCCAGCTCTGGAGTTACTCAATCCAGGTGCTTCTTCAGCTGGAGAGTGCGGTCCTAAGCACGGGATGCAACATATAGAAGCATAGGCACACACATAGAGGGCCAAGGTGAAGCACAAAAGGTACATCCTGAAGCTTGCTAAAGCACTGTAAATGTGAGGTTGCCCTGCACAGATCAAAATATTTACTTCAGAGAAGAGTGATGTAATTCCTATCAGATAGCAGGTCTGGGTGTATTCACTGGTAGTTTCACTCCAGGATAACATCAAGGGAAAGCAAGTAAAGTCAGTGACATTCCTAATCTTCCTGCTGTTGATAGTTAGGAAATTTCTCGTGGTGTAATATTTCCTCAAAGGAAAATCCTGTATTTCCTATTCCCATTACATCCAAACCATGACTTGATCTCCAAGACATCTTCTGCTGCAACAAGTGCTCAAGTAATTTTTTGTAACCTTGTTAAATCTGCAAAAAGCACTTCCAGTCCTCCATTTCTACGTCCCACCCACCACTCCTGTCTGACCTCCCAGGGCTGTTCGGCGTCCCTCCCCACCTTTGCTGGAGTCCAGCAACAACTTCTGCTCATAAGCATCACAGTTCCCTGCAGGGAATCCTGACCACCAGTAACTATCATTAACTGGGGAGTGCTAAGTCCCTGCCTTCTCAACACTATCTAAAGCACTCTCATGGGCAAAACGCTCTGTGCTTGCTAGCAGTCATCTTGACTTCAGCTTCACCTCTCGGAGCCTCTGCTGAATGAGCAGTAGCCTTGTCTCACCTTTCTACCCATATCTCCCAAGAAAACCTTTCTGTTTCTGCCACCTATCTTCCCCAGAGCCCCTCCGGGGGTGATGCCTCTTCCTCCTGCCTGCACAGCCCACACTGCTCTACTTCTTCTTTCCATATCAGTCCAAATATATCTTAAAAATACTCGCTGCCTGGCACTTTTTTTCCCATGTCTGGGCCTCCCTGGGGTTTTGGCCATTTGTCCAAGATTTCCAGTCATTCAGAGCAGTAGTTCTACCAGACTGCCCAAGATCTGGAAGTCCCACATATAGGGGTATTGCACTTTCATGTATATGTGTACATAAGTGCAAGCTGTGGATTCACATGGACCCAATTGGCCCTTGTGCATGAAGGGGGTCACAGTGGGCAGCTACTACACAAACCAGAGGTATCCCCTGGGCAGGGGGGAATGATTTCAGGAAACCTGAACAAATAACCCCTGAAGGCAGCAATAAAGCTCCCACAGAGAGCAGGGGGAGTTGAACAAGGGTCATGGCTGTTGGTAGAGCAAGCTCTGACTCTGCACAGTGCAGCACTAACAACTCCTTCCAGCAGAGACAACATACCCGAACTTCACTTCATCCTGAAGCTTAAAGGCTGACTGGTTAAACTTTCCCTTGAATTTGGCAGACATATTTTTCTGTATCAATGCCTCCAACACTTGCCTAGCATTGATTTGTAAGCACCTCCAGCGTTTTGAAGTAGGATCCCCACATATACGTGGTATTTTTGGCCTGAAGAGAGTTTGTACTTCAGTCTTTGCTTCAAGAAACTTTTCCTCCACCCCAGTTGACACACTTCTCACCAACCCCTCATGGCCAAAGGATACTCTCTCCCTGAAATTTCATTTAATTTTGTTTTTCAAGCATCTATAAAAGTTCGAGATTTCCCCAAATATTTAATATTTTAGTGGATTCTTTCCCAACAAAATCATACTATTTTAAAGATCAGCATTGTTCAGTTTGACTGCTTTGTTATTCCCAGCTGTCTTCCTCAGCAGATGACCTTTCTTCCTGTCTGCTTGAAATTCCCTTCATCCATTTTGTCGCTTTTCCTTTCAACCTCACCATAAAACTTTAAAACTTTTCTCTTTAAGCTATGGCTGATGATCTGTTAAACATTTTCTAAGTCCAAATACAGTGCTTGTTGTTAAAAAAAAAAAAAAAGGTTTTTTTTATTTTGCCACAGGTCAAAGTGATCTCTTCCAGCTACCCCATCCTTTTTCTCTTTCCTTTCACCTCTCACACATATAAATCCTATTTGGGTTTTTTTCTGGAGAAAAAACAGTAGCCAGGGAAAGCCCTCACTGATGTTAAGGTACAGTGACAGAGGCACCCCTCAGCCAGAGGCAGGCAGACAAGGTGGCTTTCTTTATTCCAACCCACCCTATCCAACACTATTGTGGGTAACAGGCAAAAATGAGCCAAGAATTCTAAAAAGGCTTGCAGGCAGCCAAATGTCTTGCAAGACAATGGTGATGGGCAGACAGAGGGACAGAGGTGGCACAAGGCACCCCCAGAAATGCAACACCGGGCTTGGAGAACTCTTTCAGCTCCTGAAAGAGTCTCCTTGAGTCAGCCAGCTGTCACCGTGACTGTAACTGTTTCACTGGAGGATTAAAGCAGTCACGAGTTGCAGCTACCAATATTTTAAGCTCTGGGAGGCCACTCATGAATAACTAAGTGCAGCCCCCATAACCTGACTCTTGTAAGGCGTGAACTGCCTGTAAAGTCCTCGTCCATGTCTGACATCCTTGCCTTGCCAAGACACATACCGTGCTGCTTGGTTTTGGGTTGGGTCATTTGCCTCTGATCTACTGCTAAATCTGTTATAAAGCCAGGATGGAAAATAATTTAAAGTCATTAAGTTTAAAAAGGTGATGCTATGCACTGCTTAATTTTAGACTGTCAGCATGATTCAGCTAACGTTGGCTTTTCAAGTGCTCTGGTAGATTGCAATCAGTTTGGCAGTGAGACTCCTGACACTGGGGAGAACTCCCTGAAAGGGGATGGTGGAAAATGCCCTTCCTTTGAAAGCGGAAAGTGAATGTCTAAGGGCCTCTGGTCATATCCTGCAGCCTAAATAAGACAGGTCACATTTAAAAGTAGTGAGATGGCAAAAAGAGGAACATGATCAGGATTTATACATAGATCAAATAAAAAAATCTCAGTGGCATCAAGTTTAACCAGTGCAACACGTGATTTTTCAGTGCTGGTCTGTGTCTATATGAACTGAGAATTAGATATATGCATTCTTTACAAAATGAGATTCCCCAGCATCCAGCTCGTGAAACATGGAGATGGGAAGACAGGGACAAGCAAAGGTCAGTCACTGAGGTACTGCTGAGAACAGGGATGCATGTTCCCAACTGAACTTCTTGGGATATGGTGCTTTCACTCAGGTGTCAATTAAACTGACTTATATCTATATAGGGAGAGAGTTTGCCACAGACCTTGACTTCCCATTTTAGACAGACTTCTGCAATGTGGTTATTGTAGCACTGGAGAGTGGTGACCACACGAAGCCATAGCACTGTTCAGCTAAGTAATCCTCTCGTTGTCCCTTAGGACTCTTGCAATGAACGTGTCTAGCCTCTTGCCTTTTCTGACAGAGCCCAAAGTCCAAGGAAGTCTAGTTCTGAAGTTTGCTTTTTCCAAAATGTTTCTGTGCCTTCTAAAGAATTAACAGGTCAAACAGGCAGAAAAAGTAGCCGATTAAATAAAGGAAAAGCTAATAAGCACACCCAAGCTGTGCAGGAGGAGAAGATAATCACCTCTGTGCTTGGCTCCAGCTGGAGTTCAGATTTCCGTGTTGGCGTTACCATAATTTCTCTCCATGACCTCAAATTAGTCAACAGAGAGTGAATTAAAGACTGTGTGATATACACAATTTAATACTATGGTTCTGTAGAGTCACAGGGAGATTATGGAAACAACTGATGTGACGGCTTGCTCCATGTACACCAAATAAAAGGTGCACTTAAGGCACCGTCCCTCCTTACTGCAAAGGAAGAGCCAGGTACCTGGAGCAACCCAGCAGTGGTTCACCTTACCTGAGTGGTCTTTGTGCAACAAAGCACAGTGTCCCCAGCTCCTGTCCCGGTCAAAGTTAGGTGTTGTTGAACACCTGAAAAGAAAATCAAAGGTGAAGTTCAGTGTAGCTTTAAATAGCTGAAACTTCATGGCCTTTATGCTTTGGCAACCTGGAAATTCATACTTTTTTTTTTTTTCTAATTAGCATCACTTCCATTCAAACTCTCTTAACACCAGAGGGAGAAGTTTGCTTTCATTTGTTAAAGTTGCTCTGCTCCATTCCTCTCAAATTAAAACCAGATTAAAAATGAAATGGAGAAGCAGGACCCGAGATTTTCAACAAATCCTCCATAAAAAAAAACCAAAACATTATTTCTATTTCTAAGATTAGAAAATGAAAGACAGAAATAAAAATAAAACCAAAGCAAATAAAGTATGTCTCCTTTACTCATTACAAAACAAGCAAAACAGGACCCAGACCATTTTTGATGCCTGACGGTTCCTTCAATAATCTGTGGAGGCAGAAGAATATCCACAGAGGGACTTTTCCCTGGCTTTCAGTAACAAACGTATTTCACACTCAGTTCCTTTAAGCATTCTTATTTTGGAACTTGCTAGATGAAATGAGGAAATAACTGACATGGTGGTGATTTCCAAACACACAGATAAAACCTCCCCTTTTTTTTCAGAGCAGGGAACTGAGTCCTGCACGCCATGTCGCCTGTGGGAATCCTACCCAGGCGAATGTCGACTACTGCTTTCTGCACACTTTCCTTGCCCTCACTGGTCTGTTATCTCCAAGGCTCAGAGCACTCCAAGAAGCACTGAGCTGCTACTCTTCATTTGCAGAAGTAAATGTATAGGCTTCCCCAAAGTCACACAGGAAGCATATGACTGAACTGAGGCTGAACCTTGGGGGTCCAAGTCCTGTCCCAATGGGCCATCCACCAAAAGATCCTCCCTAACCAGTTCCAGTGCAGCGTAACAGATATCAGCTACATGACATTAGAAAAATTAGAGTTTACTGTACTTAATGTGCTTTATGATCTATTTTTATTATGCATGGTTTTGTCATACCTCAAGTGTTTGTGTGATCAAATATTTTTTCACCCTGGGATGTCACAAGCTAAATTGAAAATTTATTGTAGCGCATGTGTACCATTTTAATTGCCCTACTTTCCTTCTTAATTAGATGCTATGTTTTAAATACCAAACACTTAATTCCTATGGAACATTTGAACAGGCCATGTTTATTAAGTTTGGTGACCTCAGTTATATAAGGTGGACCAACAAAAAGGTGCTTGGTAATCTAGTGCAGATGAACTTGGCATGTACTTAAAGAGGCTGTTCTCTCACAAGCTTTAAGGCCAGTGCTACTCTACTGGGAATTGATGGAAATTTCTCAATGATCCTTTGATGAGAAGTGGATTGTGCTTTTTTAAAGGATGGTCTAGTATGCATGAGGATTAAGATGAGGAATGAGTTAAAAGTGTTCGCAGCACTGCTTGTGTCACTCTTGGCAAAACCATCTCTGACTGAACACTTCATCTCTGCCAGTCATGATGGGGGAGGAGAATCCAAACTTTCTTGACTTTTCTGACTGGCATAATTTCTGATTTAGCTGAGTGATGTTACACTGGGCAGCATGGAATAGGCAAATGAAAAAGGCTCTATATAAACCTAAGAAATGCAAGAAAACCCTGATCATTACGGGGGAAAAACATTTATGTGCAATTCAATGCTCTCTGGAGTCTGTCCAGCAGCAGTCAAGTTCTAAGCAAAAGGGGATCTCAAATTTTTCTGTCTTTAATGTTTTTTAGTTATCAGAGACCCTGACAGAAGCTTCTTCTATCAGCTTTCCACAACCCACTGGTCCTCCCACTCAGTGCTGTCCACAGCCAGTCCCCTCCTTCCCTATCGCCTTGCAGTGACTACAAAGAGGTTGGTTCTACCTTGTGATGCCAAGCTGCCTCCTCAGTGTCAGGCTTCTTGCCCAGTCACATAATCCTTCTATATGTTCCACCACATATCTCTCACTGTCTGAGAGAACCTCAGCACATCCTCAAAGCTACTTCACTTGCCTCCCTTCTTTTCTTTTTAAAATGTCTTCTTTGCTTTGAGGCTTACCAAAAATGTGACAATATTTCGGTCTTGGGGGATGTGACCTCCAGCAGCCAGACCAGCCCAACAGGCTTATTATTTCTTTGTGCTATTTGCAAATGCACCCATGCTCAAAATTTATGAGATAGCAAATGTCTTTACGTCAGCCTGTCATATAAAATTGTTAATAAAAAAGTGAAAAGTTAAAGACACAGACACTGAACTAATTACACCAGAAAAGTCCACTTTCTAGAGATAGTTTTAAATAACCCATAGGTGGTAAACAACATAGGAATGGACAAACAAAATGGTGTGTCACAGATGAGGCCAAACTGGCAGACAAGATAAATGGAAAGTGGGCTATCTTACGCATCAGGAGCATTGGGAGCCTTAACAATAGGATGTCTTAGAGAGCAAGCAAAGGCTCAGAACAGACTGGTGGAAGGAAAGAGCTCTGCCATCACACCTGGTGCTGCTACTGTTTTTGAGACTTGAAGGTTGCCTAAGACCTTTTTAGGTGTTGTCCCAACCATGGGAGATGGCCAAAACTTCATCTGACAACATCAAACCTACCACCACCAGCACCAGAAAAATTTCAAGCCTGGTGCTTGACATCTCCCAGCTCAACCCACATGTACTTCTCCTGTCCAGAACTGCCATAAACTCTCCAGCTTGTAATCCAGCTGTCCAAAAAGCCCTCCGCTGCACTGTTTTCAACCTGTGGCCAAAGTATCGAAAGTTATCTTCTTGTGTTCCAGGGAATACGGTAAGATCATTTCCAAGCCTACCTTTGCACAGGGGACCCACACATCCAGCACCCAAGCACAGAAGGCTTCTCCAGGGTATGAATCAGTACCTTCCAATTTACAGCCAAAATCTCAGCCAAGGTCTGCCCCTGCCATTCCCCATGAGCAGAATCTCGAGGAACCCATCCCATCATGGGACACAGGAACAGGGTGCTGGCAGCTTCCCTGCAACCACAGCTCGGTTCAGTTCAAACCACCCTCCCCATTTGCTCTCACAGATGTTCATTGCACACCCATTTTGCCTGTCTCCACACTGCTCTGTCTTTCTGGAGGTACCAATGAAATTCAGGAGCAATTCCAGCTGGCTTTTTTTCTCCTCAGCACAGAAGGAAAATTTACATTATATCTTTAGTAAGTTATCATGTAAGACTTGGTTAAGAGGACACTAAACAGAAATTTATATATGAAAATAGCTTATGATTAAAGAGAAATGCAATACAGGATGCTGTTAAAGGAAGACTGTTATTTAAATACTGCAGTTATTTTGTCTTCTTTCCTGTAATTTCAATAAATATTTATAAAGATACAGCTTGTTTGTTGCTCTCAAAAAAAGTAGGGAGGGCTTTCTGCAGTCAGGAGCTGATTTATGTTGAAACACAGTTATCTGTGTCATGCCTAACATGAGAAAACATAAAAATTAAAGCCAGTTGGAGAAGGCTTGGCCTGCACTGTAAAGTCTTGCCTTAAAGTATGGCTTGAGGACTAAGGATACGAACTTAAATGTATAAGCCAGTGCTTTCCTGGTGTGGTCTCCTTGCATTTGCCCACAAAAGAGGCATATTGGACCCAGCCTCCCATCATCTCCATCCTTACTAGCAGCTTGCAGGCAAGCAGGAACAGGAAGGACACAAACCTTGCCTTCACCTGCTGTCTGCCAGGTCCCTGAGATCAGTTATTCAGCGTAAGTCCAGCCTGGGTCAGTGCCAAGTCACACAAAAACGCACGGAACAGGTTTCCCAGCTGTTGTTCAGGGCTCTTTTACCAGCACCTCTGTGCCTGAAGTCACACGTTAAGTTGCTTTTAGGTTATAAGCAATGAGTAAACACTGGCCAGAAGGTCACCCATGGGGTGAAATGGCCTGTCAAAACCAAACAGCTCCAGCTGTCCTCCTCCTCGCCTCCCTGCTTCTAAATGGCTTTTAAAAAATCGGAAGCATGAGAGCAAGTTGTCCAAGGTCAGCTCTAAAGTGTGCTCTAACCTTGGATCCCATCTATTCTCAGGTTTTTCCATTTCTGTGGCCTAACTGGCTAAAAGCAAATACACAGAATGTCATGTATTAACAGCATACATCTTAAGCACTGCATGAAATTAAGTGGGTCCAAAGGTCAAACTCTTTGTGGCTACAGTTCATCAAAGCCAGGGTTCAAACTGGAAAATTATTCCAGTCCCCTTTCTTTAGTTAAGATTGTCTCAAATTCTTGTTTCCTGGAGGCTTTTCTTGCCTGGGTTGTGTCTGTGGATATTGGGGAAATTCCAAAGTGGTCTCCTAGCCTGGAGCTCTATGTCTATTTGTGTAAGCAGTTGTGTGTTGTGGTGTTTGTATTACTCCAGCACTTACACTTGAAACAGATGTGTCATCAGAAAGACACCACAGATCATGAAAAAATTAGACAGACAGGTATAAAAAATGAGAGTTCTGCCCTGCCTGGGCGGCTAAAATAAACTCTAAAATATTATCTCCACTCTGAAAACATGCACGTGTTTGCCTTTCACATGGCTCATCTGGGCATATATTTTCACATTACTGGTGCCCACATATTCCCTGCTTTGTTGCCTTTGATTTCTGTTAATATACACCTATTATATGGGTTTGTCTGCAAAGTTAATCCTCTTTATTCAGTGGTTGCCTTAGCAAGGTTCCCACCTGAGTACCCCTACCCCAAAATGAATCATGAATACTTTTAACAGCGTTTGCATATGCAAAAGAGTAACCTTTGCCCAAAAGGAGGAGACCTGGCCTTAAACACACTAGGAGAATAAATCATTACCCAACAAACAGGAGTAATACCTCACTTCTTAGTAGTGCACTATCCAAAAGGGGCCGGGTGCAAATCTGGAGATAAATTAGAGATACGTCAGGGAGGGAGGGCAGGCAAACCAACCTTCCTCAAAAATCAGGTGTTCTCTGCTGCAATACAAGTACTGCCTGCACAAATCAAATAACTCCTCAACCAAGTGTCCTCTCTTGCAGGTGTCTGGATCCCTCTCCCTCAGCAGAGGGTTTCTATCAGGTCGTTCCATCAGTTCTGCTTTTTCTGTGCAAGCTCTTGTCACTCATGTAGGTCGCAGTTCCAATATGAAGGGCAATGAGGGAACATTTCTGCTGTTCCCAAGCTTTCTGTGGTGCTGGAGATGCAATGCCTGGGTTCGCTTCCCCCTGGGCACAAGCCTTGACCTGAGGGCCATGACTATCAGCAGAACTGCACCGGTCTCCTTGGGCACAACACCAAGCTCAAGTTAATTATTCCAAAAGCAAGATTAAAGCACTAAAAGGATGACATTTCCATTTGAATGTTGTCTTCCTTTATGAGCACTGTCAACTTACCATTTCTTTCTGGAAAACGTATTTGATATACACGAGTGATAAAACCTTCCACCAAACCGGAAAGGAAATTTGCATAAATTTCCATCCTCTGTAAACACTGAAATACAAGAATAAAAAAACCATCATGCAGCTGAAGACCAACTCACAGATATATATATTATATGCTATTCTGTGAATTTATGAAGGTAGATATTTATAAGTATCTCAGCTTTACTTTGGACTCCATGTCTGAAACTTTTAGTGCATAAGAAGAGGCTTAAAATTCTATGTAATGACTGAATCAACAAAGATTAATGGACTCTGCAGCTGAATAAAGATCTCAGATCATTTCAGTTCAAAATATATTGCAATTTCTGGTACAGCAAATGCCAATTATATTCATTAATTGCAATTATCATTTCTAATTATGTAGTATGGTAATTGCATATTAAAATAATTTCTGAAGTTGTATCCTTTCAGAATCCATATCACATTGTAAGATCTTTTTTTAATAATTAAGGAACCAGACAGTACAAACTGAAATAGAAACAGTCAAGAGGAAGTTTTAAAGGTTGGGGGTAGACAGATATTTTTGATCATACCATTCTCCCTTTGGGATAAGTATATTCCTTACAAATGGGGAAAAACTGATGGGCCCTGTGTCTAAAAAGGGCAAGTTTTACATTCACCACATCAGTGATGGCAGTCTAGGGAAGGGTGGTGGGAGTCTAAGGAAGTCTAGTGGGAGTCTATCAGAAAAAAATCCTTCAAGACAAGTCTTGAGAATGAGAGAGGCTGAAGATAAAAAAGACAATGAAAAACTGTCACAGCTTATTTAACCATTAAACTAAAAGCAATCAATTTTGAAAGCCTGAAGCTTGAATGGGAAGCCAACCACTGCCATAGTAGAGAAATGGGTTGTACAACCAAACTGGCAGCACAGCACATTTCTGTTCTTCAGAGACAGTGCACGGCTGCTCCTTGTCCTGAGCTTACCCCTTCCGTACTGGTCTGGGGCTCCTGCACACCCTTACGATATCTGTTAACCCTCACGAGCCAAGACTCATCATCTTAAAGAGCTGCCAAGGTCAGTTATGAGCACTATGGAAAAAATAACCCCTCCTCGTGGTCCCAATCCTTACTAATCACTCCATCTGCCCTAACTGTCCCCTCCTCTGTCGATGTGAAATAGCCACTGCCAGCTCCTCTGTCATCCTCTTGTTGATCCTAGTTTGCATTGTCTGAACTAATTAAGCAAATGTTCACATACCAAACTTCTCTTTCCAATACCTCTTGTTATAAACAGTTAGGAGAGTTGTGAAAATACGTCCCCTTTCAGATGACATACTGCATCCCAAAGGCTGTTGAAGACTGTTCTAAGCTATAAAGGCACCACTAATCACCTGATTCACCTAATCTTTAACAGCAAAAGCACAGGAAAGCACAAGGAAAAGCACAAGGAAAAGCACAAGGAAAAGCACAAGGACAGGAAAGGAAAGGAACGGAAAGGACAGGAAAGGACCGGAAAGGACAGGAGAGGAAGG
>JAWMRA010000130.1:63899538-64016299 GCA_035584735.1 Pseudotriccus pelzelni
AAGAAAAGAAAAGAAAAGAAAAGAAAAGAAAAGAAAAGAAAAGAAAAGAAAAGAAAAGAAAAGAAAAGAAAAGGAGAAAATCTTTTAAAATGGAAGCCTGCAATGCCCACGCACAGCCAGGATGTTTGTTGGGTGCCATCAGAACAAATACAACCCAGGAAAGCTGCATGGGGCTCAAACCCTTCTCCCACAGAGACATCAAGGGCTGTGGTAGAAATTGAACCCATACATACAAAGAGTTTATGTACTTTAAAGTGACAGGGCAGACGCAGCTCTGATTAAAGTAAAAGGAGTTGCACATCTCCAGCCACACCATGTTATGAGTGAATATAAAGCCAGGACAGCTCAGACAAACTAAAATCCCATCAGCACCTTCCCATTAATCTGCACCTGAAGGAAAATTACCTGAGATTCCTGAGCTAATCCCAAATTCCCCTTTAAACAGAAATTAATATTGGCATAACCATTCCATAATCCTTATTCATGTCGAAACAAAGACAGGCTTCCTACCGACTTGCACAGCACGGATATAGACAGGCAGATCATTCTTACTGTCATAAGACCTATTGGATTTGACTTTGTACCTTGTGGGCGAGTGAACTCATGTTTTGAGCCTCTTCCTGTCCCAGATTTGTAGTGCTACAAAGAGAAAAAGAGAATGTGGATTGAAGACACAAATTCACTCTGGGAACCATCCTACTGGGACAAATGTATTTTCCAGGGTACCCTGAAATTGTGTTTCTCCCAATGCTTCTGCAAACATCTCATTATTTGCATGTGATTTTTGGTAGGGCACAGTCTGGTGAAAGAGGGAAGATACACATTGGCTTGTAAAAGATCTCTGTTAAACCAGGAAAACCCAGCACAACACAACAAGGCCAAAGCTCTGCTCCATTATATCTTTCTATTGCCAAGGGACACATCTATTTCTCTCAGCAGGAAGCATACATGCACTCTGGGGCCAGTTCACAGTTACAAACCATATCCCAGCATGTGACTTTTCCTGCAGTTTTGCTGTATCCCCCAGGGCATCTGTTACAAAAGCAACCTCCAACTGTGTTTGGGTTTGCCAATCAGCAAGCAGAGAGCACTGGGCTGAGCTGATTTTAAGCCAGAGGAAATAATAAAAAATGGTAATACACATAAAATGCTGCTGCCACTAAACAGTTGCCAGTGCAGGCAACTAAACCATAGCAAAATAAAAATATTTTAAAAGCCAGCCAAAGAAGCAGCCCGTCATGAATGTAGAAGTGGACAGGGGACGTAAGTGAGGGTTAAGAGAAAGCTGTTGCTGGGATATATAGGAAGGGCTCGAACCGCTCTGCAAAAAAATAATTCTTGCACTCTACACTGACTCTGCCAGCACTGAGCAGTCTGCGGCTGCTTCAGCCAGGGAAGATCTTTTCCTTGGCACCATGACTATTTCTCTCTGCTCCCACATGTAATATCAGAGGAGATACTTCCACAATTCTCTGCGATAGTTGGGATTATAGCATTGTTTAAGTATATCTGAGTTAGTTTTGACCTAGCTAGTGAAATAAGGCTGATCAAAAGGTCCAGGCTATTAGCTGCCCTGCTAATGCATGCTGGATCCAGGCTGTGGTGTGGTTTAAGCCAGCTAGTAAAGTCAAACCATCATGGCCATGCTCAGCAGTGCTCCAAGGGCCCGGCAGACATACCCCAAAAAAGGCACGAAGCACATGATTAAAAAAAAACATGAAAAAATTATGTGGAAACAGGGAGAGGTCTGAAAAGCACAAGATAGCTACCTAAGCTGGCCTGTGCAGTTACCAGACAGCAGTGAAGTCTGGCAGGGGAGCACTCTCCTACCATGTTACTGCAGGTACCTGCTTGTGTCAACAAATTTCTGAGATGTATTTTCAAAGGATTTCAGTTTTTGTGGTCTTTCCTCCCCTCCCATTCCTCGTCCCTAGCAGGGCATGGATGTAAGCAATTGCTTTAAACGCAGAAACATAGAGAACCATCTATCCCACAGGCCCCCCATTTAGTCAGCACTGCTGTCAACCTTCATCTAGCAAATTCATTTTGTTTCCCATTTGGAGCTCTCATCCTGTTGGTCTGTTCACTCATCCAACCCCAAGGCAACATGGTCTTGCCAGGCAGCACGTAGCTGATCCACCACTCCAAAACAGAAGAATCAGACTTACCATCCCTGCACAGTCACTGCTCAGAGTCAGAGCCAAGACAACAGTGAGAGGAGCACAGACTTTCATCTTTGCTTTCCTCTCATGAAGGTTTTGCCTCGTACAGGGAAATTTCCAGGGCTGGGGCGAAGTGGAAGGGTGAATCAGCAATGAGCTTTCATAAGGGACTGTGATTTACTTGACTTTAGGGTATTTTAGTTTTCTAAGTAAGCAGAGCTGTTATCATTGTTAATCATTAATGTCTTCATGGATAGAAGGGAATGACATGTAGGGAGAAACTCTCCCTAAACCACAGGGAGTTTGTTAAGAGTTTACAAAGTGCCTGACCCTCAGAGGTGATCCCTGGTGTAATCAGCAAATATTGAATAGCACCTCCAGAAGAGCTGATCCAACACTGCTAGCAACCAGAGATGATTTATTATCCAGACGTTCCCCTCCCCTCTCTCTTCAGGAGCTAATTAAAAGCATGGTATAGCAATAACAAGGAGCTCAAAGCAAGCCCACTCAGGAGGTGGCATTACGTTGCAAAACACGGACCAGATCAATGCCAATATCAGACACAAGGATTACTCATTAACTGATGGTTACCTGCCCAGCTGTGACTTGCAACAGCAGCCTTCCAGCAACACACTGGGGAAGTCACAAAGAAAGAAAACAGACATTATTCTGAAAATACATTTTGTGCACCAAAAAGCTCCCTTCTGCCAGCATCTGAGCAAAGCCATCTCTATCCTGTAAGACCCTGTCTGAGACAGCTGCAATGCAGAAACATTTCTAAGAGGGATGCAGAGGGTATTGCTGAAACAGAGATTTCACCAGTAGAGTCTATTTCAGCCCCACCTTGCCTCACAACCAAAATCCACAGGTTTGGCAGGTACAACTGTGCCTGTGCTCCAGGCTTTTGCCAGCCATGTCCTGTCAATCAGGGGCCACACCTCTTCACACCCAAAATCCCCAGAGCCACAACAACAGAAAGAATGCCATAGTCCTTGCTTAAGTTGTGTGCTACCCTTTGAAGTTTCACCAGCACAGCTATGGAAGGAATATGATTATTTTTGATTTTTTTGACCCAACAAGACCATGGCAGTAGGGTCCAGCAGTGCAGTGGATCTCCTCCCTGCACAATTTTGACATGATGGTTTATCATGTTGGAGGGAATTTCCACTGGCTGTGCTATCGCACTACTGTGGCTTTCATCACAGTAATAGCTCCTGTTAGTACAACTAGGCATATATAGATTTATGGACTAAACTTTCCTACTGTGAGCAAGACTTGGAGCAGTAGGAACCAGGCATATTTGGAACTTTCTTCCCAAAATCCAGCAAAGACCAAGGAAGCAGAAAAAAATCTTTGCCACTATGTGTTGCTTATTGCTGGAAGACTTGAAGTAAATAAAGCTTCAGAATAGACTTGTGGCATAGATTTGCCTTATTTTCACTCATTTCAAATATGGAAATAGGATGTACAGGCAGTCTGATCTGCCTGGGGTCACCTGGCAAAGATGGAACAGATTTACACTTTCCACCCTCATTCTTGACTTTGGCCGTCAGGCTTCAAATTCGTAATGCCTGTACAATGGCTTGCAGACATCTGCTTACCACCTGTGGTACTGAAGTTATGCAAAGAAAGAAGAAATAATACCATTAGGTGCTATTCCATTCAGAGTTCCCAAAAATTCTGCAGAAAGAGAGGAGCAAGGGAGCAAGGAGAGGAGGAAGATACATCTTTAAGGCTGTGGAAATACTCTCCTCCACTCACTTCCATAATGAAAATCATCCACTTCCAGGACCACAAACACTGTGTTTCTATGCTGACCAAGCCACCAGGCTGTAGGAAAGCATTTTTGCATACCTAAAAGTAACAGAGAAGAAAAGGAAGAATGCATTCTTTGTCTGTGTGTATACTCCCAGTTGTTGTAGTTTGTAGGCATTGATCTACATCAAGAGCTGCAGAGTGTCTTTCTGGGGAGTCACAAATCCAAGCTTTTAGCTTAAAGTGATTCCTTAACATAAGAAAAAGGAAGAAGCACCAACACCAGGAGCCACTTCAGCTGATAGGACGGTGCTGGCACAAAGCAAAAGCAAAAGACATCAAAACCAGGACTTGCAACAGCTGCCAGAGAAGCACCACCATAAAATGGGAATTACGCCTGAGTAAGGTCTGAATAACAACCAAACAGCGATTTCAGGGCTCAGACAGATCTGAATCATTAAAAACTCTAACTGCTACATGTGTGCTGCCTACCTTGGTTCAGCAGAGACGTGTCTGAACAGGTCTTACAGCCACAGCAAAAAGGCAGAATTTGAGGTGTGGTTTTTTGGTAAATTATGTTAAATGATCAGTGTATTTATACACTGTCAGGTATTTATAACCAGAAGAAACTCTGCCTGCCTTCTTCAGGATTTTTGTAGAATCAGTAAAAATGAAGCATGCCACATCCTTTTTTTTTTTTTTTTTAGAAATGGTATATCACTCGCAAGAAACTATTCAGAAAACTGAAGATTAGGTTTTGATATTTGAATTCTTATATGTTTCAGAGAACACTGGGCATTTGGGAGTTCATAAGTGTGACGAGTATGATCCTGGTGGCAGCTGTGTGTCACATGTGGAGCTTGTGGCCATGAGCAGCACAAGAAGTGTGCACAGAGAGACAGCTGGGGAGCAAACCTGGGGAGAGAGAGCAGAGATGCGTGAATCCCTACACTGGTCTGGTTTTATGCCATTCCAGATAGAACCATCCAGCAGCACAGGCCTGGGTGAGCTGGGAATGACCCCAGAGGCAGAGAGGCACCCACTCTCACATTCAGGTAACACCAGACTACATGTTCTTAAGACCTCTGGGAATGCCTGCCATGAGCGAAATGTCTTCTGCTGTAGGGAGGAGATGCTGTTTGGTTTGTACTCCTGCAGCCTGGGAGACCCAGGGCACTGTGCCAAAACCATCGTCCCATGGGTCGGGCTGAAGAGCTGCAGAGCTGCTCTCCATAACCTTCTCAAGTCAATTCATCTGTGACTCACTATTTCCAGCGTAGTGACAGAAACTTTCTATAAAGGGAAATGAGATCAGGTGTGTATGGAGCTGATACTGTAACAACAACAAGAAAAACAATGAAGATACGGAAACAATCCATATGGCATTCAAGATAAACTCCCTAACTTTAGATTTTAGACTTCATCTAGTGCTCATTTCAGATGTGGCTCTGTAAAACACTAACTAAATACAAATACATGTGTTTATACATATACACATATATATAAAAGAAAGGGAAAATCTGGAAATAGGAGCTAGAGGAAAGACCTGGGTTTGGGCTGACAGAATATTTGGCAGCTCTAAGGCAACTCATCCCACAAATGAAACTGAAGCTAGAGTCTGGTTCTTGTTTTCAAAGAAAATTCCATTTTTTGTTTTAAAGAAAGGCACATTCTTATTCTTAATTTTGCTGCGCATAATATTGAACATTTCCTGTGGACACATAATCCAAATATATTTGGAGTCAGATTCTGCTACTACTGAAGACAATAAAAGGTTCCAAAATAAGACTAGGAATTCTTTATCATGTTTGCAGTCTGTAATCTTTCTGTATCAAAGACTAAAATCCCTTAGTTTCAGCAATCATTTTCCCCTTTATACTGACATCATGGGAAAAAGAAAAGGCAAATAAACACAAATAAATGAAGAGAAACAGACAGAATTTTTGCTGCAGGTCATGTAATACATACTGATAATGCTGCCTCATACATTTGCCTTTTCCTCACTTCCCACATTGCAATGTTTTTTTATTTCTTAAAATTTAACAATGATTGATAAAAACCTAGACTGAGTTCAGACCCTGAACTACTTAGTAATACATATAATATTAAGAACCATCTTTAATCATTAACCATCAACAAGAAGTAAATTAACTGAGTCAGCCATCAATATGAAATAATAAAATTTCAGGGGTTTTTTCATCAATTAGTTGATTAGACATAAGTGAAAAAACAAGTCTAAACACATACACATACATCTGTTTGCATTCATTTCTATGTACCAGCTACCAAGAAGACTCTGAGAGGGCTGTCCCATGACTGCAAGTTCATGTGTTTTCCATTTTTTCTGACCACTGTAAATGTTCCTGAGAAAACTTCCACTCAGCTACTGCAAAACTGAAGGAAAACTATAAACTATTCTAATTACTAATTCCCCCTGTATTTTTGCAAATTTCTAAGCTTTTTCATAATAATAATGTAACCCCAACTAACTGGGTAATGTTGCCTCCAAAGATGATCTGACTTCACAGCTTTATTTGGCATTATTGCTATGAAGCCCAGACTCAGCTTCCTGGATAAGGAGACGGTTGCAGGAGCAGCACTGGCAAAAGAAACTAGTGCAAGAACTAAAGTCCCTGCAAGTATTCTCTGCCCAAGACCCTTATACAATCTGATGACTACATGTGAACTGGAAGTAACTAGAAATATTTCTGGCATTAAAAATACAACTCTGGATTTACCTTTCCGGAACAGGTGGGATGCAAGCCATCCTGTGTGCAATTCTGCTCCTGGTGTACTAGCAAGGGACTTAATGCTGACCAGAGACTGACCCACAGACCCTCTAAATTCTCTTCTTTTTTCCTCTAGGGGACCTGCAAACCACACTAGTGGGATTCCCTTCATCTCTGTTGTTTGAGATCATTCCCATCATCCTGGGAGCCATTACTAAAACTCAGCTGTTCCTGTTACTTAATCAATATCCTAATCACCAGAACTGAGGCTAACACTCATGGGCTAAAAGTGTAGTCACAAATATATATATACACATACACACACACACACACACACACACACACACACATATATATATAAATAAGGCAACACAACAACACTGGGAGTACATGAGGAACCCTTTCTTGTCCCTCCTTCGTCCTCCTCATTTGCCCCAACACGGGTGGACACAGGTCACACCTGTCTTGGCAAATAGTGCAACCTCAGTCTTGTCACTCACATCCAAGCCCAGCATCTTCACCACTGGGCAAGAAGTGAGCCTCTACCTTCTTTTATGTCTCCTGCAGTGGTGCCTTGAGAAAAGCCACTGTGTTCCTTTTTAAGCAAGCTGAAATCACTTCGCCTGTTTGCTTATTTCAGAAAGAAAAAAGAAGAGTTTTGGCTCAAATCAAACTTAAAAATTCAGTTAGTCATCTGGGCCTTAAGCAGTGCAGCACCCAGCTACATTGCAACCACAAACAGCCCTGGGTGTCATCCCCTCCTTTCCCTGGAAGCTTCAGAAAATCCAGGGGAAAAATAATTGACATGGTTTTGGCTTTCAGAGAGAACTGGAGTCCCAGTCCATCCTCTCCTGCGCCAGATTTTACTGCCAGTACTGGCAGTCCCCAAGCTGCAGGTAACCTCTGCCACACAGAGCAAACAAACCCTCTCACAAACCACCCTCCCCTCTCCTCAAGGCAGCAAGGCTGGTAAAAGCGCAGCTGCAAGAGCCTGGTTGCTGAGCAGCTGGGACCCAGCAAACACGGATTTGGCGGATTTGGCGCTGCAGCACTTAGCAGATAATCCTGAGACAGAAAGATACGCCTTCACCCAAATGTTTACTCCTCCTCACTCCTTTCACCTCCCACGATCCCCCAGCACCTCCAGCAGCTCTCCTGGCTTCCCTCACCCACAAGCTCACAGCTCTGGGGTTTTCTGCACCGATTTCCTTTCTCTTCTCTCCAGGGACTGAAACTGTTCTCAGAGCTTCCATGTCTTTTTGTTTTTCATCTCACTCACTCATCACCCTCATCCCCTCTGACACGTGCTGTGGATGTCCCACCCTGGCCCACGACCTTGCCAGCAGCCTCCAGTGCCTCACAGTGCTCAGCATCAGAGGGATTGTCTTCCTTCTATGCACAAGCCAGTCTCATGTGTTACTGGGTTTGTCCTTTTTCTGCTGCCTTCTGCAGGGCTTGGGACTCTGGCAGCTCCGCAGACCTTCACACTACCATCACATCTCCCTGTGGACATGGATTTTCTCCACGATTCCTCCAGTTGGCCTTGGCATGTTTCTGTTAAACATCACGCTTCACCAAACCCCACAACCTGATGTTTATCTGGCACTTGTACCCTTTTATCTCACTGCTGCCCCTCAGACGTGGCCTCCTTAGTCTTGCTCTCCACTAGCATCTTCTCCTCCCACATGACTGGGTGTGCACTCAGAGCTATACCAACCTCAAAGTATCACACCTCATGAGTCCTTCTCCAGTCACAGGGTGTTGAATTCACCTCCCTCCCTCAGTCCAGACCTGTACAGCCTGTCCTGATGGCCTGTGTCCCACGGGAGCAGGCACAGGACCATCCACTGCTCAGCACCCAGAAGCCACAGTCTCTCAAACACGCTCTGCAGCAGCAGCGAGCACCTGGGCCATGCCTTCCTCTGCTTTCAGCACCTAGGAAGGCTCTTCTCATTTTTTATACTTTCCCTGTGTCTATAAACCTGCTTCAGCCTTTCACATGACAGTTTCTCCTGCCACCATCTCCCAAAGAGGCATATACCACACTGATCAGGCTGAACTCTGTGAGCACAATCTCCTGTACGTCGGTCCCCATTGGCATGGGTGGTTGGCCTCAGCAGGATGTGGTATCAGACAACATCCTGATGGCGATTTTTGTCTTTTCAATTGACCATCCTTGTGTGCACTGGTTTTGTAATGGCTTCATGTGTACTTCCCTGTGAAACCTCATTTTAGCCAGATACAGCCACCACAGGTATCTATTGCAGGTACATTTTTAAAGCCTTTCCTGCAACTGTGCTCATGAATATTTTTTTGATGCATCCAGAAAACTTCGGTTCTGCTCCAAAAAAAACCCCAAATCATATAAAAGTTGCAATGGAAGAGCTGGGCTTGAGCTGCAGAAACAAAACCAACCTGTGCTTTTATACCCCTAATCACACAAAACTGTGAGTGATTTGAAGCTCTGTTACAAGCCACAGTATGCTGAATCTTAATTAATACATCCCAGACATCGATCTAGTCTAAGCTTTTAGAAGTCCATTTCATGATAACACTTTAGTTCTGTTCATACACCCAGATGTCATGATACATCTGAAATACTATGCCTGCAACCAGTCTAGGATGTGTTTGCATGAAGAGACTCCTCCCGTATGAATAAGAGTGGAAAGTAGGTGACTGTCTTTTTCAAGGACTTTGGTATAAGCCTTTGCCGATAACCCTGGCTGAAACAGTAGGCCCATATACAGAGGCGTACGGGGTTTTTTTAGCTGTGTACTCACTGAAAACTGACAAGAAGAGGTGTGGAGGCACCCACTTTCCACCGATGCCAACACATTTAGGTAACTTCACAGGCTGATTTGCAATTGTTAGGCACGTACATTTTTAGCTGTGCTCAAATTCCTGCTAGTCCACCCACTTGCTTCATTAGCATATTAGACGCCCCCATGGCATACTTTAAAATGGTCTATAAGTCAAGCATGTGTGAGGGAAGCTGGCTCCACTTCTGCAGCTGAAGGCAGCTGAAGTATTCCCTTTGGAAGGAGGAAAGAGCACTGACAAGGAAGGGACAACCCCATGGGAAGCATGCCAGACCCACAGCCTTCCTCAACTTTGGGATGAATTCCTGTGGTAGGGTGGAGAGCAGGGTTCACATACCATGCTCCAATTTTTCTGATTGCAGGTCTAATGATATTATGTATATATATGTATACATCCACATTTTCTGTACTGTTATATATATATACATACATATATAGAGAGAGATATAGAGATATATATACAAACCTGTAAGGGACTCTTCCAGCTTCTTCCCTCAGTCTCCCTGCTGCCAAGCTCTTGTTCCTGTGCTGGAGAAGGACCCTTGGACCTCAGCCCCATGCTCCAAGGTACACTTACGAGAGCTGCTAATGTAACAGGTAGGCAGAGAGATCAGGCTGCCTCCTGGAAGGAGGGGCACAGTGTCCCTTACCTGGGCTCCCCTCACACTGCATCCAAAACCCGAACTACTTGCTTCCTCTATTATCTCCCTCTGCTCTTGCCTGTCCATGGTCTCATCCCATTGGATACCACTGCACAGTTTTTTCACCAAATCAATAGGGATTCTGTCCCTGACAAAACTCCAAGGCCATTTTTCCTGTACTCCTAAAGGTAAGGCAGACAGAGATGTCCCAGGAAGAACCTGGGGTCCCTCCTGCAGAGCAGCCCTCTCCCCACCGCACAAATCCTGACTTCAGAAGTGATTCTGTACCACTCACTGTCTCATCACCGGCCTCTAGAATAGGCTTAGGGTAAAGATTTCACAGCATGGTGAATACCTCTGCTGTATTTCCATCTCTCTCTTTTTCCCCCCCCATTTTCCTGTATCTCCAGTGCCACTCCCTGTAATTGCTGCAGAAATGTAATTGCTGCTCTGTGTAATTGCTGCAGAAACAATCTGAGCTGTCATTGAACTACATTGTTCACAGATCAGGAGGAACTGGCAGATCAGAGTCACCCCACCAAGCTTCAGGGGCCTCCTGCATATGTATTTACATCTGAGGTAGGTATCAAGGTCCACAGCATAAGCAATGGAGACCTTGAAAATATAGAAGTTAAATTTAAGGTATGAGTCCCCTGTCCAAAAGCATGTTTCTACTCGAGGACGAAGCAAATAATTTTTTATACCCATGGACAGTATTAAAGAAACAATTCTTTATATCCACAGACAGTATTAATTATATCCCTAGCAAGTACATAAAGTAACACCCATGTTTAGGATACAAAGGCAATTTTGGAGTAGACACCTAATGTTAGACAAGGTCCCAACTGCGCTCTCCTAAAAGAGAAATCATGGCTTTCAGATCAGCTCTGCTAAGTCTATTTTGGACTTTCATTCGCTCACAGGAGGCCAAATCCTGTGTACTACAGAGCTGTCTAACAAGGAAAATTACATCTTATGACATCACAGAGTGGGTGCTTTAGTGGTATAAGCAACACATGGCAGCAGAATCTCATACCTCTGTATCAGCGCTTTCCCACAAGAGCCTAAAACAAACAGGCAAGATGCAATGGGAGAACCAGCTCTCTCCAGGAGACGGAGGCAGTGCAAGACCAATGGAGCTTCCCCATCCTTTACCTTCCCACAGGAGATGAACACCTGCCTGCCTTCACCCCCTCTCCAGGGAATGAAGTTGTGGCATTCGTTGTGCTCTGGATTTTCTAACACGCACATGCTCACACTTTAGTCAACGTTCAAATGAGTAAGAGCAAGATCAGAGATACGTGCCCACCATCATGGATTATCTCCTGGTGGCAAACAAGTTTCAGCTAACTGCTCTGCATTCAGAGGGCTGAGCTCACCCAGGCATTGCTTCATCCTGGCCATAGAACCAGCTCTGGAAATTTTAAAATCATGGAAGAGGTTCAGGTTATGTAGCCGTTGTGGATGGCTTTCATGTTGTTCTCATACTGGAAAATATGGGCAAATAGCTACTGAAAAAGATGCATGTGCAAGTCTAAAAATGAGGGAAAATAGTAATTAAAGGGTAGCTTCTCCTCATCACATGGTTTCATATTTACAGAAAAGACTCAAAGCTTTAAGAATGACCCCAGTTACCTCTTACAGGAATGGGGAGAGGAATTACTTTCATTTTTGTGCCCTGGTCTAAGAATGTGCTATTCCAATAGGATTAGCTTTAATCAGATGAACTTCTGGAAGACCTTTTACTTCTTCATCAGCCTGGAATCGAGGTGTGAATCTGCACATAACTGAGCTATATTTTGAGATCGTGAGATCTTTGCAGGCAGAGAATGCAAATGAGGTACAGGTTGGTGCTCCCTGGCGAAGCAGACACAAGGTATTCAGGAATACACTTCCCAAACTTGGACTCCAGGGCCTTCTCCAGTGTCGTGGGTGACTGGCCCTTACAGCACTAGCCCTGATACTTGCTGCAGGCTATGGGCACTTTGAAATGCTCCAGTGGTGGGATTCAGCATTATCAGCTGGAAACTGGGATGAATAATGGGCATCAATACAATGTTGTCATGGGCTAGGAAGACTTAGGTTTCATTCCATTCCCATCAGTCATTATTTTCTACTACTGGTACTTAAACTTCTGTATGCCCCCTTGCTCTGGCACAGATCTTTCAAAGCACAAAAAGGAAGGTGGATTGAAGGACTGAAGGGCCGTTGCGTCACTGACACAAGTCAGTGTAAACAGACACTGAAGACCCATCACCCCCAAGTTTTCCAAGTAGAGCATCTGTATCTTTTAGCGGTGCTTGCAGCAAGGGCAGAGCAGTTCTGATGCATTGGTCCCCTCAGACCACCACACAGATCTAGACAACCCACTATGACTGTGCAGAAGAGAAGCCAGAGGAGGATTACATTGTACCTGGAAAACATTTGGCTATTCAGGCTTGCAATCCCCTTGTGTTGGTAGAATAGAGCAAAAGGAATTAATTAAAGGCTAAAGACATACCCTACTATTATTAAATTCCAGAGGATGAGCTATTTTTAAGGTATATAAATATTTGGCAGAAATTCTTAAGAATCCTCTTCTAAAGGAATTTCTTTATGTAAGCTAGGTTTAAGAAGATATCTTTGCAGAATCTAATAAAATGCAGGCAAGTCTCAGGTTGTCTCATACTTCCATTTAAACTGTGATGTCCAAATCCCAGCAGGTCCCAGAATAATTGAAAAAATCTTTTTCACATCTTTCCCCCACATGAAAATCAGATATCAGTGAAACATTATCAGTACCAGTGGCATAAATTATTTACTTACTACATATCCAATTAACATTTTTAATGAGTTTGACACGCTTAAGATTCTATAAACATTATTGTGCAGTATATGATTTCTTAATACTTTGGGGAGACAAGGCATGAGAAATAAAATCAATGTGCGTTTTCATATTAGAAAGTGATCATATAGACATTTAAAGACAAACCCACAAATAAAACAAGAACACAAATCAAGTTCTGTACATCAGTGTTTTAGACTGTACAACAGAATGATTAGTTGGGACGAAAAAATATAAACAATTTTCTAATCTTTCCCACAAGCAATTCAGAAAGCATCTTGGTTCATGTGCAACATCTTGGATTTGCTAACATTTTGAGTAATGCAGGCAAGATTTGCAGACACCTGATCATCCAGCACTTCTCAGCAGATTTTTTCTCTGAAAATCAAGACTAAACCAGCTAAAAGTGACAGTTGGTCTAGAGCAAGGAAATATTTCAGTAAGATCAATGAAAGCTTTTCTTGTGTTTTAACTGGCACTGGACTAGGGTTCACAAATCTCACAGTTGTTCAGTGCCCTACAATGCTGAGCTTGGAATGCTGTTCCAAGAGCACAGATGTGGATGTGCCACTTGTTTTTGCTGCGAACACCCACGCTATGACAGAGCAACAGTGTTGTCACACAGGTTTGCTACAGTCCCACAAAGCTTGGAAATCTGCCTGTTCATGCAGAAAGTACGGTTGTTTCTAAACCCAAGTCAATGAGCTGTGGTTGGGGGTTAAGAGGAGTGCCTCAGACCTGCAAGGGTTTTGGCTTCTCACACCCCCTGATAAGGACCTGCCATTGGGCCTTTGTCTAACTAAGCCTTTGGAAACTTTTCAAAATCTTTGAGAAATTGTGAAAAGATGCCTCCAGGTGTTTGCATCACACTACCACACACTTGCCTGGTCTCCCAGCTACCAAGTACCTTAGGAGAGACCATTTTAAATGACAGTATTTGCTATCGGTTCTACGTTGGAGAGCTCTGGATGAGCCTCAGCACCACTACAGAGAAAAAACTAGCGGCACAGATTTTGGTTCTATGGCAAAAATCAAGCTACTTCCAAAAACTCAAAATATGCTCATAAGTCCTGGTTATGTCTGCTACAACGAGACAAGGAGGCTACTGGCTGAGCCATGTCTTTTAGAAGTTTTCTGTTAAGAACAGTAAATTTCAGCAGCAGAAGAGAAGCAGGAATAAAGCAGTGCATGCTACAGCAACGCCACAAAGAAGCCAAAACTTTCAGGCAGAGAAGTAATGCCTGAAGGACCCAGCATCCCTGAATGACATTACATAGCCCCCAGAAGACTTTCAGGGGCATGAGAAAGGACACAGTACAGCCAGGTATTGGCTCCTTCCCACAGAGCGGTAAAGCTCTTGCAAAGTCTCTCTGCAAACCCTGTTTATGTGTCTTCACAACCCACTGCTTCTTTGTCACGCAGCCCCCCAGAGCTGAACAGAGCAGTGGTTTATTTTGCATGTATGTTATATCACAAATTTGTTGACAAGGCACACAAGCTACAGTAATCCTATGGGAAAGTCTTGTTGCAAGTTTACCTATATGTGTATTTTCTCTTCTTCACAAAGCCTTTAAAACTAAAACACAACAAAACTGCGACTTGTGGAGCTGATGAGGCTGAAACCACCACAACTGAAAATCAGATACCATGACAACAAGTGAAATATAAGACAACTGTTAAATTAAGTAAGATTTAGAATGCTGCAGGGTTTTTCAAGTGTTGGGGTTGGCTTTTTTATATCACTGGCTGTTATGATTTCAGGTTTGAGTACTGATACAGGTCAGTGGATTTCCCTCTTTCACGTAAGAGGATGGAATAACTGAATTCCCCTCTATGACCATGGGATTAGAAAGACATTAAGAGTAACTCTGCAGAAGTGGAGTTTCAACAGGGAAAAACTGGGAAAAGAGAAATAAAGCCACATAAAATCTGATTATCTTTAGGAACTAGCTGGCAAGACAAAGGATCAAGCTATCATGCAGGGCTTCAATTAGGCTGATTTTTAATTTCAAGCAGATTTGATTAGTAGTGGAAATCACAATATGAGGAAGCAATTTAAAATCACATAACAATGTTGAAGTCACACAGTAACTAGAAAGTAGACCACATCCCTAGTAAAATATTGGAAACCACCAGCCAGAGACAGGCTGTCCACATTCCTTTTTATTAACTCCTGATTCCAGCAGGTTTAGCTTTTATATTCTGACAGATATTGAATAGGAAAGCTAATATTATTAATTATTTCTAAGTCTAAGGAATTAATTTCCATTAGTCCTAAATAAGACGCCATTCTTTTAAGCAATCTGCCAATAACTGGCATGACAGTGTGGTGTGGGGAGAAACGGCTTTTCCCATGTCCCTTTGTTTACAGGATTTCCAGGCATGATGCCAAGATTTTACTCTATGTTAAAGAAAAGTCTGTTTTTTCACATCCTTCCTTTTCCGGCACGCAGCTCGACTCCCATGCTGTCAAATTCTCTTTGAATCCTTGATACAGTCAAATCCAGTATGTTGCTCTCAGAATTTATGAACAGCATTTCTGTTTGGCTTTTTTTTCTCCAAACACAGCAGGTTGGGGAGAGAAAACAGGAGAAGACAAAGAAACAGCTCTTTGATTTATACCTGGCTTCTATTAACTTCAACTCTTGGCCCCTACACTTGCATTATAAGAGTGTGAAAGTCAATCCCTATCCACCCTTTCCATGGCACTCAAGGTTTTTCAGCTGGTATTGCATCTCCCCTTAGCTTTCACCCGAAGAATTCTGCATTGCTCACTACCAGTCACTTAAGAACACTTGCACAACGTGAGATAAGCAACCTTGTATCATCCAAAATACTGATAAGAGATCTGAGATTAATAAAGATTGTAATTACTGTATTTGAATTTCAAGTTTTTAACATTAGGATTTTATTTTTCAAGACACAAAAACAGTGCAAAGCATATCACAGGTCAAAATGCCCCTCTCTTGAGTTTGACTGCTGTAATGTTAGTCTTGATTAGAATGAAGCTATTAATTTTCCAGACACAGGAAAAAAAATGTTGCCATTTATTTGCGCAAAGAAATATTCTCTCATGGGCAATTGTTAGCAAAATGCTACCCAAAAAATCCAACAACAAAAACAACAACAAAAATGGTTTTAAAAAATACATAGATATTTAAACATTTTCACATCATTGGGCTTCATTGGGCTGTGACTGGTTTGCTACATTCTGCCTGCTGTGTTTCCCAAATCTCTAGTATCGTTACACCAGCATGATTTTATCAGGACTCTCTAATTAGTTTAAAGCAGGAAAGTTTTTAAAAGAACAGCTATTTTCACAGGACACGTCCTCATTCAGGCCCACACAAGGAGTTTCCTCAATATTGAAAGCAAAATCAATTACAATAGAAAAGAATTAAAGTATTAAAGCTAATGGGTGTTGTATCTGTTTATATCACTGGAATATTTGATGTAATGCCTAAGCATTAAGCTTAAGCTTTAGGAATCTTACTTTACAATTACAAAATCTTACCTACCCTCTTTCTGACCTTACAGATTTAAGAAACTGAGTGACAGTGTCCAGCACCCTCAGCTATTCAGAAAATTCATGATTCTTGGAGCAAAGAAAGAGAAGTTAATCAATAATTACTACGATGCTTTAGACCTAGTGCCCGTGTGGATCTGCAGTTCAGCAGCTGTGCAGCATGACTTCTTAAGTGTCACAATAATTGCACAGCAGTGAAGCACCAGAAGTCTCACTATATCCACTCAATATGATGAGCAGGTGTTCACCCATCTCATTTCTTTGTGTACCCTTTTGCATGTCCAGGCTAAAAACCTCTCCTGAAGAAATGGTAAAAGAGGAAAAGACCCAGGTGGCAAAAAAGAACATGTTCAGCAGTCTTAAGTGTCTTTTCTTCCTCAAAACTCTACCCAAGGCTAGAAAACTGAAACTAAACCAAATGACAAGAAGAAAGAGAGGCACTAAACCACTTAGGGAAAAAGCAGTAACAAACTTGCCTTATCCCAAAGCTAAAAGACACTGAGAGCAGTGATGGGGAGGGACCTGACAAGCCTCACACCACTAGGTGATTAGATAAATCTTTTTGGTATGGAAACATCACCAGTGTTGGCTACAAAAGCAGCTATTATTCCCAGCACAGGAAATTCACGGTTTTGGGTGGGGGGTTTTGCCTCTTATTGCTTGTATTACAACGGTTTTATTGCATATATCCAGGCAATGGACTGAATTCCACTTGGACCTCTTCCCAAACGTTATGAGACAGACAGGAAGATATTAAGAAAATAATCCTAATCTCTTTACACAGTAACTGATTTTACTTACACTTCAAAAATCTACTAAAACACAGGGAATCCTGCAGACAAGGGAAAACCATTACAAGATTGAACTGGAATTATCTTAAAAGGTTTGGATGGGGGAATTTGAAGTAAGTTTATCTTGAATAAACACAAGAAGGGTAGGGGTGGAAATAACAATTTTAATTGCACTGTGCAATGGAATTATCCCAGAGAAAATTATATAGAAATGGTAAAAGTACAAAGCTCAATACTTGCACAGGAATACTATCTTTTCATTCTAGGGCTTCTAGCCCATATCAGAAGTGATGGTATGGCAGGCTCTTTGAAGGCAACTGGGCATTGTAAACCACTTACAACTTGGAGAAACATGTCTCTACGGCATATCTCCATTGCTGCTGATGCCAAGCAAAAATACCAGAATATTTAATTAAAAACAGAGATTTAAACAAAAGTAGCTTTATACTCAGTGGCCTTATTCTTCTCGCTCTTGACAGCAATCAGAGATGGAAGGTCTGACGTCCTGTAAACTCCAGTCCTCATCCTCCCTTGGCAAGATCTCAGTTCAGAGATGTAACCTTCAAAGCTGAGGTTCCCTTCAGAATCATCACAGGAACGTGTGCCAGGGTCTTCCAGTTTGACTCCATCCACATCGATTATCCTGTTTACAGGGAGCTCTGGTCCGGGATTCCCTCTTGCACCAGGAGGACTAAAGCTTCTGCTGGTCTTTGCTTTGTGAGAGGTCTGCTCACAAGAGTTTCCTGAAGTCCCTTGTGAATCTTTTTTCTTTCTGTGGTTTGCACCTACCAGAAGAGTTAAAAACAAACAAACAAACAAACACAAAACGGGAGAGTTATGTATCTTCTGGTTTTAGCAGTTTTCAATATTGCAGCTTCCTCTGAGGCCCTAATGGTAGAAAGTCACCTGGGATATTCATCTACTCCATCAAAGAGACTTATCGATGTACCAGGTAGGTAACTTAACATTAGATCTCAAAGATCAATGTGAAATGTTACTACGTATCTGTCTCAGTTTAGCCTTTTTCAGAGGTTTTAAAAAGACTCCATTAAAAATAACTACTTAGTACACCTCTAGAACAAAAATTCTCACACCAGCAAACCCAAAGGTGAAGGAGGAGAATATAGAGCGTCCAGTGGGGCAGAATGGGAGATGTTCCTTCACTCGAACTGGCCTCCAAGATGAGATCTCTGCTGAGATATTATTTATACTTGGCTAGGGCTTCATTCTCTACCAGACTAGGAAGGGATGACTTGAACTTGCAGTTAGTTCACTGTCCTAAACTGTAACCAAGCAACTACGGGCCATGGTTTACAGGACAAGAAAAAACGCAACAACTTCACAGAATCACAGAACTGGTCAGGTTGGAAAGGACCACAGTGGGTCATCTTGTCCAATCTCCCTGCTCAAGCAGGGTCATTCTAGAGCAGGCGGCACAGGATTGCATCCAGACAGTTCCTGAATATCTCCACAACCTCTCTGGGCAACCCATTCCAGTGCACAGTCACCTGCACAGTAAAGAAGTTCTTCAGGTGAAATTTCCTGTGCATCAGTTTCTGCCCATTGCCTTGTGTTCTATTGGCTGGCAGCACTGAGAAGAGCCTGGCTCCATACTCCTGACACCCTCCCTTCAGCTGCTTATACACAGTCACCTCTTCTCAAGACTGAAGAGTCCCAGCTCCCTCAGCCTTTCCTCCTAAGAGAGATTCTCCAGACCCTTGACCAACTCACTAGCTCTCTTCTGGCCCTGCTCCAGGAGCCCCACATCCCTCTTGTACTGTGGAGCCTGGAACTGGACACAGCTCTCCAGATGAGGCCTCACCAGGGCTGAGCAGAGGGGCAGGATCACCTCCTAACGCAGCCCAGGATAACACTGGCCTCCTTGGCCACAGGGGCACTGCTGGCTCATGGACAGCTTGCTGTCCCCCGGGACCCCCAGGTCCTTCTCTGCAGAGCTGCTCTCCAGCAGGCCAGCTCCCACCCTGTGCTGGTGCCCAGGGTTGTTCCTCCCCAGGTGCAGGACCCTGCATTTGCCCTTGTTGAGTTTCAGGTTCTTCTCTGTCCATCTCTCCAACCTATCGAGGTCCCTCTGAAGGGAGCCTCTGAGGTTGGCTTCAAACACTAAAGAAGCACCTGGAATTTTTTTAAGTTTTTTTTTTTTTTGGTACAGCACTTCTAAAATCCCAATTGCCAGGATTTGGGCCTATTCTCTAAGCTAAACACTCAAAAGTCACTACTATCCCAAGATAACCACAGTTTAAATTATGTGAGTTCCCAAAAGCTAGTTTTGCATTAGGTGTGACGCTGTAAACTGCAAGGAGCTACTTAAAGCAAATGCAGAGGAGCTGGTTTGCCTGTGTCAACAGCAGCAAGGAGGGAAGGATGAAGGAGCTGATTTTAGGATTTGTACCACAGTTAACAACATGATTTCTGTATCTGTGGTTCCCCCATCATAATGCTCTAAAAAGGGATGATGTATTCAGGGAAAGAGACCCACTTTTATTAGACCAAAGTGAGAGCCAAGAAAAAAAAAAAAAAAAAAGAGAAACTTTCAAGGCACAAAGGCAGACCTGACTAAGGGCTTCCATTTCATATTTAACTCCTTTTTTCCATGTATCTTTTTATCCATCTTTTAAAAGATACTTTATTATCTGACATGTTTTACCCAAAATATTTTTAAACATTTAGTGGCAGTACACACAAGGGCCAGACCAGCACGTTTAGCCACACAAATCCCACAAGACTGGTGTGGTTAAATGCCATAGCTGTCTTTCAAATCTTTTATTTGTGTTTGTCCCACAAAGTGACTGGTACAGTTTTATGCAAGGAAAAGAAATTTCAATGTATAATCATAATAATCAAGAACTTTTTGATATGGAAAAGGGGCGAAATGCAAATGAAAAGGACAAAAAAAGCACTTTCATACAGTTTCAATCAACTCACTCCAGGGTCTTCTTGAGGGTTAAAGCTTTCTATTTAAGCAAAATAAGTTAAAATTGTAAGTAGTGCAATGTTTAGTGTTTTCGCTACAGTACAGCCCTCCATGAATAATGTAGATATTCCACATCAGTAATGCTTGCCTTTTTTCAGAGGAATTAGATCAAACTCTAAACAAATCAGCTGAGCAGAGAGAGGCAGAAAGCTTTCTCAGCCCTGTTAGCCCAGCACGACTCCAGCCTACTAAATTACAGCTAACATTTAATGGGACTATATTACACTTCGTGTTTAAATCTTCCTCCTGCAGCTGAACATGGGCTTAATTTCAACTGCTGCTTGCGTGGCTGTGGTGCAAAGTGCTATTCTTCTGTTCTGAAATGTTTATCTTAACATGAGTGTACTGAATTGTACTCTTGATGTCTTTAATCTACTATTCTCTGCCCTTTGAGGAAGATCTCTGATTCTCCTTTCAAGTTGGTTTAAAAGTTTCCAAAGTGCCTACTAATGGTAAATTACCACAAATACACTGCATTGACAGAGCATGAGTCATCCCCTTGTCCTAGTATTGAGAAGACATCCTCCTATTAAATGTAATGTAAAGGAACAACTTTGATGGTGGTGGAAAGTCTCATAGCTCTGTTGGCTTGAAGTAGGCTGAAACACTTTCCACACTCAGAAGATGCAGCCTGCATCAACAGGGTACAACAGATGAGACGGCTGGAAACTCCTACTGAGGAACGCTATGAGAGCTGTGAGTATTGCTGTATTTATTTGCTTGCTACGTCTTTCTACAGCTAAATATAAGAAATGCCATTAAGTCCTGGAGTTATGGTGTCACTGAGTCACCACATGAGGCAACTGGGCGTGCAAGTTGTCTAAAAGGAACATGGCAAAAAGAAGGTCAATGTTTGCTCTAAGGCTTCTCAAGACATAAGCTCGTCTGAACAGGAATACATCACCATTATGGACATATTTTTCTATTAATGACCTTTTCAGAAGCAATCTCTCTGTGGCATCAAATAGAGGTGGGACAGTAATAGAGAACATCTTGTCTATAATAGCAGTTCAAAAGAATATGGAATTGCTAAGGGATGATACTGAGAAGATGATTTCTCTTTTTCTGTCAGGGTAGGAAAGATTTTGACTCATCTACACCAAACAGGAAGATGATTTCAAGAGTAGCACTACACAGAAAAAGCATTTTAATGTGGTTTTTTCCCCCTCATTTAAAAAAGAAAAAAAAAGCTTTTATGAAGCAAGGCTGTTTAACACAATAGGAGAGCTTCCCCAACCAGGTTGTGTACAAATGTATCCCACAGGTTTTTAAAGAGACTCAAGATTTGCATGTACTCTCTTACTAATGAGATTTCAATGATGCTTACAACACTTTTGCACTGATCTCCTTCTCATATTCTGTTTTTGAGTAACAAATACCTGAACACACTTATCTCTGCAGGGCACCATCTAAGGTGCAGAGAGTTTTCACAGATAAAATTTCTCTTCATATATTCTTGCACTGAAGTGACGAAAACCTCCAGCGAATCCTCCCCTGTGAATTGCTTTGCCTTGCATAAAGCATGTCAGGAATGATGCTACATTTTCCCAAACCTAATCTGTCAAATGTCCTACCTAACTTCAGAAGGGAGCCAGTGCTTAGAGCAGTGGTCACACAGGTGAATTTCCACCCTGGAATAGCACAATTATGCCTGTTGGTAATCTCTACCTCCCCTGCTAAGCATTCCTCGCAGCTCTGAGGGAATTTTCTTGTGCATCTGATCCCATTAATACGTTCCAGCTGGTTTAAAGATGGGATAAATGCATGTCATCTTTTGTCCTTAAAGAGATCTTCTGTTTTACAGATTCAGCCAAATGACTGCTTAGAAGGCTGCACCCATCTGCGTTTTTCCAAAGGTTACAAGCAGGCACTGATCTCCTGACTTCCATTACCTATATTTCCCTTTTTCTTATATTTGGATTTTATGTATTACTCTCAAGCACTCTGAATTTAGCATGATTATGGAGAATTGCCCTCACAGAGGAAGACAAAGGGAAGTCTTCTTCTTCTTCTGTATAAAATATTTCTCAAGCTCTAAGCAAGAGATCACAAGACATTGTCTTCCAGGTAGTTTAGGAACAAGGGAGCATTTGGCCAAATTCCAGACAAAGACGAGGTCAAAAAACCCCTGGAAATTCCAGGAACAGCATTAACTCTCGAATGTAGATGATAGGATCATATAACTGTAAGTAAAATGCAGATGCTTGGGCATTTAAAGGTTCACCCGCAACACTTTGCGATAACAGTTTCTACACCATAATTATTAAATTCATTTCTTTTCAATGTGCCAAAGTTTAGCTTTGATTTTTTAATAAAACCCCTTCCATGTAAATTGAGTGTTTCCCTTATCATTCTACCTTTGATAAAATCCTACTGTTATTGTCAAAATCATTTACTATTTAGATAACTCTCAGTTCTATGGAAAGATAACAAGAATATCTTTCTAACTTCCACACCATTGATCCCAGGCATTCAACTCTTGTTAGAGAGGATCGGATTTCAGTTAAAAAGAATGAGCTGCAGTTTAATGATTTTGTGCTGACTTACAGCAGATAAAAATCTGTTTGAAGTACTTTTTAATACTTCGAACATAACTCTTGTGAAAAGAAACCACTGAAGTTTCCAGAAGCAATTCCTGGAATTGGTCGTTTATTGCCATATACCACCCCCAAATTATTTTGTCTCCAAATCAGTAAGGCTCTGGTGTGTGCTGTAACGTACTGTTCTAGTCTCTGGCTCCACAGAGCCTGTCCTAAGGTGGTAACAAGATGTCTGAGAGGACCTTTTTTCATGAGACTTAAAAAATAGCTTTGCAATGGTCACTTCTGCAGTGGGTGTTCATTTCGGTGTCCAGGAAACATGTCGGTACAAGTAACTCTTTTCCTTAATGTGGACATAATCTGGCAATTTCACTCTGTGAAAGACACTTCTCCCTGTCCCAAACTCTTAGGAAATGCTACTTCTAAATTTTAACCCTCCCAGCTGTGGATTCTTTTAAGTGGTGGATAAATGACTGGCTGACATACTGGTACCACTGAAAGCATTATCTGTTTTACAAGTTTGAAAAGAAATTTATGCTTCTGAAAGGAAAAGGATACTTTATATTTAAGTTTTAGAATCCTGCAGGTTAAAGGTTCTTTAGGAGCTTCCTTCTTTTTATCTCTTAATTGATACAGCACCGAGGAGAAAGCGAATTTAATAAAAGATTCCTACCTACAGTTTATGCTAAATCTTTTCAAAGGCAATTTGACTTTATATGCTGAATTTCACTTGCATGATGAAACATCAACTGCAGCGTCTGCTCAGTGCCTTCAAATCTGACTCAGTAAAACGCAGGCATCAAGCTAGGAAATGGGTTATTATACAAAGCAGGAACATTCTCCATTACCAGTCTATTTACTTTTTTCCTGGGAATTTCCGGAAAACATTTGCAGCATTAAGTTTAGAAAGACAGGGTGGATAGAAATCCTTTCATTACGCTCATCTCCAAAGTATTCAGAAGAAGAAAAAATCACAGAACATTATTCAGAAGGACAAATTTGGAATATTACATGGAAGAGGGAGCCGGTATGGCCACTGCTGCTCACCAGGGGCATACAGGTGCAAAAGAGGAAACAGTGCAACCTGTATTTGCTGAGGGCAGTGACATTTTATATACATGGCTACAAGTGGCTGAAGGGAACTGCACAGAACATCATTTAAAGGCCAGGAACATGAAAAGTTCTGAATTTTGGTCCAGGCAGACAGCCGTGCCCTCAGTAACACTGGCCAACTTGCTCCAACTTTCTGTTTCTCCACTGCAAAAACTGAAACAATTTTTTAATACTTTCTAAGCAGCAGACATGACGAAACACCTCTGAAGCAGCCTACAAGTATTCAGCCCTCAGTTTGGTCTTCCAGCATTTATTGTTAACATTCATCCTGGTTTTTCATCGGTGGTCACTAACAGCAGGTTTAATTACTGCGGAGAGTAGTATGTGGGGAAATGGTGGATTGAATTACTTGAATCCATTTTCATTTGATCTGCCATTCATTATGTTTTCAGTTAGGAAATTCTAAAATGTGGTTTTGCAAGGCTACCAGTTACATTTCAACCAGTAATTCAATGAAATTCATCATCCGAGTGCTGCCACAGGTTCACGCAGATCTGGTTTAAACCTGTGTGTGTTTGGTTCAAAGAGCAGCTGTCATTTGTCTCGCATTTTGTCTAGTCAGTGATAAAATTTGAAATTCTTTCTAAAATGTGTATCTTGTTGCTAGATTGAAATAAATTTACATTCCAAACAGTCTTCCCCCAAGGCCTTCCTTGCATCCTGTTTGCCTGCTCTAAACTCTCCTTTGTTTGTTGTTGCTTGCACATCCACTATATGTAATTCTCCCATTTAATCATGCTCTGGTTAAAAGAGGATTAACAGATTCTGGCCTTAGCATTTCTGGATTCCCATGAGTACTTATTTATATTGATCCAGAATCCAATTATCTTGGATAAGTAACTGCAGGACAACAGCCTTTGTTAAATATAATGATTTACATTATTTTTACATCTTTAAGTCATAATCCTTTCCTTTTCTTAAATTTTTATTTATGTTTTCATTTATGTGGTTATCTTGATTTACACAGGGAATACCACTGGATTGTCTCTAAAATATGCCACATGAATTAAGAGGTTATGTAAAACATTAATTATGCAAAATATTATATAATTTATTACAAAAACAAAGGTTTATTTTGAAATTTTGAACATAGACATGTGATTGCTCTTTATCTCCCTAATTATTACAAACTTTTTTGCACTTGGAATTCATTACCCTTAGAACCCTTAGAACATTATCCTTGAAAAAGTCACAGAAATTACACTGATATTATCTGATCTCTATTCCTCAGCTGTCATTTACTGCATCCTCTCTGTGAGTAATGAAAAGGAGCAGTTGGGAATTTTTTTTTGTCCTTGGGAACAATAGCCAGCCCCAGGCTCTGAGAGTCCACCCTGAATTTTATTTCTGCATAATTTATCTTCCCCAACAAAAACACCCTAGCACTGGTACTAACTATTACATTTCTGAAAAAAATCTTTCCAATGGAAAGGAAGAAAGTTTATTTTGAGGATACAATTGAACATCGATTTCAGAAACAAAGCAGTGTGCCTTCAAAAAAAAGTTACGTAACTTCACATAGTCTAAATTCACCCTTTAACTTCCACAGACATGCTGTTAAACTATAATTGCAGAAAGTTCACCATGTTTTTATTTTCCATAGCTGGCTCTCTATATGCTTATTAAGAGGGAGTGTTCAATAAACACTTCTTTTTTTCTTTTGCATTGCTGGATCTAGTCTATACATCTACCTTCTTGGTAGGCAGTAATTCCATTGACTATAATTTTAATGTCATTTGAAGAATAATCCTCATCCTAACTTAAAAAACAAAAACGGTAATTTTTTAACAGAAGGAGAAACAATTTGATGGAATCAAATTACAGTCTGTGCACCTTCAATCCGAATTGCTGCAAACTGTCCTACTTTGGGATGAAATGGTATTATTCCATGAAAAGCCCAGTTGCTATTACAACTAAAAGCCCGCCTACTTTGTAGCAAAAGCAACAATCATCATGAACAATTCACAGGCCAGTGGAATATTGCTGAATAAACAACCTAGTGCAAGGCCTGTGGCTTAACATTCACAGTTCTTGAGGAGGCTGAAGGTTTGGAAGGCTGCCTTTCCCCGTGACAGCTGTTTTGCACTGAGGTAACACATGTGCCTGAACGCCCTGGGAAACACTGGACAACATTCAAAGTACCCAGATTATACCAGGCAATTAAAAAAAACCCCAACAACAACAAAAAGATTAAATCAGAATTTTAACACTTTCAAAAATTAATGCATCGCTTCAATCCAATCACACCCCACGATCACTATTTCTTCCACAGACAGGTACCACCACCCTTATATGTAGGGACATGAAGAATTTGTCTTCAGATTCTAGAAATCTCTGATTTTTAAAGTGGGAAATTTGCCAGAACTAGCAGGCTTATTCAAAATAAAGACATTTTCTCTTGATGAGTAATGTAACTAGAATCGATAATGATTCTTGTGTTGCTAACTGACTTGATATTTACTTCACAGCTAAGTATTACTACAGTATAAAAACACTACACCTATTTCATAAAGCCAAGAACTGCATTTGAAAATTTGTTCTCAAAAGCTCTGAGCAATGCAAACCTCATTTTACTGTCTTCCATTGGTCATATTTTGCTTTCTAGATCTCCAAATGACAAAAAACCTCAAGAGTTACCCATTATTGGATATATATATATATATATATATCTCGTTATGGATACTGGCCTGGCTTTACTACATCAGCAAATTGCCCCCTGCAGAACATGAGGGACCACTTCCTTCCCCCCGGTCCTTTTCCCAGTCCATATAAACCCAAATTATAAAAGTCCAACATGTGCAGGGTAAACACACACGTCATTTGCCTTTACGCCAATGTGAAACCAAAATTACAGACCTCTTCAAATTAAGTAGTCATGCTTTTTCTTTATATCCCAACACCTTAATTGAATAAACCATTTAGAAATGAGATTTCCATTGATATGAGATTATGAAGAAGAACCATTAAAGCACTTAAAAAAGCAACCATTATTAATGATTTAGTCCTTTGAGATTTCGATTTTTGACTGGGGAGTTTCCAGATGTCTTTATTATAATTCTGTACACCATTGAATAGCCTTTCCATGCAAACTCCATGAAATCACAAAAACAGAAAAAAGTTTTGTTTCAGCCCACACTTTTTCCATAAAATCACCGCTCTTTTGTAGACTACAGTTCCCATAAAATAGGAGTGCATTGTGAGAGGAACATAGAATACAGTTATTGTATGCAATAAGGTTGTGGCAAAAAAGCAAAGTGTTTCACATCATTCTTTCAGATTGTTGTTATTCCTAAGAAAAGAAAAAAAAAAAAGGAATCTGGTTTGTCACAAAGCTGAGAGAAATTTGGAATTTTAGCTTTGCAGAATTAGTTCGATTGCTTAAACATCTCTCACAGGCGACTATGACAGAAAAATAAGCCACAATCACCAGTGAAAGTAGAGGAGACCAGCTGGAATATGTGCTAATTAAGATCCATTAAAAAAAATAAAATTCAATATGTAGAATATTAGTTATTTGTCGTGAAAAACTATGAATAATTTTAAAAGGGGAACTGTTACAGGACTTTCAACTGCCTTTTTTTCTTTCATGCAGGCCCACAGATATGTGGGAACACAGTGACTTTCGGAAAAATTGGATTTTCATCCCCCAGAACACAATGAGACCTAGTTAACAGCACCACAAGCCTCTCTGCAGCATTTCTTTTTTTTTTTTTCCAATCAGGCTTCACACAGTGCTGTTATATAGGACCCATGTCTAAGAATGGAAAGAGGATTGCAGCCTCCAGCACCCATCCAACCCTTCATTTCTGGCCCAAGACTGCCGAACAAAGAGGTGGTTACATTGGTTACTCCACATCAAATGAGCTGAGATCACCAGCTCATTTCTTGGAGACCAAGGAGGAGTTGCTTTAGTTTAAAATAAGAAGGAAAGTAATGAATATAAAGTTTAGCCCACAAACCCACAGACAGAAGAGATTCTCCTTTCAGGAGTTCCTGTTGTGACTAATTGAAAAAGAAATCCCCTGTCTTATCTGCCTTCTGGAGCACATGTCAATGCTATGGATTCCACATGTGACCCACCAGCATCTCAAGACAGCATTTGCCCTTTGATATCTAAATAATTACACAAACCTAACTTATATCAGCTTTGCCTCACGGTAATTGCTAGTTCATATCTATTAATCTGTTTGTTATGAGAAGATCATTTCAATCAGAATTCGTAATCAGGACTGAAAGAATTTTTAAAATAATGAAGAAAATCAAAGCTTAAAACCAGTTTGTGTAACTAGACCTAGAATTTATTACTCCTGAGAGAACAAAGATACAAAATACATATGAAAACTACACAAAGATTTCTACAAAGTAAAAAGCAGAAAGTGGGAAAAGGGAAAGCTACAGCTCAGTGGTTACACAGAAATGTAGGGCATGCATTAAAATATTGTAAATTCATGAAGTTGTTTTTAAGTGCAAATGGTTTTTTTTAACAGTTCTCACTGAAAAATATGCAAATTGATACCTATGTTTTACACTTGTCATATTATCAGAAAGACACCAACACAAACCTATGCATATATACATCAATATGTCCGAAGTACATTTTGTGGTTCTGTTACTCGTAGGCACTGGTTACAAGTCCGTCCAATACTCAGTTTCAGAAATTAAGTGGTAGCACTTATAGAACATTTCTCAAATACTACTAATAAAGGAATTTGTTTTTAAAATACCAAGAGGATGAAATAATTTGCATTGCCATTTATAAGCATCCAACAACCAAAGAAGTATTTACAAATCATTAACCATACAGATAAAGAACAGTATCAAATACTCTGTGTAAAAAGATAAATAATTAAAATGTATATTCCCACATCACAAAGAAATGTGATCATACAAATTATGGCACCATATGTTTGTGAAACATCAAAAATAAATGTAGCACATAGATACGTCTTCTTATATTTTACATTAAAATGTACAGTACAGTGACTGTAAAATGTCAATGTCACGACACCCATCGTCTTCAAATTCTTGTTTCTGGTAATAGCAATTATTATTAGAGTCCGTGTTTATAAAGAAATTCGATACTTCAGCCTTGGGCTAATATTGCTCTGTGATATTGCTAGACCATGAAACTTATATCCTAAAAAAGTTACATATTTCCTTTAAAATTATCTAATAGAAAGAGCTATTTGATATGTGAATATTCTGGGAGAAAGTGTGATAGATGCAATCTATTTCTCTGTGTAGCAAAGTACAGGTTAAAAAAAATAACATTCTTATTATTAGTCAGAAATATTTAATTCATTAGAGAAATATTTTTTAAATTGAGGTTTATCCGTTTAAGATTTTAATCATGAACAGTACTGCAATTTTCAACACATAATTAGGGTTTTTGCTAAAGTACTTAAACTTCCAAACCCTAATCATGTATCTCATTATGAGAAATGGATCAGAAAATCTGGAACACAACAGTGCTATGGAGCTCAAAATGCTGACACCCTGTTTTGTACTCTGAGGGTGAATGAGATAATTATAGCGCACGGATACGTTTAAAACGTTTGTCTGCATGTGTCCATTTCTGGGCACATGCCAAATCCAAACACAAGTACATTGTTAAAGGCAACTAGAAATATTACAGTTAGCACAGACTAAGGCAATTAAAATCTTTTTTTCCTTTTTTTTTTTTTGAAAAAAAAAAAATTAAGGTGCAGAGAGAATTTTCTTTCTTGTTTTAATGGGTGCCAAATACTGATTAACAGTGCCAAGGAAAAGTAGTTTTACATAAAAGGAAAGGCTATTAAAATCTAGAAATACCTGAATTGGATCTTTGATATCCAGATTTTTCCTGATTACCTGCAAAAGGAGTTGGGGGTGGATAGTTGGCTTCTGTGAGTTTACTGATGTCTGATGGTGGTGGCGGTGGTAGCAAAGTGCTGTTAGGGCTACTGATATCTCCTTCAGCCACAAGAGTCAAGTCTGCCACATTGTCATCATCTACCATCTGTATGCCTTCGGCTTGTAACTCTCTTGACTGCCTTTTCCACACTGTTGCGTTGTTTTCCTGCGCATGCGGAATGGGAGACAATGGAGGACTAAAAGGAACACTGAAAGTCTTCTGACTGTGGAGCGCTGCCAAGGCAGATTTATGTTTATTTTCTGAGTAACCCATTTTCTTAACTGAATTTTCATTAAAGTTTTGTATGGACTCCTGTTTTCCACTGGGTGACGTACATCCATCATTGCCATCATTTTTTGAAACTCGCTTGTTGAAGCCTTTAGGACCTGCGGGAGTAGATGAGGATGGTTCTGGTCCAGTGGGTGGTAAACGAAGAAAGTCAGGAAGAACAAGGTCTTCTTTCCTTAGCAGTCCACGTTGGTCATCTGCTCTGTTACTTTGTGCTTTGGATATGAGTTCAAAAAATTCTATTGGGGAAAAACCCAAAATTGACAAGTTTTTGTCAGAAAGTGCAATGCCATTAAAACGTACATTTTCAGCACATTTATTTTCCATGAAGGTCTTCAATTCTGTCAATGCTGCCTTGAAATAAGATCCCATGTTAATTAGGAACTTTTTCAATTGCAGCAATGTTCACTAGCATCACTATAATTAAGACCATCAGCATTGCTATTGTAAGAGTTTTGCAGTTTAGAACAGCTGCAATTCACTGAGCCTTGAACACATCTTCTATTTTACCCAGTTAATAAATCTGAACACACACACAGGACTTTTTAATTCTTTATACAAAACAAGGCTCTGGTCTCACAGACAATGGGTGCACGTTTTTATATTCTGGATGGGTTTTACCCATCTTAACTCAAAAATAGCCATGCCATTTGAACATTCAAAGACTCAGAATGTTGCAAACTTCCTTGTTATATTGAATTTCTCTCAGTTTAATTATATTTTATCACAGCTTAAATTCAATTCATGATGTAGTTTTAAACCAGGATGTTATCATCACAGGGTATGATCAGATGATGATTTAAGTAACCCCATTTTACTTGTTGCTGAAATGGATCAGTAGCTTACAGGTAGTCAATAACCATCCAAGGAACCATTACCAAAAGTGATGGGGCAGCTTTTTTATTGAGGTTTTAACGCAATTAGAAGTGAATCTCTGATCATGTCCTTAATGATATCCAATGGCTTAATATGTTTCTATATATAAATAATACTCATAGTAAATCAACACTGTTCTAGAAAGTTTCAAAACTTGGCAACAAGAAACTTATCAATTATAAGCCAAGAATTATAGCACTCCTCAAAAAAGAAGCATCGCAACAATAAACAAACTCTTTGGTACAAAACATATACATATAAAAATATGTCATTCTTAATATAGGGTCTCTGCATGTCCTACTTTTTCAAGAAGAGAGCACTTTGACTACTGAATATTAAAAGATGCTTTAAAAGGCCATCTCCAACAGGTTAATTAAAATCAAGAGTTTCAATCCAGCTTATAAATATTGTTTGAAGCAAAAGCCATTACAAAACCAAGCAAGAGAATGTTAATATCACTTTTAACTTAGCATAATATGAGGTCATACGCTTGCACTTGCATGACCTTATTCCTAATCCTCTACTCGTATTTGGCAGGCTTTGCAATGTGTTTGCAAAAATGACTTCTCAACGTGCTTTGTCAAATGCCATAAAATCTGAACGTAGCCAAGGTGGAAGCTTCCAAACGCTTCTTATTGCCAAAGTTTTGCAAAATGGCGGTAAGCATATTAAAACATGCAACACTGCTAAGATATGTCATACAAAAAATGTTTCTTTCTGAAATTTCAAAGTTCATAGGACAGTTGCTTTTTGTTGTGGGTTTTTTTTTCATTAAAAAACAGTCTACAACATTTGATACGCATTTTCCAAACTCTGACAAATTTCACAAAATTCAAAATAAAATGTGAAAGCCTCCAATTCTGAAGTTTTCAAATTATGTTAATGTTTTACTCAGTCCTAGGAAGAAAAATGAAAATATTAAAATGTGGAAAACAGGTTAACAAAATAATAAGCAACAGAAAATAATTTAAAATGCACTAATATTTTGTAATAACACTTACATTAAAAGACATCTATTTTGCAATAAAACTTTCAGCCATAGCATTTTTTTCAGTTCTAGTCAGTGGACATTTATTCACAGATGAACATTCACAGATAAACATTCATTTGCTGTATAAATGTGCATAACCAGGTTTTGGATATGCATACTGGGTAACTTCAGCAGTACATTCTAATCCTTTGAATTTTTTCCTACTTGAAAAAACAGGGAGGAGTGCGTAGGGCTGACAAGACAAGCAATTGCTTCAGTTAATGTCCTAGGGCAGAGGGTGGTATATCAAGATTTCTACTGCTACATCATTTTTATTCCTCTTTCTCCCCTGGACATCTTTCTATAAGAAAGCAAATTCTCTTACGAGTTTTTTTTCCAATGATATCACCAGAACTATTAAGATGTAATGAAGATAAAAATAGTACTCAGAACATACAAGATTACCAATGCTTGTTTCTACTTCCAAACACCTTTCCAGGGCACATGCTGAATGTAAACAAGTTTTACTCTTGCCCATCACAGCTCCTCCACAGTTCTCAGACTGTACTGCCCTTCAGCAGAAACCACAAGAATTCTTACCTGAGTAAGTCAGGATCTACACTACTGTGCAAGAATGCCTTTCAGTGAGTTGAACACTTACGTAAAGGTGAACAGAAAGGCTTCTACATGGCTTGCAAAGGGTATCAAATGGGATATTCAACAGCAGTTGAGTAACTAATTCCTTTTTTTCTTTTTTACAGGAATTAGGTACCTTTCACTTTTGAAAATCCCACTAGGTACCTACGTCTATCTTTAGGTATTTTAAGAATACCTTCAACTTAAAAAAAAAAAAAAAGACAACTCAAACACAGCAAACAGAAACATTATGATCACGACTGATTTCACAATACACGTATTAAACACATGGCATCTTATCCCACACAGATACAAAATTCTCATTTTTCTAAGACTACTTATGTTAATATGTAAGCTATAAAGTTCACATACCCTCTGCTTCATCCAAATTAATTTTCTGACATTTTTTTTTTCCAATCTTTGCAATAGAGTCTTCTCTCTTTGACAGCCGGACTTCCCTAGCATTTTTTCCATTTTCGCCTTTCATTTTGATAGAATTAGATTTTCCTAGAGTTCTTCCCTCTCCCTGCATTAGAAGGAAAGTTAAGGTACTACATACATTTAGGCTACGTCATTGTGTACGTAATATGGTCTAAGGGAATGAAAAAGTTATTTTGGAAACACATTTCTCTAACACAGCAATAAATGCTTTGGTTTTGTCTTGATTATGGCATAGAACATTTGCCGTAGTAGTTCCCAAAAATGTATAAATCAATATAACATTGTTTACTCTGAAGAATTCACGCAGCAGAAAGGGCCTTTGAATCTCAGAGTGATTCAATAATTTTCAAACATAGATAAGCCAATGAGACACAAAACAACAAATACAACACATGAAGACAAAGTTCTCACAAATAGATGCTGCTGACAGTGGAAAAACATCAGATGAGTTACAGCTATATTCAATCTAGTTACGTAATTTAGCTGATTCAAAATCATGGATGAATGCAGCCTTTAGTACAGAATTCTGGACGGAAACAAAAGATGATCTAAGGGACAAAATTCATTGCAGAAGACTTACAGTAGGTGCTTGACTTCTTGAACTAGATACAATGGCAGTCTGTTTTACCAATTGACCTTTTTGTTTCTCTGTAAACAGTAAACATAAACACACCTTCCATAACTACCAATTCATAATTTCTCAGAGAAGCAATATTTAAGTGACAATGATTCACAAAAACAGATTTCTGCTTTAACATTGCTCAGAGATGTATCAGAAAACAAAAAGAGTGAACACAGCTCATATCCCTGATACTTTTCAGTCAAAACCTACCAGAATCACCCTCCCATCCTCAAATTTTCCTCATACTGGCAATACTTTTAAAGTTTAAAGATGCTGAACTTAAGTTCTAAATTTCCAGTTGCTTTAAATCAAATAACTTTAAAATCTGAGCCAATAATTCAGTCTGTAATTCTCAAATTTAGAATTTAAACAAGAAAAAAAAAAATCAGCAGCAAAGACCATTGAAAGGTCATGTTGAACCTTTTCCAACCTGTTTCATGCATCAATTGTTTTGTAGACATTGTTACATCTTCCTTGCCACCTTCTAAATAACCAAACGCTCCTTCAAATTTCACCTGCCTGGAGGAAATACACTAACACAGAATCATGGCCCTCTTTCACTGGTATGTTGTCACAGAACCAATCCTCTGCTAGAATGATCCTCTGTGATTTAGTCTTTTACAGTCACTGACACAGCACATTGGATTTAGGCTTTTTTTGTAATCCTTACAGTAATTATCCATGGGAGCATTTAGATTGATAACTTTTTTCCAAAAAATAGCTGGTTCCGTTTATTAGAAAAATGACAAATGTGATTCTCCTCAACAAATGCCTCCATCTTTATTATCCTAATTCTTCCTTGAAAAGGATCTCTGCTCCAAATGTATTTCATTTAACCTAATATCTAATTTGATTTTTAAAACTAAGTGTTCTGTATCTATGAAAAGGTCTCCTAATGAAACCAAATTTTTACTCTCAAGGCTGCTTACATTAATCTGGAGTGTTAATTGTGTCAAAAGATTGCCAACTGTTCAGCAGACAAGTTTTATTTTTCTACTTTTTTTTTTGCCTAGGGTAATCACAAACAGTATCCTTTTTAGTGTTATCTGTAGAAATAATCACTTAAAACTGGAAAAGTAGGCTCTGCTACTTTCTCATGTTCAAGAAGGAAGTTATCATAGCAATATATATAGCTGCTGCCCAAACTGCATCTGTTTTACTTATACAGAATGTTTCTTATTAAATAATTGCCAAATTCACAGAAGTTGGCACTTTATTCTCATCATTATTACTAGACACTATGTCCCTAAATATGTATGTGAATATATGCAAATAATGTATTCAAATATTACTAGTGCAAAATTTCTTACAGCAACAATAAAAGTACTTTTACCAACAGATTAATTTAATCTTCAGTCTTCAGAAACCACACTCCTTTTTAGTTAAAAAGAATAAATGCTCCATGTGCCAAATCTAAATTTAATCCCATTTCTCTCACCTTCACATCACAGAGTCAGGGTTCACGAAACTGACTTGACATCATAAATAAAAGCTTTTATACCAACTTACCTCTACCTTTTGTTGGTTCTTTTTCCTCTAGAACAACCCGCTGACCATCCAGATTAGATATAGGGACACCAAGATCAAGTGGTTCCTGCTCACCATTCTAAAGTCGGATCACAGTTTGTATATAAGAGAAAAAGTTGTTTTCAGAACAAATTTATGCAGTCTGACATTTTTGAAAGAAAACGAGCAAAGCATCTTTACGTTTTCAGCGTAGCCTCAACACATCCTTCTTCTACCACTCTAAAAATGTTTACTCCATTGGTGTAAAGCTACCTTGATTTCAATGAGTGTAACCCAAACAGTGTTTGGGGAAAAGAAGATACATGAGGGAAAAAAAAAAAAATCACCCGATTTGCAAGATTGCACAAATACTTTAGAACCATTACAGTCTATCTTCAGCACACCATATTTTTCAGAGGATGTTTGAGATATTTTATATTGGTTGTACTTTGTTAATTTTGTAATTTTATTAAATGAAGTTATCTTTATACCAACATGTTTTTCAGTTATCTTGAAAACATGGACTGGTTCAGCTATGAGAGGATACATACTAGAAATATCACAAAAACAACTTTACTTTCCCCGATACTCCAGCAAAATAGTATAGAGAACATGCAGCCAAGTGCTCAGTAGTAGAGAAGTTGAATCAGTCTGCCTACAGAAAAAGTTTCTGCAACGGGATTTGACGCAACTTCCATGATTTCCAGGATAACGGAACAAAGCTTTAATCCAATCAACTTTCCTTGGCTAATAATGCGAGTTGAGCTCTGGAAGAAGCTAAATTCTAATTTAGTAATTTAAGATGTTGAATTTATTCTGAAAGGGAATATAAAACAGATGCAGACTAAATATTTGAGGGAACTACTATTAAGCATAAAGGTTATGACTATGACGTATTTTACCTCAATATCCAGCTACACCTATTTTAATGCCTGTCAGCACAGGAATAATTTCAGGGAATGTTGCATACACTCCAGAGAGAAAGTATTGCTGCTTGAATTACATCAAAAGATACTTACTAGTCTTGCCACAAGTTCATTAAGATTTAAACCATATTTTGCAACCACAGGCCTTAAGACCTCTGTTACTGGTTTGGTGGGTTTGGCCTTCAAACCAACTGACCGATTGATTGGAACAAGATCCAGCCTGAAACATATCAATTGTAACATTAAGTATGAAATATTCCAATAAATAAAATTTACCAAAATATATAAAACCCACTCTACAGCAAAGTTATACTAGCTAGCAACTAGCTGAAAATTCAGTAGCACAAATTTATCCTAAACTGAAGGTATAAAAAACTTTTAATTCAAATAAAAATTCTGTTTCACTTGCCAGAGCTCAGTGAAGGCATAAGCCAACCTATCCGTATGATGATCCTCACAGCAATTAAATCATCTTTACAAAAATGAGTCTGACCATTCTGGTCCAGGAGTACTTCCAAAGTGATTCCGTGCCTGAACTACAGACTTGGATGCAAGAAAAACATTTTTCCCCAGTTCCACAAAAAACTCACAACTTCTTATTCAATTACATGAGATAGGTTTGGACAAGTATTTTTATTTTTAAGCAGAGAAACAAACACAGTGGAATTCCAAATGATGCTACTTTCGTGTTGGTGCCACCATATCAGGAAAAATTGCTGTAAGAGAAACTAATATACCAATATATATATTGTACTCTAATATACTAATATGTAAAAGAAATTCACTTGGGACTTAAAGGCCAAAGACAGCTCTCTTCAGAGTCTATTACACCATTTTCTATAATTTCATTAAAATGGCAGTAAAAAATGAAATAGGAAAAAAAAATTAAACCCCAAACAACTAATTCATTAATATTTACTCCCCTGCACAGAACTGTGCCTAGTTTTGTTTTTCATTTTTTTACATGCTCTTCATCTGTGCCCGCTTCCTCCACAACAGGCTCATTTGACTATAATGGCACTATAGTATGAAAAAAAAGGCAGGCTTATTACTAACAAAACTATCACAAGAAACGTGCATTACCAGAAGAAATTACACTTACTAGTAATTTTGTCAGTCACAATTAAATGTAATCCCCATCTCTCTCTCACACATATTACTTAAATACAAGATGTTTAGTCATGTTGACTTTTCCCTTCCAAACGAAACACGAATAACTGAAATTTTGTCTTTCACATTTTCTTTAAAGTCAACAGCTACTGAATCAAAATGATCAATTTTAATCATTAACTGGTAATTGACACAGAAGCAGCAAACATTCAGGAAACCCAGTATAGACACACAGTATTTGTCTTGTGTCTGAAAATGTTCCAAATATTTCACTGTATTTGCTTACAAAGTGTCTACCCAGAGAAAGGAATCATGTAGAAGTTTTGTACATTTTAATTAACACACAAATACCACATGGTACTGCCTACTTAAAGTTACTTTTTAATTTGGAAATTCAACAAACTCACACCTAATAAAAGACTGCCTGATCTCAATTTCAAAATTGAATATTCTGCGCAATGTTTATTAACCTGAAGTACCCTTAAATAGAAACTAGCCCTGCTTCCTAAAGAAAATATAAAACCAAAATGAGAAATGCCTAACAAAATAAACTTTTATTCACTTCAAAAGTGCAATTGGCTAATGTAACACAAACATTTTACTCCATTAATTTTTCCTGAAAGAATTATTTCAGGAGTTTCCATAGCACTCATTTGGATTCGTTTCGGAAAAAAATACAAACAGATTATTTTGATAAAAAGTGTGATATCAAATAATATTACATAAAGCTAAATATCTAATGTGCCAAATTATATTACATCCATACCAATAATTTAACAGTGACTTGCTTAAGATTGAGGGCTATAAATCTATAATCAAATTAATTTATATTTATACATTTAGTCTTAGTGTAATTTTCCAGGTGGGCACATAATTACAGATGTAACTGGATGGGAACATGTAATCAATAAATATATCTATTTCATCTTAAGACTAAGAGACTGGCAGTTCAGTTTCCATCCCTTTCTTGTGCTTCTTCAACCTACTAAACGTGTCCCTTCCTGATGTGGAAGGTCCCTCTGGGTCTGCAGATCTGTCCTATATGCCTGTCCACAACTGCTTCAGCTTGAGCAGTTTGACATCACAACAGTGTTTAAATATCCCTAATCTGGAACACTGGCATCAAAATCCCACTTGTATCCACGACAGCAATCCAGAAAGCTCCCTCCTGCAGCATGTCATACTCATCAGGTGCTGCTCCACTCAGTTGGAAACGTTCCTGTTGGCCCACATTTCTCCCATGGATCCTCACCCTGGTTGTCCTCATGAGACTCTTTGCTTGATAGTGAGAGTTACTTATTTTAATGTGCCTGTACAATGAAGGGGAACCTTATGGGAACCCTCATGCTGGACTCTGGATTATAATCTAACATGCTGCATTACATGGCTGACTGGATTTTTTTACTGAATTCAGACAAATTCTTTTCTACATCAGCTACTGTTTCGCTGCACAGGTAACTGGAAACACACTTCAGCGCACTCACAAATAGTAAAGTGGAAAATGGGGTGGAAAATGCCAGAGGAAGACAGCATTTTTGACTCTTACCGAAATAAAGTGCGTTTTTCTAAACGTAGGTCCCGAGACTCCAGGATACTACTGTCTTGGTGCAAAACCAGTGGCTATAGAGCACATGTCAGGAATAAAAGAAGAGAAACAGAATTAATTTTAAGATATGTAAAAAAGAACAGCTGCGTTTTTTTTTAAATACTCAGAAAATTATTAATATAGGTTGCATGCGTTTTAGTGAATAATCATTTACAACACGGAACATGATTAAAGTGTGTTTTATTTTGGCTAGTTGTGAAACTTCCCCTGGAGTCAGCAGGTACTCAGGAACTTGGTATTTTGAAACAAGCCTAGGTTCTTCAACTTAAATAAATTACAGAGAATGACGCAATAGAAAATATGACCAGCTAACAGTCTTTAAAAGATTTAAAAGAAAAAGCCTACAGCTATGCACATTCATTGATTTTTGTCCTTGTAATCATCTAGACCAATCAAAAGCACATATTTAAGAGCATAAATGCTTCACATCCACAGCTCCTCTTTGAATTGGAAGACATTTCTGTTGAACTAAGCCATCAGACAGACACACCCCCATCCAGACAGACTGTTGGTTTAGAAATTTTCCTCAATATGAAAACCTGTACCTTATTTCTACTATTAATGCATCACATTCATCTTTGAACAACTGAATGTCACTATGTTTTTTGCTTTAATGCAGTACGATCTACTGTAACACATTTGTTTGCTTTGTGGATACTTTCAGTTAAATACAAGCTAACATTTTCCCTGGACAAACTACATGGACTAGACATCTAAATTAACTTATTATTGTAAAGAAATCTTTGTCACAATCCCTCTTTTGCTTTCTGTAATGTAAACACCACACAAAATCACGGAACAGTTAATCAACAGTTAAAGTTTTCACTAAAATTCTTCTTCAGTTAATCAGCAGTGCCAATGTAAAAAGCTACAGGCAGAACCAGGGGGTACATAACAGCATTGAGAGAACAGAATTCCTGATCACTAAAATGAGTATGAAAATGTTAAAAAAAAAAGGGCAGGAATATGCAATACCTTATCACCTCCAACTAAAAAAAGGTCCACCGCAGCTATGTTAATGCCATGCTTCTCACAGAGCCCAGATAGCACCTCTTTGATGGAGAATCCAGATTTAACAGCCATTTTGCTGGATGAACCATCTGGAAGGTTTACACAGCAGTATTTGGGGGACTTCTCTTTATCTGGTACAAATGCAGGCAATCTTGAGGTTTCAGACTTTAAAAGAAAAAGAAAGGTCAGTGCCCAATGGGACAATTAGGACGCTGTGTGTAAACTTTTAGAGTCTGCATGAATTAAACCTAGCCAAAAAGCGCACTTTCTACCATGTTTTAGAAATCCTTTCAAATACCACAAATATCAGATAAATTTAAATCCTGGGGGTGAAATTCAGATAAAGATAACAACACTGCACAAATCTAAATTTATTTCAAGAACAGATACAGTTTTAGACAGCGAGTGGGTAAAACAGTTACAAGATTCACTGCTTTTTAAGACAAGAATTTTTTCTGCACCAGAAATAGACATGATTTCACCATGATTGTTTGCCTGATCGATATTTGCAGCACAGGCAGAACTACATTGTTACTACAATCTAGTACCACAGAAATCAGCCTAATGCAACTTCCATACAGGCCAAGAAAAGGGAAAGCTTTAACATGGGGTTGTTCAGAACAGAATCTCAAAGCTCTGGGAGGTGGATAAAGCTGTTTATAAGTTTACTGGTACCTGAGGTCAAGACAGACAAGATGCAAAGCATATCTTTCTGATACAAGGACAAAATAGGAATACAACCTCTATTACATTTCTAAGATTCTAAAATTGCCTAATATCACATCTTGTGCTCTAACTCTATCACTTAAAAATCCTTTCCCAAAGTATTACATCAAACAAACTACATCACACTACTTAATAAATTAGTAATTCACTGCTTTATCTGCTTCCCCACTTCTTCATTAGTAAGAGCCAGCCATTACCAAGTCAAGACTAGCAGTTGATGACATGGAGCCTTGTGATTCCCGCCTGTATGACAATCCATTGGACTGAAAAGAATCTGTTTGTGAAAAGAATCGGCAATCAGTAAAGGGGATTGTTATTTATTATAATACAGCAAACTATTTCAAACATTAGCTCCTTCTCTGGTAAGAAAAAATTTTTTTTCATTAAAGATAAAAAAGCCACCAAACCTTTACACTGTGCACTGATGCATGGAAGCCAGAAGAACTTCTGGTCAAGTATTTCTTAGTTATGTAACCGTTAAACAAACCCACTTGCTTTTATATTTAAAAAAAACAACTGAACCCCTTTTTAAAAAAACTGTAATTTAATTAACTAGCTTAAATAAGATTTAAATATTTAATCTCAAAAATTATTCTACCTCTTCAGCTATTTCGAAGGGAAATAAGTATTTTTTAAAATGCAAATACGGTGTTAGAAAACTAAAATACAGGACAATTACTAGTCACTTTCAGAAGGTTAAGTTTATAGTCTAAGCAAATGTCTCTGATGTCTTTTCATATATGAGTATAATGAGAACACTTAAAATATCCATATGATCAAAGATATCTTATGGGTCTGGGCATTTACCAGAAGCAAAACACACAGTAACAATATGGGCCAAATGTGGTGCTTCCGGGGAATTTGTCCATTATTTTTAACTCAATGGAATGATTTAATGCAAAACTTTCATTTCCTCCTCTAGAGGCCATGTACAGGTGCCTTCATAGGGGAATTCTTCCTTAAACTCTCAAACACAGTTAAAGTAACAAAACAGCAGGGTTTTCACAACTGACTTTTACAGGTAGTAACTGTGTTCAAAAGTGAACATACCTGTGCGGCACTGATAGAAAAGTAGGATTACGCAGATGGAGGAATTTTTAAATAGCTGTAATTATAGCACTATTTGCATGCACTGCTCCTGAACTTCTCTGTAAAGATTTGAAATTATCTTACTATAAAAATAGTAGCTCTCTGCTTGAAAAAGCAATTACCAGCACACAGAAATGCACAGTGTACTGATAAGTCAAAAAAAAGTCTCGTGGAAGTCAACAAAAACAAGCTTAAATATGTTAATACTTTCATCTATTTACTTGTATATCTGCTTCCACAAAACTTGCAGTGCTGTTAGCCACGCTAAGGCCTTCTGATTCAACAGCCTCTTTTCCCCTCTGTCACTTCCAAGGATGCACCTGGATACAAACTAATCATGATGAGATTAGTCACATCTGTTGCTGAAACAACCCTGAAACAAAGCAGAATGTGAACACTCACCGTTTGGATAATCACCGTTTTCTCTTCTCTTCTGTGATTTTCCCAAACTCTTACTTCTGGACCACGAGAAGAACGTTCCCTTTTTTTTCTTTTCAGTGTCCTCCTCTCCCGACTCTTCATTTAAAGATCTTCCTGACTTTGATTTACCACTTAGCTATCACCAAAACACAATTAAAATCACTGGTTGGATCACAGTTGTAAGTATATTGCCTAAAATAAACCTTCCCACCCTTCTTCCTAAAACCAGAGTGTGATGGTCAGGTTAGCTGTCTTCTTTACCCCACGCACAAGTGTCTATGCCAGCATCTCTCTCAGTAGCAATCAAAAAAAAAAAAAAACAACCAAAAAACCCACCAGTGGAAACAAAAAGAAATACATAGATGCAAATGTGCTTCTTGGGAGGGAGTACAAAACAGTAGCTGGCAACAAGACACTGAGAGCTCTTGCAAATACTGAAGAATTCTTCCCAACTCGCCAGTAATGCCTAAGGTTAATGTGGAAAGACCATTTGCCTTTTTGAAACACTGAATTTCATTTTGGTGGTTTTTTTTTCCTAGGCTAGCCTTGAACATGAACTGCATTTGAAGACAATGACCAAGTACTGTCTAACATTTACAAGTATAATCAAGTATTTATTAGTGTTGAAGAATACAAGTGTCAGGAATGTTTGATATCAAACTAAACTTGCTTTTAGCAAGCTAGTATTCTTGTTAGATTACTAGAATGTTCCTTAGAACTCTACTTTTAAAAGGTTCCTAGTCATAAAAATACATAATGGCAGACAGGCTAATCTGTAGTGATTGACATGAAATATGAAAAGTTATAATTTATCCATGAGGTTATGTAATGCTAAGGTGGTATTATCTACAAGAACAAATAACAAACCCTAAATAATGTTAGGAGATCAGTCAGTAAGACTACTGGTTTAATTTTTAAGCAACTGAATTTGTCTAACACAGAAATATCTTAGTTCGGTAGGGGCTAAGAAATTAAAAAAACTACCCTCTGCAAAAATGAGTTAGATTAGATTAAGACTTCTCCAAAACTCCTGATAAAACGTCTGCTCTCAGCAAAGGTTAAATTATCACATCCTAAGTCCAATGTTCAATCACAATAAGCTTCTGAACAAGTGCATTGAAATAACCCTTACCTTTATTGTACACATACATTTAAATAATAACAAAGATTTTAAATCATATTCAGGAAGTCAATATCTAGAAAACTGATTCAAAGGTAAGGATTTTAAAAAAAAGTATTTTCTTGAGCATATAAAAATTTTGTAATGGTATCTGCCAGCAGATTTCAATTGCCCTTTAATTGCCCCTGCCAAACATTTCAATTGTATTTTATATATATATTTTGCATATATCTTTATGCATATATCTTTGGTTTTCAACAGAACTTAAAAAATATTATTTAAAAACACGCTTTTCAGATAACAACAATGCAAAAGTAACCTTTTTTGGTGTTGAGATATTGGACTTCTCTGAACTGACACTGTGTTTAGAAGTGGGGCTGCTGGGAACACGCTGAGGATCAGGAAGAGGACGCCCTTCTACTTCTGCTAAGATGCATTCTTGGTAAAGGGGGGATTTGAGAAAGCGAGTATAGCTATCAAACTTCATCAAGTTAAATATCTGAAATTAAAACACAATGGATAATGGTTACATAAGCTTAACACATCAAGCAAATTAAGCTATTTTGCAACAGCCAACTCCCACAAAATTTAGCACATTAACCTGTAAACAGCAGTAAGTATGACTTTGTTTAAAAACCTGCTCACAAAGGGGAATCTCTTTTTCACACGATGAACAGCAAAATCCTTCTCTGACCACAGGCACACTGGCAAAATTAAAAAACAGGCAACTAATTGCAAAGCATACATAGTCTTCAGGCCAAGTCTCCACAAATTGCCTAGTATACACAACACACACAGCTTTGAAACAATTCTTGAGTTCTGTTGAGCTCAATGAATAATACTGAGATGCATTGCTAAAACAGTGCAAAATATGGAGAAGCAATTACAAGAAATTGAAATGTCTCACTGTCAAGGACTCACAGAAGCACTGCTGATATAAGATCATTGGGGGAAAATTGTAAGTATACTCTGCAAGCTCCATAACACATGCAAGAACCAAAGTAAAAATACTAAGTAATAAAATACAAATAAAATAAATACAAATAAAATACAAAATATTTCAGCTGTCCTTGAGTTTTTTAAGAAAATGAAACTTATAAAGGTTACATTCCTCAACAAGTCACAGTATTTTAAGCTGAATGAGTTCTGTGCTCCCAAAACATAAGACAGCATCCTATGGCACTGCTAACACTAGTACTCTAAATTTAACACAGCTTCAGGTTGAAAAACAAAGCCTTGCAGTTTCCCCCAACACAGAATTTAGCCCCAAAAGAAGATAAAATTGTTACTCCATGCTAGCTGGGAAGAATAAAGGAAAAAACTGCAGAAAATTAAGAGACACAAAAAAGTTACTGCAGAGATGCAGTCTGCAGATTAAATATACTTAATACAGCAAAAAAATTACAGTCTTTTAACTTTGCTGTACAGAGTATATATGAGAGTATAACTAGTTTACCTTGAACTGATATTCTTCTGTCCTACTATGCTTCTAGCCCACACTACATCCATTATTTCCTATTTTTAGCATTATTATCATATTAATCCACATATCTTAATGACCTCTGCTTATTTGGAAAAGGCTAGCAGGTACTTGTTCTTACAAATGAGAAAGAGAAATATATCTTATAAAAGCATAATTTGAAATTTACACATGAACAAGAGTAGAAAAATTTATATCAATTTACACAACTCTACATGAAGTACACGATTTTTTTATTCTTATTTTAGCATCTTTAAGTGACCTACACTGTCTTGTCTCTGGAAACACTCAAAATGATTGTTCTTATTCAATTTATAGCAACAAAATCCTAACTAGGAATTTTGGCTGCATCCACACTGTCATTACAACATCTTTAACAACAAGATCAAGGGCAAATTTGTCAGGACATGGACAGAAAGCAACTTTCAGGAGCATTCCCAATAGGCAGAGCTTGAGAGAGAATGGCCTGAGCAGTGCTTTCCAAGGCACTTTCCCGCACACTTCTGCAACTCCACTGCAGCCTTGCAGCAACATTCCCTATTCCCCAGCATCACATAACACTCATCCAATGACTGCCACAGAGCAGCACCCTTGCTCTCTTTGGTCAGTGTTGAAATCTAAAAAATCTTGTGAAAGACCACAAATGCAGAACTTTCGCTTTATTAAGATCGTGTCACCACCACGGGTTGAACTTTGAACACCTGTGGTGGGTGTGTGGCAGTAACTACACGACCTACAGCTCTCTGCTCTCGGAGTCACACCACGCACCAAGACCACAAACTGACCTGCTGCAGAAACACCACTTGGTGAAACCAAGATACGAAGAGCGATCAAGGCAGCTGATCACCCAGCACTGACCTCAGCCAGGCAACACACCATTAGTACCTCAGCCAGCACAACTGGCTCCAAGGCCACTTGCTTGGGCAGGAGTAACTCACATCCTGCTTCACTTAATTTTCCAGTGGGAGGAATGGGTCTGACTGCGGGATCTGATCGAGGCACTGACTACCTGAGATAAGCAGGTCTGGTCCAGACAGGCCATGTGGCTGGGACTGAACCCATGGCAGGACTTCACATGAGCATTTTCTCCCATCTAAGCATTTTCTCCCACCTAAGGATACAGCATTTTCAAAGGAAGAAAACCTGCATCAGCCCTGCCACCCGACTCGTAAGAACACCCTTTACTCCACCAAACAAATGCAAGAGGATGAGAAGGAATTCAGGCATGGTCTCCACACCAGGATGAGGAATGCATGAAAAAATGTCTGGGAAGATGGTGATTGCTAATTCCCACAGAAGCCTGAGGCCCTGGTAGGTGCATACAGGGTAACTGTAACTCTAGAAGCTCCCAGACCAGCAGTCAGACCTACCTCTCCATCTCCACTTTGCAGATGAAGGATGATACTACAACGAGCTGCTCAGCTTGCCCCAAAAACAGCAGTCTGAGGTTGTGTGCTGACTAAGACTGTGACCTGCTACATTAAGGCTATAGCCTTGATTTAACAACATGCTCTCAAAATTACTTCTACTAATAAACTGTTAGGACAGAAGAGTAACCAAGCTGATTACTTAGGAGCAAAAAAATAAGAAACTTAAAATTCTACAGGAAACGTAAAGTGTATCCTGTTGTTACATAACTGCTCTGAACATCAATAACTATTTAAAACACATCCACTTCAGAGGTCTTCAGACATCAACAGTTTTAAAAAGATGTTTGCCTTACACAGTACCATTCAAGCATAAGTGAAGAACTCCTTTAATACAACTGACATTTTACATACTACTTTAACCAAAATTAGACACTATTTGTGTACTCAATTCTCCACTAAAGAAAAGAATAAGCAACCATATGCAAGCACCATATGCACTGGTGTTGCAGCACATGGAATTATTTACTGGCATGAAACCTTCCTTTCAATAATAGTACTTGTCAGGTTATTTTTCAGTTAATGACAATTATCTACACATAACAGAAAAACAGTCAAGCAGCCTTCCATTATACAGCCTTTTTCTATTCTGCTAGCAGAACCTTTGTGATCTTGATCTCAGTGTCATTTTATACATAGTAAAGCATGTGAAACTGTTTTTATAGATTGTAAAGGAAAAGACAATGGACAAATACAGAGCATTGATGTTTACTGTGGTTACCTGAAGCTGCTGTTCCTTGAACATATCTGGATGTGGAGAATTGAGAATATCATCTGCCAACTGTGCCTGGCTATCAATATTAACTGGGGTTGTAGCTTTGCTACACAAGAACTTACTGAAGATCTCTCGAGCTCTGTAAGAAAGCTACAGAAAAGAAATGCTAAATGTATGTTGACTTTAAAACCATATTTTTAGCTAGGCATTTCTTACACTGGTATATTCCACTCAAAGATACATAGCCATTCCTGTTTTCTTTATGTATATATATCTGTCATATATCAGCTTTTGTTAGTTTTAGGCACATAAATAGGGTTTTTCCCTTAAAATTACAAATAATTACTACGTTTATAAGCGGTAAAAGTTGCCATAAAAATAAAAATTAAAATAATCAAGCTCTGAAAATAATAAAAGTGAAGCACAGCAAATGTTTTTTTACAAAGGAGAAGAGTTTAGATTTTAGACCTTTTACATAACAGTCACTATTATAAATCCTCTAAGACTCAATTTCTAGAAGTTAGAAAAAGGTAAGTACATAATTTTTAACTTGTTTACTTTGAAACACCCACATCATGGAAACAATTAAAAACACATCAAACTGAGCTCAGATTTGGCTGTGGTGTAGACAGAAGGGTTGCTAACTTGTACAAAATTCAAAATTCACCTAAACTGCCTAACCAAAGCCAGACTACCTTAAAAGGGGCAGATTCTCACACTTTGTGAACAAACATGAACATGTTTAGAGCCGCAGATAATCTAAGTTAGTTATAAACACATTATCTTTGTTGGTGGAGGCAATCCAGCTAAAACAGTGTAAGAGGCCTTTCCTTGACACGTTAAATTAACTTGCTCTGCACCCTCATGCTCTGGGCTACCAAAACTGCCCATTTCCAACACACAGGATATTTTACTTCATTTTTACAGAGCTACCTCTGCACTTTGCTGCAGCTTAAATATACCCAACATCTTAAATTTAGGTCAGCCAACACTATTTCAGTGATGTCACATACAAAGACCAAGCATAGCTCCAGTAATTTCAATAATCTTGAAGGAGTAACAATTTTTGAAGAGGTAACACAATGTACTGAAATACAACATCGACTTACCTCTTTTTTATCATGTGCAGGTACATGGTTAAAATATTCACAGGCCTGCCAAAATAAGATATTTTCTTCACTAAATTCTTTCCGGAGAAATTCCTAGGGCAAAGAATACACAAATAAATAAATGCCTCAAAGAAAATTTGCCAATTCAAACAGCTTATTTATAATGCTTGGTAAGTTTGCATAATGGTAACTTTTCAATCAGTCTCACAATCCAGTTCTATTCTCAAGTAAAAATCAAGGCACGTCCAATACACACCTACTGTTTCCTCCTCTCTCTCATTTCTTTTTAAGGGTGTATAACTAAGAAGAATCCATCAAGTTACAATCAAACCATTTGCAAGTACAAAGATGAAGTTTGAAATGTCAGGTTAAGTAGTGTACAAACTAGTGAATAAACTTTTAGTACAAATTTAAATAACTTATAAACTGCATTTAAAAGTTACACTGTAAGCTGTCTGTCTTTAATTACAGTTCTACTGATATAACAGAGTAGATGTTTATCAAGCAGTGCCCACAATCAATTCTGTATTCATTACAGTGTCTTTCTGCATCACATGGCAGCTACAAAACATTCTTTTATCTCTGCTTGCTAATGTGGTTTACATGGATTCTCCCTGGAAAATACTTATTTAGAGAAAAAAACAAATAACCCTCCCTTACAACACACAATAATCACAACTTTTATGTTTTCCTGAAGTCCAGATAAAGATGGGTACTGATTCAGCTGGAAACCTGTACAACCACAAACTGTCCCATATTCAAATCTGTATTTTCTCTGAGCACCCTAAAATGAAAGCATTTTAACCATCTGGGGGGAAAAAGTTATAAAAAAATTAACTTCATCCTCTAAAAAATTATCTAGGCACTTATGTAATTGGAACCATGCTTGCTTATACTTTAGAGCTTTTAGGTATCTGTGGTTAATTGGAAATCTTATTCTAAGTCAGCCACAAGCCATAACCTTCAATCAACTCACTCTGGTATCACTGAAGCTTCCTTATCATACAAGGCAGCCTCAGAAAGCAACGTAAGAAGAATCTCCACAGGAAAAAAAAATTAAAACTTAAGTTTATTTCTGCTTTTCAGATTTACACAGAGTTTAGGGAGTCCAGCTGTAAGAAAGCAGTGGAGATAAACTACAATACAGGGAACCTAAATCCCCTAGCAAACTCTCTTTAAATTAAAAGTTCTTCAGGTACATAACCTGTGACACCAAATGTATAAAAGACAATTATATATGTATAAAAGGCAACAGTGTAAACGTATAAAAGAGAATAGTCTGGAGACATTTCTGCATTTTACATGTAATTACATACTAAAAGAGAATCAAATTACTGAGCGGGAACTGGAACACAACTGCCTACTTCCCCACTCGGCACATTCACTACGGATCTACAGTCCACCCTCCCACCTTGCTCGCTTTGTGGCCACATGATTTGGGCACAGCTGCCCGTACAACAATTCAGCTTCACCAGGAAGAGCGAGCGGTGCCCCAGCTGGAAGATCAGGCAGCCCAGCAGTTGTCACGCAGGGCTGGGAGGCTGGAGGTGCTGGTTTGAACCCCTGGAGGAGGGAACCTGCCAACAGGTCTCTCACTTCCTGGCTGCCTGCTCTGATCAGCAGGCTATTATGCAAAGTGCGAGTATTTGCAAAGCATGCAAAATCTTTCCTTCCCAGAGAGTAATTCCTGCTCTGTGACAAAGCTGTCCTCAGGAAAGGCAGATGCATGCTGGTTCCCCAACACACCAAGATGTTTACTGGGTAACCTTGAATTAAATGCTGATGCTTCGGTGTTCTTGAATACTGGCAGAAATCTGTAATTGCACAGTGTTATGGCAACCAGGTTGCAAACGAACCTAAGCAATGGCTCTGGATATCTCCTGGGCCTCAAGGAAATAGTGGTGCAAACTTTAACATTCCCTAATTGTTCTTTGAATTGGGTATTTCTTTAACACGCACAGTTTTGCAGTGTTTATAAAAATAAGTTCTAATTAGAATAAAATGGGGGGTAAAAAAGTAAAACTTTCAAAGTATCTGAGGTTGCTTTTTGGTGAAATGAAATGTGTCTTTAACCTTTTAATCTCACTATTCATTAAAATGGAACAAGCTACTTCTTAAGTTTTTAATGTAAGTTTTGAATATTTGCAGTAGTGAAAGATTAATGCAGCAATTTCCTAAGTGTACATAAGTCTGGTGATGGCTTACAAGTCATTAGAAAAGTCAACTAAACCTAGACGAGCGTCCCCACAAATTACATCATTTTCCAGGTGGATTTTAACATCAGATCAGAATTGTAATTTTTCTTCCAGTCTGACAAGAAGTCTCACTAGCTAAGCAGAAATGCTGATAACTCTTAGGCTACTCTGCTAAACCAGGGAAAATAATATACAGGATTTATTATTTTGCTTTCATCTTCTCTGTTTCCCCAAACTGTTAATGTGGGTCTTGGGTCCCCACACCAGTTAACACGCAAGTCTGCTTATTAACCATTTTGATATCTCAATACTTCTGTATCAAGTAAAGAAGTCTTTCTGAGTTACTGCAGATTCTAATAATCTACCACAAATTTCTTCATATTCTCTTTGAGAAAATTATTTGGGCAGCATAAACTGTCCTTGTGTAACATATTCAGAATCAGTACCATACTCTCAGTGCAGGAAAAGTGTATACACTCAATTTCCTTGCATGTAAAATAGAGATGACGCAATTTACAACTTCACAAATGTGCTGTGAAGCAGCTTAATTTATGCTTTGCAAATACTCAGCAGTATTCCTGCAAGTTGTAGCTTTATCACGTGTTCTTAGGTAACCCAATTACTTCCAAAAAAGTATTTCTAAAAGCCTTTTGCAGGGAAAAAAGCCAATATATCACTGAAAAAAATCTTCTACATGGCTTTCAACATTTCAGTAGATAAACGTGAATAGATTACCCATTCTTAGGAAACTACCGAAACTACTTCTTCCTTCTTGTACAGAGGCTACAGACACAAAAATAACATGTTTTACAGAATGGGGAAGTTTGCTAAAAGTTCACAGACAAAACAAAATATAGCTTCCATATGAAACCTTTGCTATGCAGAAACGCATGGCAATATGTGTATTACCAGGAACTCTTACTCAACTGTGAACCAATTTAAACTTAGAAAGGTGCTCAGATAAAAACTGAGCACGAACAAACTCCTGCCTCTTGTCCTGTGTAAGGATAGTGTCAAGAAAGAAAAAGAACACAGAAAAATTACTGCAGCAGTATGACCTGTTTTGAAAGGCCTGTTATCACCTCTCACAACTCACCGAAAAATATTTAACACCAACAGGATCCTGAAGAAGACGCTCAAACGAAACAGCCCAACTTGCAACTCTTCTTTCTCGAAGTCGTCGACAGCTCTGTACGCTGGGAAGACTGGCATTGCTACTGAGGCTGTTCTCACTGATGCAGTCTTTTAAATCAGTGCTATTCAGCTCTGTTAATAAAAGAAATTAACAAATCTGTCAATAAAGTCATATTCACTTCTACCCTTCAGCACTGTTTACTTGATTTATCACGCCTCCTGCTCAAGCTCACAGTAGTGCGCACTTCAAAATATCCTTCTCCATTTTTGCACAGAAAAAAATAACCACAAACATCTCTCAAGTTTCTTCTGTTCCACTGCAAAGCAAATGAAATGAGTGTCTTAGAAGCAGTTCCCTGCCAGAAGCAGAAGAGGTAAGCACAAAATAAATTACCTCCACAAAATAAAATACCTTGGGCAAATTTTCCTGCTTACATTCTTCACCCCATGGACTGCACTCCTTCATAAAATTATTCAACAAAGGTAGACCTTCAAGAACCCACCATTCACCAGAATGGGAAAAATCTATTTGGTGATAGGAGGCAGCAAAATTTCATATACACTTAGATCAGTAGAGACAGGGAATCTGTGAAATTTTACACGGAAATAAGATGCCTGTTAAATACTGAACATTTAGGAAAGGATTTGATTGAGGAAAAGAACACTAAAGAAAATGAGCTAGTAATGGATGTCTTCCTCATCCACAGCAGGTAGAGGTATCAAACCACAGATTCTCAATTTATTATGGTTTCTAATACAAACAGGGATCTTTTACTCCCTTCCAGACTCCAGCCAACATACTGGAATAATCTAGGGACCCAAAGATGAGAAATGACCAGATTCTTTAGATCTTGACAAAACAGAAATGCTCTTTGTATTGTGAAAAACAAATTAACAAGAACCCATAAAGAATTCAGGAAAACACAAATCGACGTAGCAGCCTAACTAATAATTCAGGCCCATCCCAACCCCAGACCATCTTTGTTACATATCAGTAAACAGAATACACAAAATCTTAAAGAGACCATTTGTTCACAGAAGTAGAAAAGTGAAAGAAACGGCTGCTCTAAGCAAGAAAAGGAACTGCTTACAACAGGGTCCTATTCGCAGATTTGTCATTTACTTGTTGCACGCCCTTTTACAGCACACTCTCTACATCTCCCAGTGCACACAAAGGACAGGTTGCACTAGAGATGCCAAACTGAAGGAGATTCTGTGATGAAGGGATGAAAGAATCCTCAAATTAAATAGATGGTATATTCAATAATTTTATGCCAAATGGGAAAACAAGTATGCAGCTCACTAGAAATGTAAGCTGTTTGAGAAACCTGAATTCACAATCAGTCAGAAATGGACTATTCTTCACAGGGACATTTTTATTATTTTCCTGTTATTCACTTGGATTAACTAAAGCAAGGAGTAATTTCACCAAAAATACTACTTTATAAGATCTCCAGAGGTCTCCTTTTCTTTATTAATGTTTGAAAGCACTTTGCATTTCCAAACTTTATGTTACAAAACATTACTGTTCCTCCCTGGAAGTAAGAACTTTGAAAAAAAGCACTACTCAACAACAGCTGCAAGCATTGGAAAAAGTTATAAAGACAGTCATAAAGAAAAAACATTTTAAAAAAAGTTCTAAACTTCATTTTAAACGTGTTCTGTAGCTCAGAAATGTTCACTAAGATATAACAGTTAACTACTGTGAGTTTCTGCATGCAAAGCTATTTTACAAGGCAAAAAAATCAAAGATACAGAATTAGATAATAGAAGAACAAAATATAACTTTATATTTTCAGCAAGGATAATATTTAAGGGCAATAGTAACACAGCAGGTACATAAACATTTTTCTTTGCCTAATCACCATATTAATCAAAGCTAATTACAAACACTCAGCAAAATAATGCCAAATTCTCTTACACAAATATTTATTCACTTTTTCCTTTAAGGCATATGAAAGAGCATAACCAAGTCAACTGTTAGCTTCATTAGAGAATACCTGTCACCACAGTGAAACTATTGTGAAAGAAGCTAATGTGAATCTGAAGAGAATGGTATCTAAATTTATTATCTGAAGTATTTTGCTTTAACTCTGCAGGTGGATATGTTTTATTTTACAGTCCAGAATATAAATAGACACCCACTTCTTGATAGATCTGGAACAGTTTCAGATACTGCCTCACTCCTAGCGGGTTCAATCCCCAGTGTTCTCCAGCGACGAATGATGACAATTTCCTTGTTCCTCTCAGGCAAAGTCAGAAAGGTAAACTCATCCCACATACCAAACCCTTGAAACCCACTTGGCTGAGGGAGGGAAATTAGGGAGAGGCCACACAAAGTGCTCAGCTGCGAATCGAGGAGTCACAGCGCCTTAGGACAGGGGAGGGACTGCGAAGGGGCAGCAGAGCAGTCATCGGCCGGCCGGCCTCGCTCACCTCCCTCCCAGGGGCAGCCCTGCAACTTCCCCACGGCAGCAGGGAGACCACAGTGCAATTACAAGCTCCGTGTGTTTCCACCAGGGGGTAACTGCTAACTACCTTTAATTGCTAACAGCTGCTCACTCTCTCCAGCTCCTCAGTGTTACACACTCGCTCTAAACTGCCCCGGACTCTCCTCCCTCTGATGTGCTGCCGACTCCGGAGGTCCCACGAACACAAATGACTCGAAATAAGACTGTGTTTCCAACAACCGTGGAGCTACTGGCACAAGTCCTCCAACGTGTTAACACAGCATTAAGGGATTACTCATTCCCAGTAAACTGCCTCTATTCTGGTGGATTTTATTTAGCTAATTCAGACTTTTTTCAGAAAGAGCTGTTTGAATTTATACTCAGCCCTGACATTGCTGTGGTTTCCCTTAAGCAAAAATGCAGTCAGTTTGCTTTTAAAATCCCCAGTTTTCTGCTGGGGTACTTGTTAACCTGAAAACAATGCAGAACAAGGTTGTTTCCCAGAAAAGGCTTGGTTATTGTAGTTTGTTTTACCACAGAGATAAACAATTGCAATTAAAACACTTACAGCCTAGGACAGATACACTGTTTAGAACTGGAGAAAAAGAAAGATCAGATGGAAAGAAAAAAATCTCCCCGACTCTAAGACTAGTACACAAAGTATCCAAATCACGCTTAAACGAAGACTGTATAAACCATAACTTCTGCTCCACTCCTCTTGCAGAGGAATGTTTCAAATGTAAGACTGCAGCATCAGGTTTCCTGACTCTCACAGCTCATGCATTCCTGGGTACCACACAGCCCACCTTGGAAAGCGGGAATGGAGCAGCTTTCCAGCCGGGTCACATATTTTGTCTAAAGAGCACTCTGTGATGATCATCAGAGGAAACACAGAGCCCTGATTCCCACCCTCAAACGTTCTAATCACAGGGCTGTTGTGCAAAGTAGACTCCTCCTCCTCGTAAAGTATTTTAAAAAAAGACAAGGAGCTGCTGGGAATCTCAGGATGCCAGAGGAGTTTAATGTGAAAAACCCCAACTCTGCATGGACAGCACGGACAACAGCAGTGCTGTGAAATTTCCAAATGTCTCCTTTCCTTTGTCCTTACTGTTGAAAACACCGACTCATCTTGTATTACCTGTAAAAGAGGCTCCTTGCTCAAACATCCCAAATCCCAGGGACTTAACTAATTTCTGTTCTGTTTGAAATCAACCATACCTAATGAAGAAAAACTACTTTTGGTGCAAACTCATTCAGTTTCATTTATTACCTTTTTCAAATACAGAATTAACACAGAACACTGTCTAAAAAATCCTCAAAACCCAATATTTTACACCTTTTCCGTTTATACGTTCTGTGGAGGGCCTTGGGTTTATATTTTACAAAAATAGCATTATGTGAGAAAATGCAGGCACTTAACTAAATCTTGAAAGTATTCAGGATAAGATGGCTTCAAAAGTTTTGATTTAAATAATATAAAGCCATAAGTCTGAATACAATTCACAAATGATATTTTTGTATGCATTTTTATCTATTTTGTATATATTTTTCAACCTACGTGTACTTATTATTGTGAGAAGCTAAACATATTCCCTGTACTCACCAGAACATGTACATTCCCATAATGAAGATATTCCAGTTAATCACTAAATACATTACCTGGGTAAAGCTGATAAGAACCACTGTGGTGCCACTTAATCAAATATTTCAAGCCCTTCACTGAAAGCCATCCTTCTGAATCCATACCAGGTTCAGCTGTAACGTCCCGGAACCCATTGGGTGTAGATCTGCCTTACTGTACAGCACATTGTTCCTCTGAAATTTTGGGATGAGGGAAGCTAATCCACTTCCCCCCAGCAATTCCTGGGAGCCTCTAACACCATTCTAAGCAAACTGATTCTTTACCCTCATGGCTTCAAGCAGAGGAAAGCAACAGTATGCTTACCACAAAGCACTATAAAATGCTACATAAATAATTTAAAGAAAAGACCTTTTGCCACTGCTGCTAAAGGAACTTGAATTATTTATGTTACAGTGGAATACAGCTACAGTAAGCATGCACCGCCAGCAGAATGGACAAATAAGTCATATACCTGTTGAGGAAATAATCCATCTGTATTCAGAGTGTAAAAAGCATAAAACAGGGCGTTGGTTTATTTTGCACTTCCTTGCGAATTTTTTGCTCTACCTTCTTTAGTTACTTTTTAAAATAGGGGTTTACATTATTTATTCTTGTAAACACCAGGTGCCTTTCAAAAAGGTCTTTAAGAACGCTTTTCCTTATGGAAATTCTTTCCAAGAGATGAACACTAAAAACTAAAATCAGCTGAAACTACAGCAAAGTAGTATCTTGGGAAAAAGACGTGCATATAGTATCTGTTATGGTGCAGTATTTGGAAATAATAGACTTTAGTTTTGTGGAACTGATCTCAGTAGGGAATAGCAAGTAAGAACTCACTTAGACATTCTCACTAACTCAAGTATCTCACCCCCTCTTTGTCTGGGAGATGAATGATGATGTGCCTCTGTTATATGCCCTTTGACCTTAAGGTTTTCCCTTTGTAAAGTGCCATCCAGGTATAAATAGCGAAGTCACACATCAGCTGGGGACTGCTGATCATCCCTGAGATGATTCAGATGGCACAGTGCTCGAAACATCAGCCGCAGCCCGAGTGCTGGGGACACGTTCTCGCTGTTCCTACAGTCAGCAGGAAAGGACAGTTTCGGAGATGGGAAGTAAGAGAAACCTGCTAATTACAGGTGGTTGTAGTAACATAAAATGGTCCCTGCTACTCCTAGAGCAGAGGTGCTGCAGATTAGATGATCCATAGCAGTGATCTTGCATCTAAGCAGTATTACAGTTTGCATCCTGATTGTCTGCAATTCACTGTGCAAATCGATCACAGTTAAGAGTTGCTACTGGTCACCATCTCTGGAAACAACGCTAATTTAAGTACCTCGATCTCCTACATGTTACCTACCCTGCAAAGCCCAAGTGCATTATTTTGGCTGGTAAGAACATCCCAGCCTTGCACAAGCTGAGAAACATGTAAAATAAACACAACAATGGTTTCCAGTGCCTGGCTCTAATGTAATAAAAGCCATATGACATGAGGCTTCACTGACCTTGGAAAGAAAATGTACAGAGAGCTGTTGTGCCTCCTATTACACTGAAGGGATGTATATAACCACATAATAATTACTTTTTACACATGACTTTCCTTTGCAGACTGAAAGCTTAACAACAGTATTTATAGTTTCTAGTTATATGTAAAATACTAATATTAATTAGTAATAAAATGCAGGAAAGAAGGCTCTGGAGAGATAAGAGCAGCCGTCCAATACCTAAAGAGAGCTGCAAAGGGACTTTTGACAAGGGCATGGAGTGACAAAAGGAGTAATGGCTTTAAATTGGAAAAGGGTAGATTTAGATGAGATATCAGGAATTTTTCACTGGGTTAGTGGTAAGACACTGGCACAGGTTCCAAGAGAAATTGTGGATGTCCCTTCCCTGGAAGCGTCAAGACCAGAGCTTTCAGAAACCTGATCTAGTGCAAAGTGTCCCTGTCCATGGCAGGGGGCTGGAACGAGATGGTCTTTAAGGTCGCTTCCAACCCAAATTCTGTGATTCTGTGTTGATAAAGATTTAGTCTAGGAAGGGAAGTATGCAGTGCTGTAGGTTACACTAGTTAAAATTGCTCTAAACTAGAAAGGCCCTAAAATGTGTAAATCTGTGGAACTTAATGCATTAGTGAGATTAAGGAAGACTGGAAAAATTTCAGTGCTGTCACATACTCAATAAAAGTAAAAGCTGGCAAATGTAATTCACACATGAATCAGAGCTTTTTATTCAATGCAACTCTAAATGAAATTAATTAGGAATTCATTTAATTTCACTTTTTCTGGTTCCAGTCTCTCTGATTCCTATTTTTCCAATCCATTTTCTGGGTAGTTAAGCATTGATTCAATATTATTCAGTATAGTTCAACTACCATTTCTTACACAAATTACACCCTCCTGCTTAAGTAGCATTTAACAATGAAGAGACCATTCACATTAAATATTCTGAGCTAGCTAGATAAGGAATACAACTCAGCAGAAACTTGCATATAACTTCTTGGCTTTTCTTTCACCTCTGCAACCTTACATGGCCCTTAGATTTCATGACTTCATGAAACTGTATAGAATTAATTGTGAAAACAGTTACCTACTGATTTGGAATGCGAGAAAAAAGTCATACTGGAAGAACTGAAAATAAGAGGCACTTTTAAAATAAATTTTCAGTTGTAGACATAAAAACCTTGAAATTACTATCATATGAGTACTATCACAGGAATCTCCAAGTCTGGATAAGCAAGAGAAGTAAAGTAATTTTCATTAACATAGAGCAAGAACCCTCCTGGAGACAAGACACAAGTACTTTCCATTTTAACCAAAAAAGGTCAATCAAATTTTTGGTCCTCAGCACCTGGGCTACATACAGAAACAAAAAGTCTGTGCTTTGCTTTGATTTTTATATCAAGCAGGTAACATCTGTGGGGAAAAAATACACATTTTCCCCACAAAAACATATGTTACATTTTAGAAATAGAAAGCAGAATAAACACTATTATTTTCTGCTTTGTTGTTTTTCCAGAGATACAACACAGAGTCTGTCTTCTCATCCAGACAGAAGTACTGTACAGCAGTAGACTGTGTCAGCGGTAGAGAAAGAAAATACCTGATAAAATCAGCCAACCATTGGAAAAAGGCTCTGGCAAAAGGACCAAAAAGGAAGTAATGTTTCTCTCAAGTGTAGTTTTAGTGTTTCAAGGAATCAGAAATTAGAACATGGTGAATTTTTGTGAATAGTATTGCTAATTTTGCATTTACATTTGCATATAATATTAAAAAATTATCCTTACCATTCAAAATATTTCTGCAATTTCACTGTACTAGTTAGAGCAACACAGCTTGTTCCCTCCTGCCCCTTTTATTTAATAAAATTGTCTTGTGCTGTTGTCAAAGAATAGCAAATGTAATAATACGTATGTGAGTTTCTCTGCAGGATGGAGTGAACTAATTCCTGCCCAGAAAGACAAGGAGAAAAGCCATCTCCTGTATACTCTAAACTCTACAAATTCCTTTATTCATTAAGGAAGCATACTTAAACTGTTTCAATTAACTTCAAAGCTTCAGAGAAATCATCTTCTAACATTTAACAAAGAGTGGACATCCTTTAAAACATTAAAGGCATGTTAAAATTAAAACAAAGAAGCAATTAAGAAGAGTTTACTTCGAAGTATTCCAGTGCACAAGCTTCATGCTGGAATTTTACAAATATCAAATTACTTACCCCCTTCTCAAAATGCATCACACTTAAGAAATTTCAACCTCAACAAATGTGCCAACACAGCTTACAACTCAGAAGCTAGAACACCTCTTCAAAAGCACGCAAGGTGTGTAAAGGACAATAAAATAGAGAATGAGATTTTATCTACCACCCAATTACAAAAAAGTCTACCAGGTTTGCCTCTTTATTATTATGAATGAAGAAGCCTAGTTATAATAAAAACGTGCATATATAAATGTGCCATAAAAACATTATGCAAATAAACCAGTGAAAGTATGTGAACACAATCCTGCAATGTTTTCACTGGCACAGCTCCCAGAGCAGTCACAGAGTTCTGTGCCACTTTAGACTTACATCTTGTAATATATCACATTATTTACCACATATTATGCTGCCTAATGTGGAAAATAGATTATTTTTCATTATAAAAGTAAAAACAAGCTTCAGCTTACCTCCATCAGAAACAGTTGCTGACTGCAATAAGAAAGAGAAAAAGAAGTATTACTTAAGGTTCATGGCAAATATTAAAAATCTTTGAGCTTCACATAAGATTTGAAGTGTTGGCTACTTTTATCACCTTATATTAATAACAGATAACATTAGAGAGGAAAATCTAAAGAAACCAGCTGTTACTTTCTCACAGGTGTTTTCTCCCCACAATGAAATTCACCCCAGGCCTTTTAACCACTACTGTCCAGGAATTTGATCCCACTAGTATTTCCTGGACTAAGTACTTCCTGCTATAGTAGCTACAGTGTTTGCAAAAGTCCTTCTTAGATGAGCAGAGAAAATTGGTTGGTACATGTGGCAAAGCAGATACCTAAAACTGACCTGCAAAGACCTGAAATGAAAACAACACCTCATATATTATATTTCGCTGCAATATCTGGAGATATGTGGAAAAATTAAAATTCAGTATTTTATCAGTCAGATGACTCCGAAAACTTGCCCTGTTGATCACTTCTGACTGCTACAGAGAAAAAAGGTTGTTCAAAGTGTTTCCAGTAACCCAGAGATAAGAACTCGTCACCATCTCTACCAGTATAGTACATTTTCAAGGACAATGAGTCTTCTAGTTGAAACACTGAAGTTTATGTGCTTATCTACCCTAAACTTCTCACCATTGATCACAAATTATCTCAATGCAGCTAACACCTCTGTAAATCCAAGTAGTGAACATTTCCCAAACATGTACTCTAATGCTTGCAGCTTGACACTCAGCTGAGTGAAGTCTGGAGGACAGATGATTTTTAGATTTAAGTTGTGTTGATTTGTTAGTGACTACTAAAAAATTTTATTTTTTTTTTTTTTAGTTTGGGGAATCTTTTCTTGGTCACTGAAAGTGTCCTTGAACCTTTAAGTAACTTTCTAAATAGTTAAAAACAAGTTCTATTTTGTACTGCTCTTTAAAAAGGTAGGAAACAATGCCCTATAACATTCTCCAATTTCTTCAAGATGGAAAACACACAGAAGAAAAAAGGCAGATAAATATATATATATATATATACACACAACTCAAGCAACAGCTGTCTCTTCACAGTTTGTCTGTATTTTCTCGCCTCGGGAACAAACATTCCCACTCCTTTTCAAAATCCACAAAGCCCTTGGTAAGCCTTAAAAGACTAATATCTTCTCCTTCCACTACTTCACTGCAGGATCTCACGCTGCTGTTATCACTGTCTGAAGAACATCCCTTGTTACAAACTGCTGTGGCCTCAGCATCCGCCTCTCCAGGAGAGGATCTGATCTGCTCTTTGACACAAATGTTCTGGAACTTTCCATGTCTGAGCTCGTCTCTATTGACATCATTCCTCTGGTGCTACTTCAGATAAACACAAATACACCTCTCGTGAAAAAGATCCAAAAAATGATGGCACTTCTTGCTTACCTACACAAAAATAAATGCTTCTGGATCCGTGAAGCATAACAACATAATCAAAAGTGTATCCAGGCATCTCACTTTTTGTTTCAGGTATGAAAAAAAAGTAGTTCTGTTTTAGTTACGGTTCTTCAGTGAGGCTTAGGACATCTCTTCTACTTCCATTTTGCACATTATGCATTCAGAGGCTGTAACTTAATTTATGTTTGTAATTCAGAAAATTTAATTTACATTACTGAAATCTGGTTTATAAATATGATTGCTTGTAATTTCTTAGTCACATCACTGTACAGCACAGCTAATGAACAAACAACTTCAGTGTCATTTGTCACAGAATGAAGAAAAGAATGACTCAAAGTAAAGTAATAGTATCAGTTTACACATTAGATATAAAAAAAATCAGAGTAATTTCAAAATATATATGTTTTAGGAATGGTCATTTACTTTGGCAGCTTGCATGAATCTAGATTCAAACAGCAAGTACCTTCATTTTTTTGAAAGGTATGAAGTAAAAATAATAGCATTCTCATGACAGAAAAAAGAATATTCACAGTACTTTTGGCAAAAACTGGGAAGTTAACAATTGTAAAATATTTTAGAAGGAAAATGGGGTAATTTCATAGAAAAGCTCAATCACTAATGGACAATGACATACAGTTTTACCATAAGTGAATGCAGTGAACTTTCTACACACCATTTTTGGGCTGGTTTTGTGTGATTATTTTAAATGCTTTGGCTAATGTGTGTTACATTACATGTATTAACATCTTAAAATCTCCCCAAACAAGGCCTTAGTAATTGTTATGTTTAAACATTTTTAAAGAAGTACCTATAGGAGAAACTATATTTTACATTATTACAGTGTCACTAAATACACCTATCATATTCCAAGCATTATCCATTTACTTCTAGAGATCATAGAATAAAATTTATTTTAAGAACATTTCTTTAAACTCATCTGTGTAACTGAACTAAAACCACCTAATTCAATAAAACCAGCTCAAAACTTAAACTTGTAATTATTGTGTAAGAACTCACAGTAATATGTTCACGTTTGTGAGTACTTAGAAATCTCAATATAAACCTTTCAGAAATTGCATACAGCACATTTAGACAAAGAAGTTTCTCTTCTAAACTGTTCAGCTGAAACTTGTCTAGATTTGTCTAAAGGTATAAGTTGCAAGACCAGATTTTTTTAACTACTATGATGATCTCATTTTAAAAATACACTATATGTTGGGGGCTGTTTTTCATTCTTCAGCACTCATGTTTACCACCACTGGAGGCTCTTCAGGACAAAATTTGATCTACTACACACACAAAGTTCGATCATTTGATGAAATTTAACACTACATACTTATTAAGAACCATCTACAAAAAAACAAGTGTATTAGAAAGCTATAAAATTGAACCGTTAATGTAGGTAGCCATTTCTGAAAGATGAGCAAGGACAGGGATGACTTCGCGCCAGTTAGTGCTAATGTGAAGACTTTTAAAAAGTACTTAAGCATTTAATTCCAAATGACAGAACATACACGTTGTGAATGTGTATATGAACTACCACCCAGAGATAAGATCTAATTGCATGCAACCCTCAAATCTTTCACAACCAGATAAGACCTGAAATCAGTTCTTCAAATTACCCCAGTTTCCAAATTGGTTTAGGAAAAAGCCCGTGGTATATGCCAGGAGTCTGATAGTAACAAAAATTTAAAAAATAAATCTAATTTAGGAAAACTAAAATGTCTTCCAGTATATCTCTTCATGGGAACTCTGCCTGCTCATCTAACTGGATTAGCTGCTGAGTTATACAGACACACTCCCCACACACACAAAGTTAGGGGATGCAGTTCTCTCCCCACTTCAAGGTGGGATTGTGATTCCTGTGATTCAGGTGAGAAGCTCAGTGCCAGGGCCAGCAGGCTGAACAGTGACTCCCCAGTTATCATAAAGCATAAGTGACACTCTAGGTCTCTGTAAACTGGCAAATGCCTCAGCATACATTTGACAGCATAACGTTCTGAATAAGAGAAAACGTTAAATTTCTCTTTGTATCATCTCTCTTTGCTAGGTGGAAAAACCAGAAGGGCCCAGGAAGCTTTTGATGTCATGTTCATGATCTGCTTGCAGCAAATCTTAAAGAGTTTTAGCTTACAATAATTATCAGGGAGAAAACTACTTTGTGAGTACATAATTTTTTTTTCCCAGAATAGAAGCAGACAACATCATGTCTTGCACCAACAACAGGGTACAAAGGGAAAGAGGGCATAAAGGAGAATAATGCATGAACCCCTGCATGAAGCTAGTCTGATGAGAACTTTCAGGTGACAGAAACTCTTGTCCAGAAAATTCACTTATTTCCATCTTACATGTTCCCTTTCGCATAGATCAGGTTCCAGGGAAGTAACCAGATACTGTCAAATTCTGCCATAACACCATCATGCAGAAAACCAAAAATTACCCTACCCATATCCCAGACATTATATTGAGGAAATAAATCCACATGTGCAGACTACCCAGGTAACACAATACAAAAATGTCCTTTTCCTCCACCCCAAGATTTGTCATTCAGGTCGAAGTTATGTTTAAGTAATGGAGTAGAACAAAGGGAAAGACAGGGATACCGGGAGTGGTGATACGTACTGGGAAATGCCAGCCCTTAGTAATAAGATGGAGCAATGTGAAATCATCTCTGTTATCAGAGTGGGAGTGAGTGCCTTCCTGAGTCAAAAAAGACACCTCTGTTTCTCACTCCTCCTGAGACAAGGAGGGTAAAAATCCTTAAGGAGAGTGAAGACATATTTCTCTCTCCTACTCCAACAGTTTAATAAGGACAAAATCAGAGACTAAACAGAAACATCTATTCCGTTCCTGGGCACCCAGAAAGATTCAGAATAAAGGTGATTTAAAATGACCTCTCTGTGTCTCCTTTCTAAAGCACGCTTTCTTCCAACACAGGCATCTTGCAGCATCCAAAGAGTTCTCTGACTGCTGCCTCCAGCATCTGTTACTTACCCAGTACAGCATCACACCACACACTGCTTTACAAAAGCCCCCCTCTAGTTAAGTCTTTCAGGTTGCAATAGCACACTTAGCTCCACCGACCTCCTAAACTGATTTTCTCATATGATTTCAGTATAAGAAATAACTTGGGAAATCCTGTTGTGTTCTTCAAGAGAGATGAAGCACTGAGTATTTACAGACTGAACACAAAGAGCCAACTTTCAAACATTCTGTCACTTAGCTCAGGGAAAACCTGTCACTCAGCTGACCCTCTGCATCCAGCTTTGTTCAAACTACTTCTTAAATCACCTGAAGGAACTCCTCCTTTTGCCAAGGAATTATGGATCTCAAGGTCTTCAGTCACATTACTCCAGGATTTACATTACATACACATATTTTTATCCTTTTAAATACATTACAGCATCAGCATTGCTTATGCCATGCATGATCTCTGGAATGAAGATCATGTCTCAAAATATAGTATATACTATTCTAACGTTTTAAACAAAAAATAAAGCCACATTACTTCTAAAGTATTGCTAGATTTTCCTTCTAATAAACAATCTCAAATGTACTTCTCACCTAAAAATTAGAGTAACACTACAGGGGTTTTTATCCTCATTTCAAAATATTATTGCAATTTATTTAACGATTTAGAATTCTTTGAGAAGGGTGCCCCTTCAGAATGCCACTTAAAGGAGGACTATTACACAATTTCCCTTCTCAATTCTCTATCACCAAATTGCATTTATAATATAAATATATATATAAATATATAATACAAAAGGATTCTGTATGCATGACTTCTGAAGAAAACAATACTGTAAAACTACGGTACAGTAACTTTACTGAGTATGTTCAGATATATTTTTGTCAAATATTTGAATCTATAAAAACAACATAAGAATAAATGATGTGACATTTGGAATTCCTTTAAGAAATAAACGTTCAACTTTTTACCCCAAATAAAACCAATTTTACCACATATAAACACAGTGCCTTACGAGCCAAATTCATCCCTAAAATTATTTTGATAAAGATATATACAAAATATATACAGTTTTACATCAAGATATAATATTGATATAATGGTACAGAAAGCATATACAAAAAACATTGCACAGAATTAAAAATTAGGCACACATTATAAACATACTGATTTTTTAGCTTTATACATATTGGTCACAGTTCATAAATACATATAGAAATCTCAGTGTTAGTTGCTATCTTAAGATTACTTTTCTCTGATAACAAAATCCAGTGTTTGCACTTACAAAGGAATTTTAACTCAAATACTTTAAAGTCAAAAAGCTTAAAGGCTAAACAAAAAGCATTCTAAAGCTGATACCAGTCTTTAATTTCTTGCCAGTAACAAAAGCCTCTTCTAATTTCTCACTGCAACAATGCCCTGCTTTAGCTAAATATAATTCATATCACTTACCCGCTCTTCGTAAGAAACAGCAGTTATTTTTCCTAACAGTACTCTTCCTAAATTCATCTTCACTTAATATGGAAAAAGCATTTCCTTAACACATCGGCTTCTCAAAGATTAAACTAAAAAATTCAACCCTGTTCCATGCCTGTACACGCCAGTAAAGTTTAAAGGCATTTCGTATGAAGTTCTATTTTACTCCCTTTATGTTACCAATAGCAACAGGCCAATGCAGGAAGCTGTGGTTCGTCAGGGATTCAGATTAGATCTCAATTATCTCTCACCAGAAAAGCTCGATCATTTTATATAAATCACGCTGATTGTATTTTAAAACATTTCCTATAACAAATCGAGAAAACAAAATGACGTTGAGTCGTGTGATAGTCCTGTATTCAATAAAACAGATTTCCAAGACAGTTTTCAGAGAAACACTAGTTAATCACCCTAACATTAGTTATAGAAACATTTACATAGTAAACCACTATTTTCAGAGGTTTACATAATGCAAGCCAGAATAAAGTAGGACCTCAAATGGTCCATTCTGTTTAACTTTTCAGTGGTTAACAATATAAATTGCACATAAAAATCCGCAGTACAAGGAGACTTGGCAGATTTCATTAAAACTAAGAGTAGCCTGTTGTCACTAAAGACAAAATTCTCCTTTCAGAAACCAACTGCTATTCTGCCCTTCCTTCCTCACTACCTGAGCCTGTCCCCAGCTGATGTCAAGAGAGTTCTGTGCACAGCGCCTCAGGAACAGAGAGCAAAACTTGTAATGTAAGAGGGAAGTGCTATTCACTTGCCTGTGACAGCACTGTCTTCAAGAGTCTCTATATGGAAAGTATAGGATTTCAGGAAGTTTGCTGCTGGCCACACGTAAACAGTGATCGTATCTAAACCATTCACTGCCAGTTTTTTTAAAGCGATTGGAATACAATTTTCTGCTAAAAATAAACACCAGAACTGCAAACTGGAAATGGATTACTGGGCATTTTTATGCTAGTGGGATGTCCTTAAACCTCAGGTGGACTTACTAACAGTCGTTTAGGAAAGAGGAACCTTCTCCCTTGTTCAATGCAGCATGTGGAATCCCCAGCATCCATATAGTTCCTAGGCTGAGCCCTTAATATAAAAACAACCTTATGAAGAAGGCAAATATTACTCTGAACTTATAAAGAGAGAAAATAAGACAAGAACAGGAGCCTTCACTCGATATCTCATGCTATGATTGACTTGCAAGAGTCTGCACATCCTCCCATTTTTGGATTTAGAATGAAGAAACTTGGCTAACAGAAAAACTTCATCTTCTCAATTTAATTTAGTGTGATCGGAGAAGAAATTTTAAGTTAATTGCAAGTGAAAATGGTGGAAGCATATTTTAACAAGCATTTCAGAGACATAAGCCAATTTCTGCAATGGACAAACTTAATTTTGTGATTGATTACTTGTTTGAATAGGCACATCACTGCAGCTCTGAATGGTTCTACAAGTATCTAATACCATGACAAAATGCAATGGAAGCAAATGGGCGTGTAGACAGGAAGAACTGTGTTTTCCAGATTACACCCTCCGTTACTTTAGGATTTCAGAAGCAAGTGCGCTATGATACCTGCACGGCAGAACAGTTTTACTGTGTATGGATAAGTATTAGAATGTACAATTTGATAATGAAAAATTGCCGGAGCTGTTTAAATACTACATTTTGTTTGGCACTGAACGAAGTGAGATGCAGAATGTATTTTCACTGTCAATACCTTAACCAAACATTGCAGGTGACCAGGTGCATAATAATCCTTACAGTGGATAAGAAAAAACCACAAATGGATCAGAAATGCCTGAAGAACGCTCCTGTGAACACCCCTTCAGGGTAACACAAAACAGGACTTTCATCCTGAGCGTTTACTTAGCACTCAGCCAAAAACCTCTAGGAATCACCTCGAAAGACTCAAAGTACTGGCAGAGTTTTAACAGGTGAGGGTGTTACCCAAAAGGACAAGTAAGAGAAAAATAACCCCCCATGCAAGACCAGGACGTAGCTGCAAGACCAGAAGCATCCTGGAGCAACTGCCGTGAATATTGTTCAGAACACTGTGGGTGGGCACTGTTTTACACATTCTGGGCACTCACACTTGGCGTTACAAACCTAATAATCCCATAGTTTAAACAGACCTTAGAATTGTTGATTTTACTTTCATTGCACATCCACATTTTTTCCACACAGTGACTCTACCAACACTGAAAATAAACTCTACCAATTAGACAGTATCAGTTAATGGTCATGGCTATGAAGTGTCATGAGACTCTGAAAGCCCTTTAAAAAATTCATATCCCTCTACATTTTCACAGGTTATTTCAGCAGCTGCAGATACAAAATCTTGTGATTTTCTGTAGCATATTTGTAAACCAGGCAGGCAACTCAAAGGTCAAAGGTCAAAAGCACAAGGAATGTTAATTTGCAAAGCTAATAATGGAAAGTGTTAAAATATGGTACAACAGCTTTAAAAGCCTTATTCAGATACACTGAAGACATTTGTAAACCCACATCCATCTGCTTAGAAGCTAAACTGTGGGAAGGGGTAGAGACCCCATATAAGGTTGATCTGTTTTTCTCTTCTACCCTCCCTCCACTTCCTGCTCCTATTTTCTCTTGTACATTCGTTTTCAGAGCAGAAAAAAAAATGAAGAGAAAGACAGAATGACAGGGAGCCTCGATATGTTTTAACTTGTCAAAAGATGAATAGGATTTAATACAACCCTGACTCCTAAAAGAAGAAAATGCACGGAAAAACCACCAGGCAACTAGAAAGAGACAATCCCCTGGACAAGCTCCTCGTCACACAGTTCTAAAGTAAATGTGACATTGGCAGAATGCACTATCAGAAATCTTAAATCTCATCAAGTATTGACTTTTTATGTCATATTAAGGTAACAACTACTTGCATGACAGCCAGAGGAAAAAATATGTTAATAATACAATTTAGCTCACTGATTCCAGTTATTGAAATAAAGAGCAGGAGTATCAAAAAGTTTACACATAAATTAAGAAAACTCTGCTATAAAATAAAAGGGGTATTTTTCCCTAATTCTCTAAATTTTCTGTCATCTGCCTAGATATAAGATATATTTCTGTCAATCATTTGTCACCTCCTCAACAATAAACAGACCCCATATGTACTACTGATCGAAAGAGGAAAGGATTCTCTCATTTATAATATTGTGGATTCCCCCTACCAATTTTTAAAAGTCTTTCCTATTCCAACGCAATATTAATGAAATTTTCAAGCCAAACTACTTGGAATTTGTTCACGTATAAATAACTGAAATACAAGCTGCCTTGTCAAACTCAGACTTCCCCTACAGCAAATTCAGGGAAGCAAAGAGAATGATGCAAACCACTGTTCGGAGTGCCCTCTGCTGTCTGCTGACACTGCTGAGACTCATGGACACATTTTCAAGTGTTAAGCTCAGGATCTGCCATCCAGAAATCGACTCTAAAAACCAGTATTTGGGTTTAAAAGCCATGTTGTAAACTTTGAAAAATAATTGCGTAGCGCTTGACTGTAAAATGAAAATAAAAAAATTACACTTTTCCAAAAATGTTTGTAAATAATTACTATTTCCTCCCCTTCATTGATCAACATTATAAGACAAATAAATTCTCACCACTAAACAAAAACATGCAGAAAAAGCATAACTTGCACATCCAGATGGAAGGTGACTTGCAATCCAATAGTGAACTAAAATTAAAGTACATATTAAAGAGGATATAAGTGACAGACCACTGAAACACATTAAGCCACTTCTGAATTTTCAACTACTGCAGATGGAGTCTCTAAGAATCAACAGATTTTGAGGAAATCAATGTAAAACTGAACATGAAAACTACTAAAATTTAAGCAAATAATGGATATATGTCTTCCTAAGCTTTGCAAGTGTTTCTTTCTCTCATTTTAAAATATGAGAATTTTGTTGCCATACTTTTAGCATTTAAGACAATTTTACTCTGAGCTATATAAACATAAAGAATAAGACTATAATTTCAATATTTGATAATACAGCTAGGATGCTTACTTGCAAAATATGTGTTTTCTAAGCAAAAAAGAAACTAAAGCCAATCTGAAATCTCTACACCTCAGAAATTTTGTATTCTATAAATACTTTTCACTTATTTTCAGTTATTTTAATAACTCATACCATCTGGATTCTGTTTTATTCGATAAAAATCCAGCTGGAAGAAGAAAAACAACTTTAGCTGCACAACTTTTAAAAAAAACTGTAACAATTTAAGGTAACATATCTGTAACAAAACGTTCTTGTTTTGCAGAAACTCGTGCAAGCACAATGAAAATTAAGTGAAAGAGTTATAAAAAACTTAAAGAAGTATCTGTATATCTAATACACTCACTCCACATTTTAAAAGTAATACGATGCTGCAAAAGAGAGATTTAAAACATGTCTATAAAAATGATATGTTCTTAATTTCATAATAGAGCTTATATATAAAGTCAGCTTAATAACTTATACTTACAAACTTTGTCTCCTTAAAACCTCATTGAATCCTTAGAAGCACAATTTATCATATTTCACTGCAAGATTTCTTAGCTCAGAAGGCTACTCATTAAAACATATTCCTGTTTTCTGTTCGCTTTAGACAAACAAAACTTTATACTTACAGACACTTGACTATCAGTAAAAGTTTTCTCCATGTATAAATGGTTTAATATCTCATTGTTAAGAAACAGCCCCTTCAACTTTATTATAAAGCTCTTTCTGAATACATATTTACTTCTTCCAGAGTCCAGTGAAAAAATGAGGCTTCTCTGCCTGTTGCCCTATCAACACCTCTCCCATTCTCCTCCCTCCCCAGCACATTCTCCGCCCTCAAATACTGGTTCTGTATCTTCTCATCAAAAGGAACAGGCAGCTTTCAAAATGGTGTTTAGGCAGGTCCTGTGTAACAATAAAGCCTCTGTAAAGACAACAGCACTGCTGAGGAATCTGCTAATGTAAAATACATTCGGCAAGGGCCTACAGGACTCTGTCGTTAAGGTTTGTCCAAACTTGTTTAAGCATTGAGTCAACAGCATTTTCTCATCCAAAGTATTCTCTTTTTTTAATACATTCCCCTTTGATGAGTTTATTACCTGAATGAACTAGGTCATCAATTCCTACTAAAAATACTTTAAATATTACCTAAAAAACTACTTTTTTAAAAAAACATTGTTAAAACTTGTAAGACTCACAGCAAATTTCTTGCAGTTTCTGGCATGTGGGTACGTGCCTCAGTATGATTACAATCACATGTATGCATATTGTGCAACCTATCTCATCCTACCAAAACGCTCCGTGTTCTTTTGAGTGAGCAGGGCACTGGCATTTACAAGGATCATGTTCCAAGTGAAACATTACTCTCATAATTTTCAATACCACACCTACTCTCCAGACAGACCAGCAATATCTGTGTATTTTCAGAAAGAAATGCATGCACAACACTAATCCTTAAATATCATCCTTCAGCAATTCCTCAGTCCAGAGGGAAGTAGAGGATGGACTTTTTACTGTATTTTTTTGAGTATCAGAAGTACTTAACAAAATGTTTTGATGATTTAATAGTGAATAAAAAGCAATAGCTCATCTAGTAGAAGCTCCACAGGTGACAAGTTTTTTTTAAACTTCACTGCACTCATAAATGCGTGAAGACAGTGAAAATTAAATGGCACCAAGTCCTAGCCAAAATCCCAGCAGTTTAAGCGTGGAGACAGAGGCAGAAACAATTCACAGACAGCTGCAGTGTTATCATTTGTGTCGTATTTATTCTGTGACTACACTCTAGAAACACCAATGCAGTTCATTCAATCAATTCATTTCCTAACACTAACCAGGTCTCACAGGGCAAAAATCCCTCCTTACCCCATCAGCAGCATGAGACATGACAAGACGACATACCAGGTAACAGGAAGAGCAGCCAAGGGAGGGCAGGGGTGGAGAGGCACCAAACCAGTCGCCCAGTTCCTCCTTCCCACCCAGGAACTGCATGGGCTATCTGTTTGGCAGCAGCAGCTCTCAGCAGGGAAGCGGCCGGGCCCCTCTCCCCCAGGGAGCTGCAGCACCAACAGGGAATGCTCCCAGCGCCCGGGGCAGTGACCCAGCGCCAGGAGACAGCACAGCCAGCGAGCCCTGTACTTTACAAACAAACCAGCCTACGCCAAGTGCAGCTTCCTGTGCCAAGGGCACTCCCACAGTACCCCAGTCAAGGAGAAGCGATGTCCACCCTCAAGGCTGCGAACATAATCAGTTCCAACCCGGGTTTATCAAACCCAGCATTAAGTTTCCAGTGGTGGCCACATAGGGAAGTCTACCAATGAGCAGCACAGGGCAACATACAGGACACTTCCCTGATTACACTCTCCCAGACTCCAGGTATTTTTAGTTCAGATTTCCTGAACCTGGCGTGGCTTGTCTCCTTAATAATCCCCAGTGGCTGTCTTTTCCAAATACTTGTCCACTTTCCCTCCAGGACATGCAAATTTCTTGCATCCACAGCACTCAGTGGTGAGGCATCCCACAGACCAACTCACCTCCTACATGAACAATCATGTTCTCCTGTTTGTTTTGCTCCTGGCTCCAGCTACCTTTAATTAATGGTGCCAACTTCTAGTCCCGAAGGAGAAAAATCAGCAGTCAATTCCACCTACTTCTTCTATGCCACCCATGATTTTGCACTTTCTTACACCTTTCTGAATCTTTTCTTTTTCTAATATATCAGAACATTTTAAAATAAAGAGACCAGGTATGGACAAACCACAAATGTATACAATGGACTCATCTATTCCTTCCCTAAAAATTAATAATATAGGATTTTGCTTCATTGCTGCTGTACTGAGCTAATGTTTCCATGCAACTCTCCCTTATAATTCAAAGGCTTCACTTCTGAGAGGAAACAGTCATTTCAGAGGCATATATATAATTTGATATATGAAGCTAGGGCTATTTTGCCTCATTTGCATTGCTTTACATTTATCTGCATACATTTTCGTCTGCAATTTTGTTGTCCAGTCATTCAGTCTTATAAAAACAGCCTGCTCTCATATTTAGAGACTGTTCTTATCCTTATTACCTGCAGTAACTTCACCTCACTGCTCACCTTCTTGAGAGAAACCTTAAAAAGATATCCTTGAATCAACAAATGTAACATAAGAAACTGAGGCAAGGGCCAGCCTTAAGCAGCAAATAAGTCTGCATTTCAGAACAGACCCCAGTGCAGTAAGCTATTATTTTGCCTTAATGTCACATGCCTCATGAATCAGACCCAGAAGAGGGAAGTTTCAGTTCAAAGAGAGTAAGCCCAATTTTAAAAGAAGGTACCAAAGGTCTGGGAGAAAGACAGCCCTGAGAGATTGCCACCTACCAGGGGTTCCACTTGTGTGACCACTGACTGTTTTGTCACTGCTCAAGGAAACCAGAAACAAAAGAACAGAGCCAAAACCAAAGCCTAATACCTTATATTGCTGAAATAAGGAATGTGACTCCTCTGTAGCTTCAGGTGATTAACTTGCTCACCCTGGCTGGTCCTTGCAGTTCCACAAACGTGACAGCATCAGAGGTGTTGACACCATATGAATTCACCTGTGTCCATTCAATTACACATCTTAAAAACTGTGGTACTGGCTACTACAAGGTTTATTTATATAGAATATAAGTTCACAGCTAGTCCCTGAAAGCATATCATGTGTCTGTGGTTCTGTGACAGAAACTGGCTTGTGTTGGAGAGCCAAGCCCAGAGGCAATAAGGCTTGGACAGCACTGGAGTGGCAGAGTCGAACAATGCACTGATTGCTTCCTCAGGGAGAAATTTCTCCATTTATTGCCAACTGCCTTAGCACATATGGGGACTGAATTCCCGAAGGAATACAGCCTAGGCAACACTGCTGGTTTCTTCTCAAGCACCAAAGCATGGGATGAGCACTGCCATAGGCACCTCACAAAGAAAGCAGAGATGAGATCCAGCTCTCAGCATATTCTCTGACTACCCTGCTTTTTACATGCAAATTTGTCCAGAATCTGACGTAGAGAAAATAACCCAAAAGCAAGAGAAAACAGTAAAATTACTGAAGGATGGTAATTTTACCAATTACAATAACAGAAAATAGATCCCATTATTCTCAGTGTCTGGAGGCGGGGTGGGGAAAATCACACAATTTAACATTCTGGATTGTATCTAGAAGCAAGTATCTCAAATTCATGATAAAGAGGTTACACACAACTGTATTCATCTGTTGACCAACCCACCTTTGTCAGATGCTTTACAAAACAGTGTGAGGAACACAAGAACTTTCCATGAAAAAGTCTATAAATGTGAACTGAAGAGCAGATAGCAGCAATCTTTTAAAAATTACAATATAGTATAAAATACCAGGAAAAGCTTAACACTAGTGCCAGTGCACAACCTGTGAAGAAAAATAAAATGTATACTACTAGCATGATATTACCTTCTTCAGAGAGTAACAACAGATGTAACTAAAGTACCTGATAAGACCCCAGATGCCAAAGTAAAAGCCTGAAAAGGATCCTCCAGAATACGCTTGAGAGTCTGAAATTCTTACTAGATCAGTCTAGAGAACCAAATGTGAAACTAAGTGGTGCTGTTGAACACACTGATGACAGCAAGGAAAAAAAAAACATCTAAGGGACAACACAGGCAACATCCAGAATGAGATGATGGTAACCTGGCTGGATTTGCACCAATCAAATAAACAGCACCATCAGCTATTGTGTAGTTGCACAGACATGTGGTGCTTTCTGGCTGTGCCACCAAGCTCTCCCAATCTCCTATCCATCAAGCTGCTTGTATCCAAACTGCTGGGCACAGTGATGCTGGCTAGTAAGCCTGACTTCCAAACCACATCCAAAACCATTTGAGCAAATACATTAGTTGGGCCAGGATGAAGCCACATAAATGACAACTCTAACAGTGTGACAGTACAAACACTGCAATCCCCTGCCCGCCCCTGTGTCCTGGCAGCGTTCCACTTACCAGCACAGGTGTACAGCCACTGTTCTGCCCAGCAGGTAAACAACTCCAGCCAGGACTGTAACAGCCAAAGGCCTGAACGGAGCAGAAGAATGCCTGGCAGAAATCACAGGACGCTTTCAAAGTCTTACTGATCAGCTCCATGACCACATATGTTACAGTAGTTCAAGGCAAAGAAACCAGTGTGTAATGTCATGACTAAAGTTCTGTATCAGAGTTTAGGGACAGGGTTTATGCTAGTACAGCACAGGACTGTGGAATCACTTTGCACTGTTTCCAAAGCCGACCCCTGGTGCTAGCAAAGGAAAAAGAGAAGCAAGAGCCTAGGCTGTGAGCACAAATCGAGGCTTCCAAAACAGCAGTGTCAGGGGCTGGGCTGTGTTAACATTCAGGTTTCAGAATATCCATATATGAGGCTGGATTAACCCTTTATGGACTCTATTATTAGCATGCTAAAAATACACAACTACCTTTTACATACAAAAATGGAGATTTTCTCATGCATGCACTCTTATTATTATTATGCACCTTCCTTTTCACACCTTTCTCCCACCTTCATGAAAGCTGATAGCAAAACTGTGCATTGGTTGGTTTTATCTCAGATTAAAAGTAGGAAAAAATGATGCCAAGGACGCAATACTTAAAGGTGGTACACGGTGGAACTGGCAGCCCGTGGTAAGTTACTGTAGCTTTAAAAAATTTATGAAATCTAAGACAAAAATACACATTCTTTTCAAATTTTAAATTCACTATTACAAGCTGAGGCTGAAGAGGCCTCGTGATAGAAATCATACTGGCCATAGTGGTGGCATTGTGGCCGTGGTGATGATCTCAGAATGACAATAAAGAACCCTCTGCAGGGAGAGTTAACACTTTTTATTAGATTATCTGACAGAGTGGGAAAAGTTTAGGGCATGTTTAGCTCTTCTTGTCTGATTTTCCTAGCATACTAGTTGGTCTAATAGAAGCTATTATCTCCCTTTCTAAGCTTTGCCTGATTATTTAAATCAGTCAACCAAAGACAGGTATCCACTTAAAAACTCCTTATTAAGTCAAATGAGCATTTAGGGGGTTTTGCCACCCACAGATGCCAAAGCTAATATCCAGCAGAGACATGTCATTCATTAGTATAAAAACCTCAAATCAAAGAGATGTGTTGTATGCTTTCAATTAGCAGATGAAATGCAAAAAAATAGTTGATTCAGTGGAATTAACAAAACAGGGGAAAAAATCAAGCGTTATTATCTATAATAACACCTGATAATACTACATTATTAATGGTTATAATTAAGATGGAACATCTTACATTCTAACAAATGTCCTCAAACTGACTTTTAAAAGGAATACATGACACATTCCAACTTTGAAAACATTACTAAACTCTACAAATATTTTTTTTCATACAGGATATAACTTTAAGGTTTCCAAAACAGGATGAGAACAAGAAGAAAAGTTGCAACAGCCATCTTTTTTTTTTGTCCTGGTATTTGATTTAAAAAATTAAATTGTCTTTAATTTTAAAAATATCTCTACATTAAATGATTATTTAACAATACTCCAAGAGCCTGACACTTCTTTCCCTATGAGATTACATCTCTCCTTATACTACTCTGCCCTATTTTTAACCACAGAGAAATACCAAAAGTACAAGTAACAAAATTATTTTCAGGAAAAAACAGCTTTGAATGTTTTCCTCCTTTCTCCTCCTCCTTTGTGATGAGGAACCTAAATTGACTTCAAGACAATACTGCAAGGTTCCCCCATTTTTACAGACTTCAATAAAAATCAAAAAGATCAATGAAACGAGTTACAGTGGAAAGTGTTATGGAATCTGTTTCCAAAACTGTTTATTAATTAAAGAATTAATTTGTTAAATGTAAATTTTTACATAGGTAGTGTTCTACTCTCACAGAGTCACCTTTAACGTGTTTATAAATTTATAAGCAACATCTTTGCCAGGACAGAATTGTGCAAGAGGATGAGAGCAGTCACAGTTACCTACAGGGAAGAAAGTGGGAAGAAAGATAGAATCATGCTCTCTCATTAATCTAAATACTAAATAATTATAAGGTTGCTTTAGCTTAAGTTACACCTTGAAAATATGAACCAAAATGTGCTAGAAAGTAAAATTAGTGCAAATCATAGAATTTTAACATAGTTGTTAATGGGCACTATTTCATAACAACAAATTATTCACACTGGAAAATAAATTGTTACATAAAAGAGAAATCTGTTCTTAACAAAACCATATTTCTTGTAATTTACTAAAGAAAAAGTTCTAAATGCATTTCTTGTGAAAACAACATAACTAAGGCATATATTAGACACGCTCATTTTCTGAATTCAATTCCAATTTACAGGACAATCATAATCAGCCCTGGTGTAAAACAGCACAATTTCCACCATTCAGAAATAAAATTGGGTGATTTTATATTTTGTGACACATTTTTCCTACCAAAGTTGTACCATAACTGCACCATTAATTTTGCACTCTCATCCTATTCTGATCCTTGCAGATTTAAAAGAATCTTGGGAATAGGTTCTACTAGTAAAAGCAGCACCTAGAGGCTAATCCTACGAAATTGTCTATTTTCTTCTATGTAAAATACAGCTTCTGCATGTAATAGGAAAAGGTTTAAGGAGGGGCAACTACATCATTAACTAATTTTAAACTTATACGAATATTGTCTGTGCGCGCATAGCCAGCCGCAATATAACAATTTAAAAGAAAAAGTGAAATGTTCTTTTGCTATCACGTTTTTATTTATTAAAAGATCTATAAATATGCTCTATGCTTGGACAGATCTTTTGGAAATAAATAAATAACGCATTTCAAAGAAATCACGCCACCTTATGGCGGCAGACAGCAACACTCACGGCTGGTATCTCACACACAATGGCAGCTCCAAAGACAAGAGGCGCAAGTTCGTATTTAAATTAAAAAAATCCAAACACAGCATTCTTTAGACCTGTAAGCAATAAAGAGCGTTCAGCAAATGCCCATTAAAGAAACCCCATGGAACCCACTTACACGGCTCAATTTAGAAGATTAAGTTGGATGCCAGCAGCAATCAGAGCCACAAGCTCAGAGAAGTATATTAACTTTCGAAATTCATGTTTGGATTAGTATCTTATCCATTCTGCTAATTGGGAAGAACACAAAAGCAAGCAAGCAGCCTATACAATATGTTCATGGTCATTATTCCAAAGGTGGAGTCTCTAAGAATTTCCTGGTATTGTTATTTCCTCTTCCAGCAACTCTAAATAGATGGCCTGAAATAAACTAAACATGCATTAACAACATTGTGTTCTACTAAACTTCGTGTAAGAGTACCTGGGACAAGTGCTGCAGTAGCACCGTTAAAGTCTGAACCAAAATTAAAATACCTCAACACTATATTACTCTGACTTGTGAAGTTTTTGATATTCTTCTCTGGGTTGCTGTTTCTCCTGGTGGCTGGGATGTCGTTCTCTTGCGGCATTCAGAGCAAGAGAAGAAATAATGGACAGAGAACAGTCCACACCCAAAGAGCTACATGTAGTAAGGGCAATCATCCAAATAGATTTTAATACAGATTATTCCTTTGTCCAATTCATATTGTGACCTAGAATGTCAGTTCCCCCACCCAAAGTAACTCTGTAACAATTAGAACGCTGGGATACAGATAGATTCTTAATCCCTCCTGTTGGTGCTACTCAATTTACATACACTAATGAACACCAGCTAAGACACAACGAGAGAAAAATGGACTTTTTAGGCCAGTAACTATGACATCTTTCTGAAATTAACAAAAGTCCCAAGTCCCTATTTTAATGAATATTTATACAATGTAAAACAGCTCCAACAACAGAAATTAAATTTTATTTTTGGTGTTTAAAACACTCAAAATATGAGATGTGCACCTAAACCTGGATGAAATTTCAATGTAGAAGAACATGGAATGAACTGTTTTTCCTGTTGCATGTGAATAACTAGCACAAGACTCTTTGATATTCTGAGAGGATTCTCTCTTACTGCAACCAGAAATTCTCTCAAAACTGGTAATATATAGCAGCAAGCTTTTTCAATTTAGAAGAATCACTATTTTCTGATTAAGAAAGATGTAGCTGGATGGTTCCCAAACCCTTTTATCCAGAGGATCTTGCTGTGTTTAAGTTATGCACTTACAGTATTAAAGTTATGAGTGTAAAGAAATGAAAAAGCATTTTCCATGATAAGAAAAAAAAAAATCAAGACATTTAAAACAAGACACTTCAGACAAGATAGAAATAGACAACAAAAAAACCCCTTTAAAACAGCTGAGAAATAAGTAATTACAGTTCCTACCTGCATTCCCTAAGCACTCCAGAAGCTTCTCCATATATTCTGCTCCCTAAAAGTTCAGTGCACTGAGCTCCCTTCTCCTTGAGTCTTCTGACTCTCCTTTAGAGTCAGTGAAATGCCTTTCTTCCTACATTTTCCTACAGCAGAAAACTGTCTCCTTTCCTCCTCCCATCTCAAATGCTTTTTAAACACCTCCTTCCCATTTAGAGGACTCAGTGTGCCACATTCCCTCCTGTGATGAAGAGCGGTATAATGTGTATTCCATGGCTCTTATGCCAAGAGCTCTGCACATACTTTTGTTTCTCCCCAACCACCAACCTTCTTCCAGATCAGGATGATAAAGGGTTAAGGAAAAAAAAATCTCTCCAGGTCAGGTTTTCCTGAGGAGGCACACTAGAAGATATAATGAAGCCATATTCCTACAAGTGGTTCCTACAGCAAAGCAGGAGGGGGCTTTTCATTCCTTGTTTTCACCAAAATCAATATGGTTTGGCCACTGAGATCAGGCATGAGGCATCAGCTCACGTTATACCAGATGTGAAATAGCATTATATTACACTTAGAAAGACCCAAAATCACCACGGTGATTATGAATTCCCTTTTTTTTCAACTGCTGTCAAAATTCATCAGCTAAACAAAAAACAGAATATGATGAACATTTGATTATTTTCTATATCATGATACATCCATTTCTAAGGTATTATGATAATTTTGATCAGCAAAACTATATTGTTTTGCTTTACACAGATCCAACTGTGACAGGAAAAATCAAGTCAAAATGCCCCACAACACCAATGGCCACTGCTGGCATCAATGTGACCTGTTAAAGACATTTGAAAAAGACAGGTTGATAACCTGAAATCTCCATTCCCCTCAGAAAAATGTCATATGGTGATTAGTAACTTTATTACACTAATACATTACTTACTTTCAGCAATGATCAGCATTACCTACTTCAAGCTCTCTAAGACTCACTTCTAAGTTTTAAGTGAAAGTTACCTACCTCAAGGTCATCCAGAGAGCGAGTAATACTAAATCGCTTGGATCTTCCAAATGATCTTCGAGCAGAAGAACGTGGGGGAGGAGCCTGGTTTAATCCCACTGAATGTCCAAATTTTGCAGCCTAAACAAAGCAGAAAACATATATTATTATTTTACTTCTTTAATTATAATAGACTGCTGATCATAGCGACAGCATCTGAATTTTAAGGAGATGGATTTGAAAATCTGTAACAAGACCACAATTTCAATACAAGTTTGTCACTTGCCATGCCCCTGTACAATCACATAACGAAATTCATTACAGTTGACTTCTCCAGTCTCAAGTCAAATATCCTAAACATTCAGCATTAAGTTACTGTATAAACATCAGTTAGGTTGCTTAAGTGTAACACATTCTATATGTCAGTACCAAAAGCAAGACAATCCTAGGTCTTCACTGGAAACTACTTACAATTACAAGATACTTGGCTTTTCTACAGGAAATTACCACCCTAGAAATCATGTCACCCAGCTTCTGATGGAATCTTTGTCCACATTTTTAAAAATATTACTTTCACTACTCTTTTTTTTTTTTTTTTTTTTTAAACCTTGTTACTGTGAAGTGCAACTTCTTACATCACACAGTACCAAATGCAGGAACTTTTGTTCTAAGGAAACAGACTGCCTCACTTGGATGTTCCATTACCACAATTGGTGCTGCAATAATTAAATCTAATGGTTTTCTCTTGTCCACATAATCATATTCTTTCTCCTTAAAACGTCACCAGATGTCAGTTAAGCTACTCAGCATGTACATATCAAGTTTATGCCAAACGGCAAAGTGTAAGCTTAAACCTAAAATTAGGCAGGCAGGCAGTGACTGGTGCTAAGCAGATGTACATAAACTCACTACATTATGAAAACTTGTGATTATGTGCCTGAAATTTTGGATTCCTTTCACTGTAACATCCAATGTGGGGAAAATTCCTCCTGTTTACTAATGCTTTTTCGCTTTAGAAAACAACACTTTAAATCAGAGTAAATTTTTTTCTCTTTCATTTCAGCATCTTTCTTCATTCTAGTAAGCTTAAAAATGTATTTATTAGTACTTTTATAATTGCTTATTTGGCAGATTTGTAATATTTATTAAATTTTCTATTTGTGTCCATTTCTTCCTTTGGGCAAGTTTCTGTGCTCTCGATTCTGAAATATTTTGGTATCCCTTTGATCAATCACTGGAAAGTCTACATACGTCACGTTAATCAAAAGAACAAACACAAATTTCACATCCTCATAATCTCATGCTAACAACCCCTCATACAAAGCAGAGAAAGGCAGCAGGAGTATTATCCAGCCTCCTCGCTGCAATAAAAGGTATCCAACAGAAGATGTCTGCCTGTTTGCTAATTCCCATGGAGACAACACTATTCTATAGCAACAGGGCTTGGTCCATCACGAGTATTCACAACAGTTTCTGTTTACAAGCTCACAGAAATGTCAAGACATAACACAACATACAGGAATCTGGATCCCAAGTACGTAGCAGAGTTCAACAGGCTTGAGAGTCCAACTTTATTCAGTATTAAAAGTGATCAATTTTTCTACAAAAGTCTCTTTCCCTCCCAATTTTCAATTTACTAAGGTTGAATGTTTTGTTTGGGTTTTTTGTATTTTGGGGTTTTTTTGGCTGAGAAGGAAATTGGATGGGTTCTGCCAAAGAAAACTGGAAATCCGGTAACTGGAGATTAGCTTCTAAGGTTATTAAGAGAAGATTTAAAAGTGCAGTACAAACAAGCTAAGATGGCTTTTGCTAAAATGAGCAGCTAAATGCGAAGACAGGAAAGGTGCTCTCTGTAAATGTTCCCAGAGAGCACGCACTGGAACGAGGACAATTCCTGGGTTTTTTGAGCATCTTTTTGAGCAACTCTTAAAATCATCTGTTCATCCAGGCAGGCACTGCTGAGGTGGTTCACACTTGTCATGCCAGTCTTTCCTAAAGATAAAGCTCACGTGTTTCCTAAACACAAAGCTTATGCCTAATGCAGTAACCTGTCACACAGTGAACTTCATACTAACCCCTGAATAAATTCAGCAGTATCCACTACTATTGCTGTACAACCTGTCAAACATTACCATGGCTCCTCCTGTATGAATATGTTTCTGTAATATACATGTACAACTACTAAGTTTCACCACTAGTCCAGTATGACCACACTAGTTCTGCAATTTTTGAATTTTTAATCTGAGAATTAGTGACAAAACTCTCAAACTACAAACAGCTCAGCAAATTAACAATGTCATTAGTTCAAGTACAACTGGTATTTTGAAACTATAATGAAATAGTTACACAGTATGAATTCTGCTTAATGATCTTTCGTCTTCTCAAATGAGAGCACATGCATTCTCTGAGATGCATCCCTCAGAGAACTTCATCTTTCATAAAATAAAACTGGTGAAAGGGGAAAAAAAGGAAAAGACTATCTATCAATAGCAGGCATATCCATTTTAAATGAAGAATACATTTTCACTTTTCATTCTGTTTCATCCGAAAAAAACCCCATAAACTGTCCAGTATTTATTTATAAATAGTAGAGACTGCCATGTCTGATTCAGGGAGATCAAGGCAGGCACCTGGAGAACATAAACTCAAAAAATTTTGAAACAGTAACATCACAAATTGAAGGAAGAGGAACAAACTGCCTAAAGACAAATCCAATGAGATTCCACTGAGAAGCAGATTCTAGACAAGATTAATTATCACCAGATGCCCTATTTTGGAAGCAAGCACTGCTTACCTATTTGTGGTCAGAAGCATAACAAAGAGAAAGAGCGAGAGTGGACAAAAACCACTTGCAAATGGTGTGGTAATAGAAAAGAGAAACTAAATTAGTATCCAAAGTTTTTATTTACAATTTTTGACACTCTTATAGAAAACTCACTACTGAGCCCTGGATGGAACAGTAAAGATAAGAGCAGCAGAAAAAAAAGAGGCCCTGAGAATAAAACACTGCTTAAGCAATGATTACAAAATATAAAAATTCACTAAGCTAATCATTTTCTCAACCCAAATCTGGATTACAATTGCAATCAAGAAAACGTTTTCAACTGACAAAAATATCTTCCTTGCTCCAAAGAATCAAATTAATAATCTAGGAAATTAAGGAAGGCATTACTGAAAAAAAGAGATGCCAATTCACAAGTATTTAATTTCCTGGGAAGTCTCCCTTTTCATCTTTTCTTGACTCTATTCCAGACATTCAGACTATGAAGGCAGACCTCCTTCTGCAAATCAATTTAAAAATATGCTGTGCATACACACATGCACACAAATAAATAAAGAATCATGTAACTTAAGCAAATAGCACCATTTTGGCAAATGTTTTTCATGGGACTCTGAAGAGCTGGAAATAATAGCATCCAAGACTAGAAGAGAAAACAGCCATTGAAACTAGAATGTACTAATCAGCACGACTAAAGAAATCTGCAGTATTTGAGCCAAGAGAGATTGCTAATGCGGTGAGTGATGTTAATGTAAGTTTTGCAGTCTGGTAGCCATAAAGAAATTATCATACTTCTAAAAGCCGTTATTACACTATTAAACAGATACTAAAAAACACCAAATGAACTAAAAACATTTCAGAACAATACACTGTATGACCAACAAAATGGCCAGGTTGGATGGGGCTTTAAGCAACCTGGTCTAGTGGAAGGTAGCCCTGCCCATGGCAAGGGGGGTTGGAACTGGATGAATTTTTAAGGTCCCTTTCAACCCAGAGCATACTATGAAAAAAAATGCTATTTCATTCTCTGTTAGCTGCCAAAGTAAACCACTGATATTTGCTACATGAACACTAGGCTGTAGAGTTGGGCTTTTTTAAGTACAGATTGCCTATAAGCCCTAGAACTGTTTATTATCCTACCTTAAAGATTCTCTTCCAGAAACAGTGTTGCTAAATCTATAATATAAAACTAAAAATATCTAGATATTAAAGAAAGTCTAAGAAATCTTAGAACAGAATTAGAAACTGAAGTCCACCTAAAACCCACTAAGTGTCTTCATTTTAGGAATTTCAGGAATCCAGAAGCCAACAGAGAAGAGCACAAGAATTTGTGAAAACAAGTTGATCAGTGAAAAACATGTGCTACACCAACACATCCTCTCCTATCTGCAATACAGATAACTGCAACCCTACTACTACTATCTATCATGGTGAAAGTATAAAAGAACATATCTCTAAAAGCCATTATCCTGTTATGCTTTGGCAGATGGAGAGGCAAAACAACAAAGGATTAAAGGAATTAAAACACTAATGCTCTAAAAAAAATCCATTCTTTCTCTACTCTTATAAAAAAGTAAAAATTACGAACTAGGATGGACTGGAATATCAGTTAAATGTATAATCATTAAAAAAAAAGGACAATGAACGGAGTCTGTGCAATTTTTTTTTTTTAATATATGGCTAGGTCACCCCTTTTCCTTAGGCTAACAGGAAATGGCAGGTGCAAATACAGTCCTCAGAAATAACAATCAATCACTGACCAAATTATAGCCTTTATTTCCCTTTAAATGCCTTTTTTTTTTTTTTTATTTAATGCTTAACCTGCTTATTTTGCATTATAGATGAGCTACCTCTTAATCTACTTGACAAGAAAAGCATTGAAAAGGAGAGGAGGACTGATATAGCAGCAGGTTGTGAATGTGTCCAAGTGAGAAGAGTTTGTCTGGTAACAAGGAAGGTGTACAAGAAAAGTACAAATGGGAAAGTGGAAAATGTTGTACTTCCTGTATTAGCAAGACAGAGGAAAAAGAAGTACATGACTCATGTTAGACTGCAAACAGATGGAGAGAAAGAACAAAAATGATCCAATTCAAGGTGACTTTCAGAACTCTAATTATTTAAAGATGGAAAGAAAAAGGATGAGCACTTATAAGTAATTTTAAGGGATAAACAAGCTAGGCAGTAGTTCCATAGAAGATTTTCAGTGGCTATGCTCGCTTAAGGTCTTGGCATGTACCTCTGACCACTCGTGCTAGCTCACAAATTGCAGCAGGCTGTCCCCTCATCTCCACTGACAATAAACTATAGTTTACCAAATTAAATAATCCTATTTCTAAGGCAGATCCCCAGACAGTCATGCAAACACAACTGATGATATTCACTGCCAACTCCGGCCTGAGCACAGCAGGAACTCTTTCAAGCTGGTACTACCGAAGAAAAGCAACGTGAAACTATGTTAGCCAATATGATACTCTAACCTGGAGCCGGAGTGCACAGAAGTGAGTTGATGAAACCTTATCAATTATTCAGAACCCAAAGAAACCAAACACCTTTAGAAAACATCTTCAATCGTTTTAAAGAAATTCCCAGCTATGGCATGAGCTGTATCACGCTCTTTCACATTCTAGTAAATGCACTTACCCACTGTTATCATTTTGTAACTAGTTGTCATAGGTAACAGCCTGAAATTTTCATTTTAAATAGTCTTTGTGTCTCTCTACAGTTATTGTCTGGGTATTACTAATAAATATCTGGATATTACTCATAAAACAATGAGATTCCTCTCCTCTGGAACAAGTTTTAAAGCTGAAGGTGCAGGAAGGGGGTAGTGAGGAGAGGGCACTGGCAGCCTGTGGAGGCTAAGGAAGGGGGACATTTTTGTTAGGAGTTCAGGCAACCCTGACAACGACAGAATTGCTGGCAACAGCAATCCAGAAAGGGGAAAAAGGAGAAAGAAAAACTGTGAGGCTTTAGGCCAGCTTCTAGCAAATTGAGTATTTTCATTGAAAACAGATTACAGTTTGTGATCTTGGAGAAAACTAAAGGGGCTAAATCTTACGGGATGGAGCTTTTGGCTGGTCTATGGAAGAGCAGCAAGAAAGAAAGGTAAACTATAGGAAGGGAAGCTAATCTAAAAAGCTAAAAAAAAACACTCATAAGCCTGATCATCTACATTTACAAAGTATGATTTCAAATGCTTTCAAAACTGTTTCACAACAAAAATTAATCTCACAAGATACACAGGCACATGGGTGAAATAGGTTTATATTTTTAAATGTTTGACCAAAAAATTGTAAGAAAGTAATTGAATGTCGTGGACAAAGTTCTAAGAGCTCAAGGACAAAAATATCGTTACTGGTATGTGCTAATTTTGACAGAAAATGTTTCTCCTCCTGTTCAGGTGGAACAAGTGTACTATTCTCTGTCCTGACCATTTAAGAGAATACAAAAGGATCACTACCAGCAACTGGCCATCCTGCTCCAGAGAGACAGCTCCCCAGGTAAGCAGCTCCCTATACTAAAAAGGCAAATGAATTAAATTTTTAACAAAAACTCTCTGAGTCTCTGAGCACCTGTACGAGTTTCAGTTGAGTACTGATTTCTGCTAAATTGCCTCTAAAAGCACGTAACACAAAAGAAGGGTGCTTATCTTCACAGATGAGATGTTATTGCCAAAAAAAAAAAAAGGAAAAGGAAAACTACCATTTAAAATGTTTCAATTTAAGGAGCTCAACCAATATAGAATTTGGTACATTCTATGTGTCACAGAGCTTAATCATACTAACTATAAAATCATCAAATCTTAATTTGTCCTACTCCTATTTCCAGCTGTTGAATCTTAGGTTTGACTGTATGCCTTTGTATGGTAAAATGCATAACAGTTTGGAACCCAGATACACTGATCATCTAATTTGAAACTTCTGCAGATATTCAAAACTTGCCAAACTTAAATCTCGGCTGTTAAGTAGCAGAAGGGTCAGTCTGGATCAGCCATTCATCTTTATAAAAAATGCAGGTTGAGACTTCAGAGAGAAAGTTTCTAATTTAGACCTTTTTGAAAAGGGATGGGAAACAGGGATGCCACAGTAATGCCAATATAGACAGTGCACAAAATCTCAAAGAAAAGCGAAAGGATCACATGCACACAAAATAAAAGTAGTTGATGCAAATATTTATTCTGCTGTCAATATTAGTCTCAAATCCTGCTCTGGACCACGTCACCGTGTTTTCCTCTCCTGTCCACTACCATCCCTAAGCATCCATTCTCCTGACTATGGGTCCTGTTAGCTGAGGAACCGCCTCACTACACCAGTGCAGAGCAGTCTGCAGGCCATGACCCCCCTTTTTTACCCACCCCACCCCCGTCTCCTGCTCCCCAACCAAAAAACTGACAGTGAAACTTGCAGGACTTGTAAAACGACGGACTGTGGGGCCTGAGAACAGCATGGACTGAAATATGGGATATGTTCGGTCAGGGCCACTCGTATCCCGAAAGAGATAAAGGAATCTGGGAGGGAACTGGGAAAAGAACTGCCTGTGGTCCAGATCCTGGACTATAACAGGAACACAAGCAGTAAGTCCTGGCGTACAAGCTGATAGAGAGGCCTCCATGTGCTATGGGCAAAACCATAACAAAGTAACAGCCTTCAGGCTGCCCTGCACTGCTGCCATCACCACGGACAGACATCACCTCACAAAAGCGGGTTAGGTGAGAGAGGGTTAATTAAAAAGGTCTAGCATGATGCAAACTTTACTGTTAGCTCTTCCACAGGCTTTAATACACTGCAGATCCTGGAACGGTTTTGGCTCTGGTTTTTTTTGTGAAGTTTGTTGGGGTTTTTTTTTGAGGGGAGTGAGGGGGGCTGGGGGACACCAGTATGACAAAATTCAAATGCTATTATTCATCATTACTGGTCAATAGGTTTGATCACTTCTAAGAATACTTCTTTACTAATCAGATGATAATGACACATTTCACTGCCTTCTAACCATTACAGTGGCATTTTGAATGGCAGTTTGACCCATAATACAACCAAGAATGATGTAAAATTTCATGTAAGATCTCTATGAACTCCCAGAAGACATAGAAAAGAGACTGCTAAACATCCAAGTAAATGAAATCTATTGCTTGTTTCCCAGCCTAAGGATATTAGGCATAAAACACTGACCATCTACACTTCAGTACTATCCTAATCCCTTTTCAAGAAAAAAAGACGAACACATAAATGTTGATGTTATTAATGCAGATTAAATAGTAAGATCATTTTCTCAATATAGCTAGATAATAGTATCTTATATGAGTTGGAAGCCTGTTAGATAGAAACTGCAGAGGAAGAAAAAGACCACAGTACACTAGGGGAAAATATGGAGAAAAACTGGCTCCAAATCATCTTGAACATTAGGTAGGAAGTAGCTGGGAACATTAAATCAATACAGACCAATAATCAGTAGCAATCAAAATTCTGGCCAGGAATCATCAGAAAAGCACAGAAATCAAGAAATAAGCTTTCTGAATACATTGCCTGCCCACACATTTTTAAAACTGCTTATAGCTCCAGTCAACCCATCTCAAAAATAATATTAGAGCAACCAATTTTCTTACAATTATGAAAAAACTTTTGGACAGTAGAAGACTAAGCTGATTTGTGACTGGAAAGTGAGTTAATTGGTGGTTGAGGTTTAAAACAAAATATAATCAGTAAGAGAAAATAAAAAGAGAGTAATACTCTTAGTATTTCTCATGACAAATATTAGCAGGTATGAAATGAAACTATATGGAAAGTACAATTATGTGGTGTTCTCTTTCCACACCATTAAACTCTGGAATGTATAAATCAAGTGATATCAGGAATGCCAAAAGTACCACTTCAGGTAAGTTGTAGAAATTCCATATTTATTTTTTGTTAATTAAAGACCTTTATTCCACATGCATCTGTTTCTCCAGTGAACTGGTATTTTACAGCTCCTTTTCTGCTCTAAATCTTCTCAACTGCAAGGAATTCAGATCTATCTTTGTACAGACAATAACTTTATAATCTCTTATCTCAAAGCTTTTATGTTTAAAATGTAAAAATTAGACCATTTTTCATTATTTCAATTCATTCTGTGCTATTTTCTCCACACTATTTTCTTTCTAGCACACAAATTATTTTAACTTGTCATACACTTTAAAGATCCTAGAACTGACCATTTTTAAAAATAATTTTAGAAGACTACAATACACATGAAAAGGCTGAATGAAATTACTAAACATGTAACTGCTTTTCATTTTCTTATAGCAATATGTATCAGAGGACCCATTTCCTATAAATGCCTCTTTGCAGATTAACTCACATTAGCACATTCTCAGATCTACCCTGGTGTTTGGGATTTCAGTTGAGTTCTCTTTAAGGTACATCTCAAACCAGATCAAAGCCTATAATTCCAAAGGATAATAATAAATTGTACTGCATAAGAATAGCAATCCAGCTGCCATTAATTCTACTTTTTAAACAGCTGTGGTAGAACAATTTAAGCTAGTGAGCAAACAGAATTGTAAAGGAAAGGGAAAAAAACATGTAATTATACAACAAAAAACAAATATGGGAACCATACAGCTTTGCCAACATTGTTTTTGCATCTAAAATATCTGTTTTGCAGTTAGTTTACCATCCAGTTACCAACATTAAAAACTGCTATTCTTGGATCTGAAGCAAATTACAAATTTTCACACCCCCCCAAAAAAAAAAAATCCATTTTTAACTTAACAGCATTTCTTCTTCCGTAACACTTGCTTTGGAAACAAAGACAACTCTGAAGTAGTTACAGTTAAACTTCTGATCAAAACAGAGTAACAATAATATATAATAGTTACCCAGGAAATGTATCAGCAAGAAAAGATGTATTAGTGGACCCCACATTACTGCTTACGTGTCTTCTCTCTTCTACATTTTTACAATATTTTCAGTCGCTTAAGTTACAAGGATTCAAAGCAGTTGATACATTCTATAGTTTCGAATATATATGTGTGTGTATGTATATATATATATTTGCAGTACTATTGTCCAGTGAGTCTCAGATAATGAGATTATCTATTTAGATCATCTGTTCTGTCTTTCTTTAAGATCGACTAACACAATCCAGTTACAAATTCACACTTTTCATTAGCACAGGCAATAATGTGGTCAAGATAGAAATCTTGCAACAAATGTGAAACAGAAAGGGTTTCTAAAAATCAATACCCAAATTTTTGAAAAGCTTTTTAATTACAGTTTAATGTAGTTTGTCCTACTTGTCATATTCACTTGGAATAAACCTACCCAAATGTTAGTTATCAGGCTCAGGTTGTAAAACCTCTTTTGATCTTCAATGTTATACTCACCGCCACAATATCAAAACAAACCTTCTTTTTTTTTTTTAAGAATGGTGAGAGGTCAATGCCTATGGTTCTGTCCTCATGGAGAGAGAACTCAAAGACTAAACTGACTGGTGTGGAGCTTTCCAGTGGAAAAAGGAGTATTTTCCCAGTAAAACTTAATTTAAAACAGTAATGGGTAGACATATTTTTGGCCAGGCACTAGCCTGAAAACAGAGAGTGAGGGTTGAACAAAATCAAACGTACTATATTAATTTAGTCTAGAGGGAAAGGAATGCTTCCCTTTTCAGCAATTTCTCAAGTCCCCTGCCAATCCCAACATCCCCTGATGTTTTCACATTGCTTATGGTGCTTTTCATTTGCGTCACCCAAAAATCATGCAAAAAGAGTGAGTAGGTAAGTGACTGGAACTCAGCGGGATGCTAAAAAAGGTGAAAATAGCAATGCAACAGCAAAGGCAGCACAGTGCAAATGGAATAACAAACAGAAAAGCAGGAATTATTCTATCCCCACTGAAACAACAACCAGGCTCCGCATCTGTTAGGCTTATACACCTCACAAGACTACACAACCCCTGGCCAGCATCAATTTTAGAGCAATTCCAAAGCTTCTTGTCACCAGAAATCTTGTAAATTCTCAGACTGAAAGGCACCTTGCCTCCCATGATCTGCCTTTTCAGTGAATTTCAGCAACATCATCAGGGCCTCCCACTAATTTTTTCAGTCTGAGACCTACAGAAGTCAAGGAGACTCCAAAAAATTCTCATTAGGTGCTTCAATAGAAATCTGTTCACGTGACACTTTTAAGAAACACCAGAAATGTGAAGTTTAGTACAGGAAATAATTTTAGAGGTGCACAGGGCCAGAGGTACCTTCCAGTAAATCTCAATCAGGAGACATGCATCAGAACTAAAATTTCTCCTCTTCCCACACACACACACAAAAAAAATATTTTAAAAGAAATCATTTAAAAGCCATTTAAGAGTTAAAAATAGATATACAGCTTTTGTGAAAGTATGAGTTCAGTAATTTAGGGATATTTCCTTAGAACATTTTAAAGCAAAACAAAAAGCCTCATGCTATTCACCAACAACCAAATTATGCATTTTTAACTAGTTTCAACTATTCACACTTACACTGAATTTTAAAATGCTTTATAGCAGTGTAAAGAAAATTAATATTTTAAAAGTGGGTTTGCCAATTATTACAGAATTAACCATAATTCTATGTTTTAAGCTGGAAACATCATCATCACTATAGGGAAAACAAAGCTCAGAAAATGTGTTTGTTAGCTTCCTTGTGAAGTCTGAAATGCCATATCTATTCCTACCCACAAGAAACACTTTCCAACCTCAGTTCTGAAAGTGCAATTTTAAATAGTTATGCGCACCAATGCTTTCTCACATCTGCTCGTGCGTGCTGCACAATTCGCAAATGTTTTGTAAGTGCAGCTATAAAATCTGGAAATAGTTTAGGCCCATCTTACCCCCCACTAGTATTGTAGGATACAACGTATTTTTCAGAATTACATGCTGTGATCATCACTGTTTAGCTGCACAGCAGTTCTGCTAGTGCAGAAGTGCATCCAGGAACTCGTGTCATGAAAGCTCCAAGGCAGACAGTGGGTAATATGGAAGTACAGAGTCCATCAGAAAAAATCCTACCTTTGGTAACCTTTTCTCCCTCTAGTGGCTTCCACACAGTCTCACTCAGAGGATATATTACCTTCAGTATTGACGTAAAAGACAAAAAACTCACCTTAATTAAAAGCAATTTAAAGACTGCTCTACCAAATGAAGCATTAGACTAAGCCACTAGGTTGTAAAAATATGAATGTAATCCCATGTGGCCACTTCATATACTTTATTCCACGACTGGAATGAGTCTGAGCATGCTGTGTAAAATAAGTCCTTAGCACTCAAAAAGGTCACGGGAAGCTGAGTATACGTAGCACAGGATCTAACCCACCTGAATAATGGTTTGGAATTTTCTCTTCACACAAAGCAAAAAGAGTGCCTGAATTTCTGAATATCACTCTCTTATTAAAGTGAACTAGTGCTCTAAGACGCAAAACCAGATTTTCCCTATTTCTGCTGTTCCTGCAGTACAGAGGTACACTCACCAATAAAGTACATTCCCTGATTGTTTTCATTAAAGATTCAAGATGAGAACATTGTACAACTTCATCTCTATGCCTTACTCCCAATAACCTTCATGAGCTTTTTTCATCAGTTTCAACAGCCTTCAATAATACTGGAAAACAACACTAAAACGCAAAAGATATTCTGTAGCCTTAACGAAGAGGCTAAATGCTAAAGCCATGTAGGAACATTTTAAATGTGTTCTTGCAAACAAATTTGTTATTAATCAAAGAACAGAATGCCTATTTTATTAGTAAATAGATTTAAAAGGGAAGATTGAAATACTTAGTGTTGGTTTATGCTGATCTGAGTGATACAGTAGGTGAAATATTGTTACTCTTTGCCCACATATAGAACATCTTTCATCTTAAAGTGTAACATTATCTATGAGATTTTCATTAGTATATTCATGATTTCCACAAAATAATTTTTTCTGGAAAAAAAATGCAATCCGTATTACTATCATGGACAACACTGCAGACACAAACTTGTTACAGAGACCCTGAAGAAATTTCAGCAGCATCCAATGAAGTTGGTCCAGTTTCCAAAGAGCACTTGGGACCAACGCAGCTGTACCAGGTGCTGCCTATAAAGAGGTCTTTTCCTTGGTCCATCAGCAGAGATCATGAAGCATGTAATATAGAATAAGATAGAACTTATTCTTAGCTGGTTCGGGTGGGCAATGTTTACAGATTTAGTGTTTCTGTTTGGATAGTTTCTATTTGGCTTTTGAAAGTGTGAATCACCTTGTATTTAAGATCACTTGGAATTTAATACTTTATTTGTGGGTCTGAAACTGCTGCCTGTAGCAGTCACTTCACCTTGACAATACACTAGTGTATAACTATTCTATATACTGGTTTACTTTTTTTATTTTCAGCACAAAGAGCATACAAAAGAATATATGTGCAAGTTCTTGGCTTCACAGTGCAGAAGAAGCAATATAAAATAACTTCTCTTTTCACACCAAAACATTCTGAAATTCTGCAATCTAATACCCAAAATGTCTATGACTGGCTGTCACGACACTGCAAAGATTTTGTTTGTAAGAGTATGAAAAAACTAATGAACCTCTACTGTCATCAATTTGAGTAGCAGCTGTATTATTTTTAATCAGATGAAAAAAGCCACATTTTTTCAAAACACATTTGGACGCATGATGGACATTTGAATCAATCATATAAGCAAAACTTCATGTCATGGAATGACAAAGCTTCTTGGAGACTGATTTGAAGTATAAGGGTCCGTCTTTCCCTGGAGTCAGCAAATGTTTCAGATACAACATTGCTACTAATTCTGTTAGTGTTGGACAAATGACCTCCACATTACTAAAATCCCAGTTATCAGCAACAGACTCCCCTGAGATTAGTTCCCTCAACAGCAAAACGTGTATGTCACAAAGGGAACGGCATGTAATCATATTGGGTACTTGGATACTCCTCTCACACCTTTTTTTTTTTTTTTAAATCTCCTCACTTTGTCTCATAGTAGACAAAACAAGTAGATGAAGCAGTAATTTGGAATAAAATTTGAAGTACACACTTACTGGCAGAATGTTAGATTTGTGACCCACTACTAAGGAATAGTTTTTGATGTCAGTTTTTAATGCTACTCGCACTGAGAGGTTTGCTGGAGTCAATTTTTGTAATAAAATAGTCTTATTCAGTTAAAACTAAGTCTATAACCCAGGTTTTTGACTAACGATTAGACTACAGCTCTATAAAAATAGATACCATAGATTAGATAGATAAAATAACATTTGCAAGCCAGTCCTCAACAAAAAAGAGCCAGACTAAAGATCCAGGCTGTTTCCATTCTTTTGCTGCTGGAGGTCAAAAGAAAACTGAAGTTGCTAAATTGTCATGTCTCCTTTCATTGCAATGCCACTGCAACATTTGGAAACAATGAAGAGACAAGAAGAAATGTGAGAAAACACTAACAGACAACACTTCCAGCAGAAGTACAATTCCAGAGCTGCACTCAATTAAAGGGGAATATGCAACGCCTCTGCAAATAAGAAAGAACCATATTAATTTCCTTCAGCTGAAATTTTGTAATTTATTAATACATGTTTCAATTTTAGTATGCAAATATTATGGTGCAAAAATACCATAGACTGATGAATTTGGGTGGGGGGGTTTGGGGTATTTTTAGGAACCAATGATGTCAACATATTCTTACCTTTCTATCTTCTTTAGATTTCCTAATACTGTGTGGAGGGCCGAATTTGTTCTGAAGGCAAAACATCTTCTTAGACCATTCATTTTTGTGAGATTTTAGTTGAGGCTGACCAAAGCTGCCATCGACTCTGTATCTGTCAGCTGGAATCTTACTCATTGGTGGGGGAAGGGTCCCACAGTTAACACTTGACCAGCCGTCTGTGGAATCCGTGTACGACTCCTGGTCGCTGGCATTTCCATGCTGCCATTCTTGTAACACGTGCACAGGCAACCACCTTTGATTGCCTGTGCCTGCAGCATTTTTCTTTGATGGGGGTACTGAATTTCGGGAGGAAACCAACGGCACTTCAATACGAGCAGAGGGACTTAAGTGTTTGCTTACATTCTGGGACTTCTCATTCTGAACTACTTCTAAAGGAATGCTTCCCTCTTGCTCGTGACAGAAGCCATTCCAATGGGAAGCAGACTGATTCTGTCCCCTTCCTACTGGATTTTCCCAGAGGCTGTTAGGAATGTGTTTACTCGGATTGGTCCCTAAATCAACCACCAGAACCCTATTACTCTTTTCTTCTTGGTTGAAATTTCCAATTCCACTATCACTGTTGCTGCTTGTACTATTATTTTGATGAGCATCTGCATCACCATCAAGAAAAGCCCTGGCACGCATTCCCTCAATCAGTTCCCCCATATCCCTGTACAGGACAGATATAAACTGCAGAACAGGTAGAGATGATGTTGGAAACTCTAGACAGCCATTTGTATCTGGATCCGCTGTACATTCCAGTCCAAAACGTCTTGCTATACCCTGGTGAATTTTATGATGAAATAATTCAGGATCTACCATAAAAACATGGCAAGATGTCCTCAGAACCCCTTCATCTTCTTGAGCCAAGCTTGCATCATCGTTTGTCTGCATTGTAACTAGTCCAAAGAATCTTCTATCGTCTGGGCAAACTGCGCTGAATGCCAGTTTCTCTGCAGGATATTCTGCCACGACACCCGATCTGTCACTGCAGAGCTGAATACAGTCATGCATTATCTTCATCATCACCAGGGAGTGGATTTTCTGTTCCGCCCGCAGACGCCTCATGCACCCACGAATAGCCTGCAAACTCTCGTTTTCCAAATTCGAGGTTGTTGAAGGAAGTTCAATGGAGCCCAGGTAACCTACGACCATGGCAACGTTTAAAATGCTTGCATCTAATCCAAAGTCTTCTGCACCCTCCAGTCCAAGTCTAAAAACTGAATCATCATTCAGGACTTTGGCTATTTCTTCCTTTGACAGTAGGTTCGGATTGCTTACACTTTCATTGCCAGTTTCAAATTTCATAGCAGCAGAAACTGAAAATGATCTTTGTTTTGGTGCAGGATTATCTGAGTTACCAGCACAAAGAACAGGATTCTCAAAGATCATGTTGAAAATGCCACCAGACTGCATTTCTTCAACAACCTTCTCTGCTCTGTTTATACCCAGAGCTTTAGAGTCAGGTTTGGGTTTCAGCCACCCCTTCCCATCATAAAAACCAACTTCTTCATCGCTTGAACATGAATCCACATGACTAATCCCTTCAGCAATGACCATGTGCAGGACTCCAGAACATTTTCCTATAAGTTTCACTACATCTTCATGAGAGGCTTTCTTCACATTGATTTCATTAACTGCATATATTTGATCTCCTGCTTTAAGTCCAACATAATCTGCAGGGCTTCCTTTCATCACACAACTGAGAACACAAGGAGCTTGTCCAGAAAGGGTAAACCCATAACCTGCTCTTCCTCTAGCAACTTCCACACTCCTTATCCGTGGAGGAGCGTGCATGTTGAGTCGGCGTTTGACCGTTTCCCCTGGCCTATACATTTTGGGGTTTATTCCTGCAATAGGAAAACTTTTATTTAGTCCAGATTTTTGTCATGTTTCAAGAGTATCACTCCTTCACCTGATGAAGTCCTAAAGAAAGAAAGAAAAAAGACATTTTAATTTGCAATCACATCTCAGGGTTTTTAGTACCCAGCGTTCCCTTTACTGTTCAGAAACGTTACTAGTGAACTCTACCAAAACCTATTGCTAGAGAATTAACAAAACCCTTGAAACAACTTGAAAAGAACAGGTACCACAGTCTTAATTTTACTTATGAGAAAGGAGTAGCAAATGCAAATAAAGTGGCTGTCCAAAATGACAAGGTGACTGAATGCCAAAGAGCAGAATCTAAGTCTTTTTATGTCCATTCACTGTTTTTATACTACAGCATGTTATGTCTTCCCCAATGCCCCCACATTATCTATTATTCAGTTAACTTCGGGCTTACTGCACCATTGCAATACCACTGCATTTTACAGCACAGTGAAAATCCTGGATGAAGCTCATCTATCCTTTCCCAGCAACATCAAAATGAGAGCTCGTGTCTATCTACTCAGCTACACCTCACCCCCTTAACATTCAATGTACAGAAACACGTACCCCATATATCCATGTACAACAGATCAATTACCCCTAGAGTTGCCTGTATCTCTCCACTGCCTGACTGTAAAGACAGTTTAAAGTATCTGAAACTTCTACATTCTTACACACACTTCAGTTACATGTGCAACAACAAATGGGCATTCAGCCATGGATCAGACCAAAGGGATCCAAGATCAGATTTGCTGTTACACCAACCAATTAATCTATTCAAAACCAATTTGTCAGAAAGCAAATGCTGTAAAAATGCATTTCAATCAGTCATTCCAACATCCATGTGTTTTAGTTTAGCTTAAAAATTCAAAGAAAAAAAAACAAGAGTGAGGCAAAAGGAACTCCACATGCTGCCAGTATTAATCTAGTCATGACTTTACAATTAATATAAAGCAGCTTTATATGAACAGCAAGAAATAGTAGGTTTCGTTACATTTTGGTGTTGACACTGAAGTGTGGATGTCTTGTTCTAAATATACTCCGGCTAAATTCCATTGTTTTAGAGAGATTTCCTCCACTAAGCAGGTTAAAGTGCATAAAAATGTCTTAAAACAAATTAAAAAATGACAGCTTGTTCAACTTGTGAAACTATCCCCTTGTTGTACGATATGAACTCTGACTTCCATAGGTCTGGAGGATGACTGACAGAAATAACCATAGGACTACAGCTACATAAAATTGCAATAAACTCCATCTGAGCAAGCGAGAACTAATCTGAAAATAATTACTGCTCTGACTTGGTCCACAGGCTTATTCATAACTCAGTCACATTGTAACATACTTAAAGTATGTAAGGTACTTGAAAGCAAGTATCTTGCATGTGTGGGCAAAATGCAAACATTTTAGATAAATACACACACATAAAAATATATATACACGTACACATAGAGATAACATATTTCTTTATCACACCTAAAGTTAGTAGTATCCCACCCACTACTTGCATGGAAGAAAAATGACCAAGAAATCCTTCTGACATTGTCCTGAGCTACAGAAATAACAAAAACCCCCGCACTCAGAATGTCATTCAATCCACAGCACACTACTTTCACAGTATTTCTGCCTGGGTTAGAACAAACAGAAGGACAATTATTTCAAAAGTTTCACCAATTAAAATCCAAACCAAAAATAAAATAAAATTTAAGATCAAGGTCTTCACTACTTAACTACATATGAGCTCTTTGATTACAAAGTTTAAAAAAACCACTCTCGTTTCTTGAACATTCCACTAAATACTCTATTATAGGACGTAATTTCCAAATCCAGAACAGGATGGCCTTCAAGATATTAGGAGACATCCAGTTGGCTTTACTTTTGGGGTTTAGTGCGTAATTTTTTAAACAAAGGGACATCAGGTTTTTGTCTCCACGGTGCAGCTGTAACTATTCAACCTAATACGGTTTTTGCAAATTGTTTTAATATAGCAATTATCTAGCTTCATTAGCAAGTTTTCCTACAATTTTAGACAAAAAAAAAAACACCTTAACTGTAAGAAGTAATGAAAACTTCACACTTAACCTTTGAATGGAAATCCTAACACAAGAAATGCTTCGCAAGCATTTAACCAAACTTAACTCTTGCATCACTGTAAGAGACCCCCCTCAACTTGCATCCATTCTCGTGCCTTAAACGCAGTTTGACCCTTTCCTGATGAGGCTAAACTTGGGAACTGAGATATCACTGTGCATTCACCTATCTGGTACTTTCTGAGAATAACTATTAAACATTTCAAGAGATAGTTCTCCAACCAAAAAAAATGAACCAATAAATGCCTATCAGTAAATAAAAACCTGCTATCTAGGAGCATGAATATATACATGTTTTAATTTGCCTTAGAGTGAATATTTCTGTTCTCAACTGTCTGGAGAATAGCCTAATGTGTCCCCTGGGTATTCTCCAAAACTCTGCTGCTAACCTAACATAATGCCCTGTAGTATCTGGCACCTAAAAGGTGCACTACTAGCTTGCAGGAGGAAAGGAAACAATTAAAACAGTCTGAGATTATAAATAATCTCATTCTAAAGATATAATAAAAAGTAGTTGTTACTAAAAAAATTAAGATTCAGCATTGTAATGTTGAAGAGGCTGATGATAAAAAAAACCAAAATAGATCTTTCCAGCTAACTTTCTATTCAAAATAAAAATACCCTAAATGCCACTATAAAAAAACGCACAAGGAAAATCTAGTTAGAATGCTTTTGGGAAGATGCAAACCCCAATGCTGTCTTAACTCACAGTTCCACATTCGCTAAGAGAAGGTTCCTTTTAATTCTGTTCACAAGTTTACCTTCCTAACCCATGCTCCTTACACATCAAGCACTTATTTCAGATGATAGCCTCTGATAATGGAATGTCATTCAAAAACCTGACAATTATGAAAACAAAACAGCAGGCTGCTAGTATATTACTCGTCTGTAATGATGATGTTGCAGAGGTGTGAAGTCTTCCACTTATAAATATGTTTATGTACTTTTGTGAGTTTAAAGTTAGGAAGTAAGGGAACATTTTAAAGGGTTTTGCTACTAGTGAGTATATCCACTAAGATAAAAACAAAACAAACAAGACAAAAATCCAAACAAACAAAAACCCAAATCAAAACAAAAACCCAAAAACAAAAACAAAAAAACTGTGTTACCTCATGAGAGGAGTGAAGTAACCTTTTCCTTCTCTCAGTATCTGAACATTACTGTGCATTTTTTGTGCCAATTTCAACCATGACAAAGAACAGCTCACTAAATTATCTAGGAAACTTCAAGACAAAAGACAAATGTATCCCTTCTAGAAGAACCTTCAGCATTCAAATATATTTCTCTGCAAAAATGGTGTGACAGGCACATGGAAAAGTTAGGAAAATAGTGTTTCTCAGAAGCAGAGAGACTCCAACAGAGATTCTTTAAGTGACAAACTGTTAACAAACTAGTTCAAAACTAAATTATCTAATTGCCTAAGTTTTCTTTTAATTTCTCTGCAGATTTGAAACCTGAAGCTAAAGAGATACGGCACTGAAGTTGCACAAACTTCCACAGTTTCAAAGTAATCGTATATCTGAAAAACCTTTTCTTGTAATAAATTACAAAATATGTAGGATCTCCAACGTGAAAAAAGTACAAATGTCATGAAACAGACATCTTTTTACTTGCACTGAGATAAAGCTTTTAGTTTTATAACTACAAAATATTTCACAGAACATTTCAGACAAAAACGCTAATATATACACGTATGTGAAATAACATCATTTGCCCATATCCATCAGTTTTGTCACAGTACTGGAGAACAAAATGAAACATTTGAGTTTTCTGCCAGCACACATTCTGGTCTACTATTTGAAGTAATTTGTGGGGCATAAACCACCAAAAGCACCAGTTACAGTTGGATTGTACTTTAGCCCACAAACACTGCATTTCTGTATGTAATGTTTTTACATATCCATGTTGGCTTTTCATGACATTTTCAAACCCTCCACTCCAAAGAAAATAACACTTATTTGCTTACTTTGAAGGGAGAGAGGCGGTTTGTTTCCTGCTTCTGCTCTTATTATCTCATAGCAACAAAAAGAACAGAAACAGAAGGCACACTGCTGTTACAGTCTATGTTAAACTATAACCTTCACAGTTACAGAGGGCAGCGAGGGAGCATGTGAAGTTTAAGACTACCTGACTGACCACCAGTTCCTTTCCAAAAGGCTTTGCAAACGAGCTGATACTCAGCACTACAGGATCCATATTAATACGCAGAGACACAGCAAAGAACTGTCTGCCTTAATTTCGTTCTTCAATAGTGGGACTGTAAGAGGATAAAGTATGCAAAGTGGAAGTGCATAGAGAAGAGGGACTGTTCCCTCATCCCTCACACACGTCTTGAAGTAATGCAAAAGACTCTTCAGCACAGATGCCACTCTTTAAGGCATCATTGTGAACTGACTTTCACAAATGATGCCAAGTCACTACAAAGCTCAAATGAAGTTATAAAATTTGAATTCCAGTAACTATTCAAATGTGGTACACGTTTATAGACAAGTTACACGAGAAATGTAACAGCACAACCTGTAGAAGACAGCTACCAGTTGTTTGAGAACTTGGTCAGGACAATATTTTAATAAAAAATATCTTATCAGCATTTCAGAATTGGCAAAGCACACCATTATGTTTCCTGTATCAGCAGCAACGGCTTTGCTAGAAAACAATTAGTTGTACCAAGCGTGATCATTCAAAAAATATTGACTGTAATTAGTAAAAGTAGTTGTTAAGAAAAACTTTTCTCACACTGAAGTCGATGTATGAAGTGTAAGGAACATAAATAAGAGATTTGCTGTTTTGTCTGACAAGAGCCATGCGACTAAGGACAAAGTTTTCAATAAAGCTATTATATAGACAGTCGCGCGTTTACAGCTCAGTTTCATTTGTTGCATTTAAGAAGGTGAAAAGGGCTTTTTTTGGCAGTCAGGCTTTTTTTATCCCCCCCTTCTTTTCTTGCAAACACGTTCCAGAACTGTTAGGGCGCCTCGCAAAGAAAGGGCAGCACTTCGGCCGGGATCCGCTCAGGGACATGAGCGGCCGGGAAGGGCTCGGGGCGCTCTGCCGGGGCGAAGGCAGGAGGGGCACGGCTGGATGCGCCGCAGCTCCACACACCCGCACCCAAAGCCTCGCTCCCGCGAGCTCCGGCTCCTGGCGGCGTCTGGGGGCATCCCGCGGGCTCCGGGGGCATCCCGCGGGCAGCGGGGGCATCCCGCGGGCTCCGGGGGCATCCCGCGGGCTCCGGGGGGCGACCCGGGACGCCGCGGGGGGCGGGCGGCGGGTCCGCTCCCCGAGCAGCGCTCCGCGGGGTTACACATTAACCGGGGCAGCCGCTTCCCGCGGGGTGGGGGGGTGGAGCTGCGGGGAGGGGAGAAAGCGGCACCTGAGCCCGCAGGGACGGTTTGAAAAATCAAGCGGTAAAAGACGGGAGTTCAGGGAGCGCCCGCGAACCCCCCCGCCTCCCGCGGGCGGACCGACCGCCCGCCCCTCCGCGCTGCGCCCCGGGGGTCGCGGGCCGCGCCGCAGCCCGAGGGGCGCGCACAGGGGCTGCCCGGGGCTGCCTTTTCTCCCCTCCCTCCCCCCGGCCCCCGCCGCCGCGCTCCCTTCCCCCTGGGCCCCCTCCCGCCGCCCATCTGCCGCCCCGGCTCCTCCCGCCGCACCCCGGCGGGGTCCCGGGCCGGGCGCTCGGCGGCGCGGCGGATGGGAGAGCCGGGCGGGCAGCGGTGGGCGCTGCCCCGCTCGGACCCGCTCACCTCCGTCCCCCGGGGCTGTGGCTGCTCCGCCGAGGCAGCGGCTCCGCCGGTCACCGGGGAGACGGCGCCGGGCTCGGGCCGCGGGCGCGGCGGCCACTGGCTGCCCGGCGCTGTCAGTCACGGCGCCCGCCCGGCGGGGTGGCGGTCGGGTTCCCGGACAGAGAAAGGGGAGAGACAATACCCAGCGCCGCGGAACTACAGCTCCCGGCGTGCCCCGCGAGCGCCCCGCTCGCTCCGGCCGTGGGGAACGCACCGCGCGGGGCATGACGGGGCGCGTAGTTTTTCAGTCTCGCCCAGCTGCCTCTCCTCCTCCTGGGCTCCGGCGGGGCGCGCAGGGCGCAGGCGCAGACTGGCGGCGGCGGTTCGAACTGGTGCGGGAGCGATCCCGCGGCGGGATCGGGACCAGGGCAGGGATTCGGGGATCGCATCCCGCAGCAGCCACAGGCGTCCAGTCCCCTCGGAGTCGGGAGAACAGGGTGCACCCGTCCCCATCTGAGCGGCGGCCGGCGGCGAAGGGGCGGGTTGGTGAGGGAGGCGCTCGTCGGTGCCTCGGGCAGGTGTGCTGGGCCTTTGAAGCCCGGGAACAAAGGGAGACCGACCTGACAAGGTAGAGGCAAAGGTGGGAAGGGAACAGGGTGGCACTGGGTTCAGCCTTTAGGGCATCCAGTGAGGGTGAGGAGGTACTGAAGCGTTTCGTAGTAGTTTAGCATCCAAAGGGCAAGAACTGTGGGTCCCTTCCAACTCAGTGTATTCCGTGATTTTATGAGTTAAAAAGGGGCATTTTTGCCGCTCAGGTCTAGCAGGGTGCAGGCAGCAAGTTCTCAAAATACATCGGGGACAGTTTCTTCATTTCCAAAGGGCAGCTCTAGTAAACCGTATTTTAGACAGGAGAAATGGGAAGAGGGGAGGATGGCACACACAAAAGTGAACACTGGTTAAGAGATGCCTGAGGAGTATAGGATTCCAAAAAAAGGGAAGAATTAACCAAACCTATTGGATTTTCCTACAGAACCTGAAAAGATTTTGTGATCTGTGCAGAAGATTGTGATCTTTAATTGTTAACACATACTTGTAGCAATCCTTTGTATGTGGAGTATTTCATTTCTGTGTCTGTCTGTGCACTGGAAACCCGAAATGGGACTGAACCTATCAGTAACAGGGTGCACAAGTATGCTTACTTTTTTCTGAGTTTTTTGGTTTGTGTTTTTTTTTTCCCAGTCTCCAGAGCAGGATGGGTATACTGGAATTCACTGTTGCTGTTATGTCCATAAGATAACTTCTAAATTTTAACATTGTTTAAGTTCAGTCATTTTTCTCATTTTTATCCAGTCCAGGAAATTGTTTCTTAATAACTCCTTCCCAAGCTGAAATGCTTACAGTATACCAGAATCTTCAGGAGAAACAGAAACACAGGGCAAAACAAAAATCTCTTTGGAAAAATAGAGGATCCTGCTCCTTTACACCAACTACCACCTTGTCGTTCTGCTGTTTTTTCCTTTGTCAGTCTATTCCTATCAAGGAGACTTCTACCAACATGAGACATCTCAGCTGACTTAGATCCAAGTTTTGTTATCTCTCTCTCATCCAGTTTTATGGGAAAATCTTCTGAAGGGAAAAATAACTGAATAAAATAAGCATTATGTCTTTTTCTTATCTTCACAAAACACATTGTGGCAAATCAGTGTAACAGACTTCCAAACTTCTTCAGACATACTGTGTCCTATAAAAGTAATTAATAATTCTTTAGCAAGGCTAAAAGTTCAAAATGTAAGGAAGAAAACTGAGTGATTTTAAACTGCACAATAGATTCTTTCAGGTGAGGTACAGTAATTTTAAAAAATACTCTAAAGACTTAAATTTGTCCAAAGAAGCGATAGTTCTTTCTCCCTTTGACTGGGGAGAGGTCTCAGGAAAAGAACTGCATTCCAGAAATCAAGGATGTTTTGAGTTGCCATCCCTTAATAGCCCAATTACTTCCAGCTTCCATATGAGGTTGTCAAGATTATGTGTCTTTTGTCGATATTTCTGTGCCTGTGTTACCTTCACAGATCTAGCACTGATTTACGCTATCTCCTTGCCAACAGAACAGAAGATTGATCAGCCAGGTAGGTCAAACAGTCTGACCTTGTAAATGACTGTAACAGAAGAAAATCTCTTTGCAAGTGACAAGTAATAAAGCAGAGTTGTAAGTGTTCCATAGAGGTATCCACAGGTCTCCCACTGAGTCTTTATGGAGTTAATACAAAGAAATTATGCTTCATTTTGTTTCAAAGAGGAGGGATGCTAAAAAGTGGCATCAGCACCTACCAACTATAAACTACTTACCCCATGGCAGTGTCAAATTGCCCCTTCCAGATATGCTGAACCTTTTCTACTTGTGATAGCCAACAGAATTTCTTGTGTTTTTGTAATAGCACAGGAGTTTGTGATCAATCTGACTTCACAGAAGGCTATTTTGTAGTGAATTTCGTATGTGAGTATTACTCAGCAAGGAAGAAGTGAGCACTAAAGACTGACATGGAAACAGCTGTGCTCACACACTCTACTTGCAGTCAGAAAAATCCAACTAATCATGAATGAATTTAGTGCTTTGCTTCAGCGCTTTTGGAAATGGTGATTAAGACTTCAGGTTAGAATTTGGAACAAGGTGATTAATGGCCCCTCAAAAATCCACTCAAGGTCTCAGCTGTAACTTACTGTTTCCACCACTGTTGGAGACAATAAAGGAAGAAAGGGTGTGAAACAAAGTGATAAGGATTTGTGGCTTTGGGGCTGGAAAAGCTTTGGCTTATAAGCCTAAGTAGCTTAATGGTGGTGGTACAGACATCTCAATCACACCAAGCGGGGCTGTCACAGAACAGCTTCTCGGGTTTCATCTGGAGAGGTTTGCAATGCATCCTGTGCTGAAGTGTGATTATTGCTGTCACAAACACCAGATGAGAAGTCACAAGATAAACTTAGTGCAGTATCTCATGCAAAGTCTGTGGGTTTAATTACCATTGTTTAATTACATTGGTTAAAGGAATGAAAGTGTTGATTGCTCCAAAAAGATTTTTAGACATCCAGAAGAATCCCCACATAAATGTCAATTTTATAATGTTTTCAACCTGTTTAAAATCATCAAATTGTATATGATTGTCAGTATTAAATGCTTGTTCCGTATACAAGCATGGTTCCAACTTTCCTCACTTTATTTTGTTCCAAACAGCAGGGAAGATTATATATCATATACATTGTAGTTAGCCTATGTTGGTCAGTTAATATGTAGATGGAAGCAAAATCCTCATAAAGCTTATTTCTGAAATTCCAAAAGCTCATCCTCCTGTTAACCATCCACTTCAAAGGGTCAGCGAAGATCATGTTTTCCACACTGAGGACTGTGCATGAACACATAGCCATCAGTATCTACCTTACTAGTTAATCTAATATCTAGAAATACCTTTTCCTGATTTTAGGCCTAGTTTTATACTTAGTGAGAGACACTCTTGGCAGAGGGAAAAGGATGAAAACTTTTTTATATGAATGCTTTTTGGTTTGGGCGATGGTGTTTCCCACCCTAGCACACCAGTGTACAAAAAACCTTCACAAGGAACTGTGAAGTAGTGGAACCAAAGGGGGATGGATACTGATCTTGTTAAATCTTGACTGGCCAATAGAGGACATATCCTCTCAAATCCTATTTAGACTTAAAAGGATTGATCTATGTATCTTGTGCATCTACTTGGCTTTGTAATTGTGTCCTTACCTACTGTGTTAATTAAACATTAAATTATAGTTAACTAGTTTTTGTGTTGGAAGATTCTTGTGTGCACTTGAATATCCCATTTATAAAATTGAAGATTTAGATGGCAAACTGTCTGGAACGTATTTTTCTGTGTGAAAAGAAGCACAGCTAGGCCATGCTCCTGACTGTGCCTAGCCATATAAATATAATTATTTAATATCCTAAGAAAATTTATTTCCCCACAGTAGAATGTGCTATATTTATTTTCCCCAATTCACTGCTAGAAACCAAATTAAGCATTTTGTTGTAGGCAAAAACTGAAAACACAATGAATGAGTATAAACTTTTAATTTCATATTGTGCCATGGATGCCTTCTAATATTGTTAAAACATATACTCCAAAATGAAAAAAAATCATAGTGTATGTCTTTTTTTTTTTCTCTAAAGGGGTTGTTGGCTTTGTTTCTTTGGTTGGCTTTTAAGCCTTGGAGCTTTAATTTTCTAATTCAGAATTGCCTGAGTAATTAACCTGCCATAGCTTTGCGGCTCCATTGAAGCTGTGTCTCCTGTCCCATTGGGCTCATTTAACAGAGTGTCTTCTGTCCCATTGGACTTAAAAATGTGCATCATCTTGCAGCTGAACTCACATGTTCTGAAGAAGCACTTTGTATTTTAGGTGCTGTAAGGAAAAGGGATGTCTCAGGTAGGTATTCCTTCTGGCTCCAAGTACCATGCCAAAAGAGTCACTATTATCTTATTCTGCAATAGTTTCTCACGAAGCAAGCAAGCTCTGTTGTTGCCATCCAAACAGTAAGCTAAATTAGGATCATGGATGATATCTTCCAGTGCCCTACTCCTGTCTCACTCTTTTTTCCTCTTTGCAGCCATTTCTATTGTGCCTCTCAGGTCCACACACCATACAAGGGTGACGTATTAGGACTCTCCTTGTTAAGTTTATCACTAAACACGTCTAAGTGATGAGGTACAAATGTTAGACTAAGAATGCCACTCATTTCCCAAACCTCAGGAAAAACATGCTGTGAATTCTCCATGTTCACATATGATTCCATGAAAAGAAGCTGAGTGAAAATGAGATCCCGAGGCACTGAAGGATGACATGAGTAATAGAGAAATCGACTTTGTATATTCCTGTTTAACATAATTCCCCTGGTAAGAGACCCTGTCTCCAAGATAAACTGTGCAGCATTAAAGTGAGGAGGCAGGATCTCTACTCTCAGTAGTTAACCCAGGAATCAAAGAACACATTTTACCTTGCTCCACGGGATGTGACAAAGTCCAAACATTTTTCCCATTTTCTCATCCAAACTTTTCATCTCCAAACTTCACAGAAGACAGAAAGTCTTTCTTGACCAAGTTCAGTCTGTCTGTAGTTCATTTGCCAGAAGCAGTGCTCTGCTTGTGCTAATCTCTCCTCCTGAAGTTCAGCTGACAAGGCTTGGCATGACCACAGTGACACTTGGATCAACCTTGGGAAAGGTGTTTTTGCACAAACGGTGCCCATGGCTAATAACTCAAGGATTCTGCCCTGGCTCTCAAATCTGATTTAGCTCAGGCTGACTTCATCTTCCTCCACCTCATAACTAGATTCTGAATGGCTTTTAAGATTAGAAGATACTTGCTCATTCTAGGTAAAAATCATCATGATTATTAGTATAAATTCATAAATTAAAACTCATATAAAACTCATTAAGATAGACTTACATAAAGTAGAATAATTTCTTGGTGCTCCACCTAAACATCAGTTTCATTTAACATTAAACTCAAAGTTATTCTAAATAACCTTTTGAAATTAAAAGATATGGATTTCTCCATTTAACTACATTAAGTTAAGAGTCATTTTGGCCTTGACAGCATGTACTTTCACCATCACTTCCTAATTGCCTCTCAGAACTAGCTTAAGGTCTTGCCTCCTACTAAAATTTATGTTCTATGGTACAAGTTGAATGCTGATGGATTATTTACTTGAACCTGTGGCAGCCAGCTTCCTCTTTCACCTTTTTAAGGATACAACATTTGTGGTGACTGTTTCATGAGCCCAGTGATCCTGGTGATTATGGCCGATCCTCCATAAACATTCTTTCCTTGATAACTGGCTTACTCCAAGTTCTTGCCTAACATAGCATCCTAATTTCATCTGAAATAGAAAATTAGCCTATGCTTTCTTTCTTAAGATATAGTTTTCTTAATAGTGAACTTGAACTCCACACCTTACACATCAAATACATTTCCTTTTGATTTGGAGTGGGCAAGAAAGATCACAAGACTTTGCTGTGTCTCAAGCTAAAAGATTCAGAGGCACAGCAATAGCTGCAGACAGATGACTGCCTGTAAGAACCGTCAGGAGTTTTCTTGTGCTGCTGTGGAACACTGCACCAGCGTTCAGGCCATTTAAGCTTTCGCTAGGCACCGTGCCGTTCCTCATGTTTCAGCACAGGGCTGTCAAACGAAGATGCTGGTACCCTTCTGTAAGCAAACCACGAGGATGGAGTTGTTCATTACACAAATGAACACCTGCAGACAATCTTAGAGCAGGAAAGTCTGCTTAAGAATAAAGTCCTTCGATGTGTATTGTACCCTTTTTAACCACCGTCCTGAAGTGAGGCCATGGCTTATTCTCATCAGAACGCATAAACCAAATCACAAGATTTGGCAGCAAGGAGGCACAAAAATGCATAATTTGGGGTGTAAACTGTATTATGCCATTTCTACTGTAGTGAAATGTTAACCAATGTGAACCAGCTCTAAAGAGGCTTAAGCCTTTGAATAGATGAGATGAAGATTTAAACCCTATATATGGAGAGTTACTTTTGTGGAAGATTTAACAGTGGTGTATTTCATCTTCATCTAGTGAGGTTTCAAGATAAGCTAAATGAAAAGGAAGGATATAAAATCTTATTCATATAAGTTTAAAGAAAGTGTAAGCATTATACTTAACACCACATAAGTTCATGTGGGCAAGGTTTTATACATTCATAAAGGAGTTTGCATTTAATCTGATTATATTGAATTAAAGATAAATTATAGTTAAACCTGTAGGGGGAAGAAGGAGAATCATGGAGAGTTTTCTGAGTAGTTTTAATTAATTTTCTAAATATGTTTACTTTGCAGTTCATAGAAAACTGATATTTCTATAGCTTCCCTCAGTGAAACAAGCCTTCATCAAGCTGTGATAAGTACTTCTCAACATTTAAGTATGTAGGAAATTTTATACTTTTAATAGTATGCACCAATTCTTTTTTTTTATTCTTGCAATGCATAGCAATCCAGAACTTACCCCTAAAATAACAACATACAGTCAGGAATTTCAGCTTGCTCAAAGCTCAGCTGGGAGGGATTTCCTGGGAAGCTTCCATGGAAGATGAAGGAGCTTGTGAGTGCTGGTAGTTTTACAAGAACACTCTCTTGGAAGCACAAAACCAGTTCATGTCCTTTAAAGGCAAAGGAAGTAGGTGGAGCAAGAGACCCTTTTGGCTTAAATGTGAGCTTCTGAGTCTGCTCAAAACCAAAGAGAAGAGTACCAGAAATGGAAAAACCAGGGCACTGCCAAGGTGTGCAGATGCAGTTAGAAAAGCAAAAGCTCAGCTCGAATTAAAATTGGCCGGAGATGTCAAAAACCACAGTGGGAACATAAACAACAACCATAAGGACAAGGAAATATTGTCCCACTGTGAAGTGGGAGAGGTGAATTCGTCACCTGCAATGCTGAAAAGGCAGAGATTCTCAACATATTCTTCACCAGCACTTTTGGGCCACAGGTCCAGGGAACAAAAATCCAGGTTTATGTAAGCACGGACCCACCGTCAGTGAAAGAGAGCTGGTCTGGGAACTATTACAAATAGATGGGTACTGACATTATGCACCCAAGGGTTTGAAGAGAGCTGGCTGATGTCATTGCAAGGACACTCTCCATAATCTTGGAGAAACTGTGAAGATCAGGACATCCCAGAAGACTGGAAGAAAAGCTGATGTCATCCCATCTACAAGAAGGGCTTAAAGGAGGATCCAGGAAATTACATGCCCATCAATCTTACTTCAGTCCCTGGGAAAGCTGTGGAAGGAATCCTCCTGGGGGCTATCACAAGTCAGATGAAGCACACGATTGGGAAAAGCCAGCAGGGATTCACCAAGGGCAAATTGTGCTTGACAAACCTGATGTCCTCCTACAACCTCCTGCTTGGTTGATGTGGGATGAGCAGTGGACATTGTCTACCTGGAGTTCTCCAAGGCTTTCAGTATGGATTCCGAGAGCACCCTCCTAAAGAAATGGATGTGTTAGGGTCTAGACAAATGGTCCATGCAGTGGGTGGGGAACTGGCTGACCAGCCACACCCAGAGGATGGTGGTAAATAGCTCTTTTTCAAACTGATGGCCTGTCACAAGTGGGGTCCCCCAGAGGTCTATATTGGGCCCAAGGCTGTTCAATATCTTCATAAAAGATCTGGATGATGGGATTAAGTGTACTCTGATGAAGTTTGCTGATAATACCAAACTGAGGGGGGAAGTGGACATTTTGGAAGAGAGAGCCACCCTGCAGGAAGATCTGGTCAGGCTGAAAGAGTGAGCTAACAAGAACCTTATGAAGTTCAACAAGGACAAGTATAATGTTTTGCACCTGGGAAAACACAATCCAGAAATGCAGCACAGGCGGGGATCTATCTGGCTGGGGAGCAGGTCTGTGGCAAGGCACCTGGGGGTTGTGTTGGACAAGCTCAATATGAGTGAGCAGGGTGGTGGTGCTGCAGCAGAGAAAGCCCATAGGCTGCTGGGCTTCATCAACAAGGGCATCACCAGCAGAGATCAAGATGGCATTATCCCACTCTGCTCAGCACATATCAGGCTATACCCGGAATTCAGTGTTCAGTTTTGGTCCCCACCTTGCAAAAAAGATGTGGACAGGCTGGAGAGGGTTCAGAGAAGGGCCACAAAGATGATCAGAGGGCTGGGAAGCCTGCCATAATGGGAAAGACTGAGAGAACTGGTTTTGTACAGCCTTGGGAAAAGAAGGCTTAGGGGAGACCTCACTGCCACATTCCAGTATTTAAAAGGTAGCTACAAAAAACATGGAAATTTTGTCCTGAAATTGGACAAAAGAGGACATTTTTTCACAATGAGAACAGTCAGACTGTGCTTTTGCCAAGAAAGGCTGGGCCAGGGTCCCTTCCAACCTGGTGCTATATGATTCTATGACGTCACCTTTTACTAGGATCAAACTGAGATCTTATACGTAACAATTACTTGGTCCTAGATAATGATGTCATTCACCGTAGATGACTGGTCTGTTTTTTAAAGAACATACCTGAAATTATTCTTCTTTATTAGAAATATGGTTCAATAAAACACCTTAAAGTAAGCTGCAGTAGAAAGAAAAATTTCCAACCAGAAAAATTATGTATAGGAAGAAAATTTCACACCCAAAATGGCAAAGTATTTTAAATGTTTCTCTTAAAACACTAAAAAAGATCAACACAAGTTTAATGATGTAGTCTCAAGCTTGCACACACAGGAAGTATGCTACCCATAAAATCAGGGGAAGTAGATTAGCAATCTAGAGACCAGATGGTTAGTATTTACTTGCTGACATAGCACCACCAAATGTTCCTAAATTTCTTTTTCAAATTTGCCTTTCACATTACATTATCAGCATAGGAACTGATCTTGCAAACATATATGTACAGAGTTCAATATATTTATTCGTTTGAGTAGTCCCATTGTCTTCAGAACATGAGACTGTTCACAGAACCAGGCTGTCAACTTTGGGTTACAGAGTTGTAAGCTATTTGCCTACACCAAATTGGGCAGACCGAGTCTGGAAAAATAATTTTTAAATCCTGTATACATTTTTTTCTCTTGGATTTGTACTTTGCAAAAGAGACAGAAGTTTATGAAGAAAATTATAAAAGACATTCCCTGTCCATAAATATATCGCCTGGCTTGGTGGGTAACTGTTAAACTTGGCAAGGCCTGAAATAAATTGAAATCTTAAAATGCTACTCCAATTTGAAGTCAAGAAGTAAAGAAAAAAAACAGTTACAAACTATTTTAATCAAAAAATTGTTAATATCAACATGAGAAAATGCTGTTTAATTATAATGGGATCCTCCTGCAAATTACTTAACCTCTCTAGTTTGTGAAACATATTTTTGTTTCCAAATATTTGTCCAGAGACTTATTTTTCTCTGGTGGGAAAAAAAATATCACTTTTTGCTGTACACTATTTATAACTTCTCTAAGTTATCTGTAGGAGCTGTCTATTCAAAATATCCAGAATTTCACTAGTGTTAGCTCTTCATCTCTGATATTTCTCCTTCGACATGATGCTTTTACTTCATTTTCGCTTTCTTGTCTCTTAAAATGTTGTGTTCCTTCTCACCCATCATTACTAGTTTTGTTTGAAGGCATTTACATTGCCCCTTTGCCCAACGTATATTTTCCCATCTTTCACCGCAATCTGCTTCTCCTCACTTGCTTGTGTGTTTCTCATTTGCCTCCTCGGGCTCCTTTTCCTTCTATTTTTGCATCACTTACAAAAGTCACCTGCCTCCAGGCAGTATATTTCCTCTGCTATTTAAGTTTTCCATTTGCACCATCTGTGTGTGTAATACAGGCCCTGCATTTAGTGAAAGTGGTATCGTACTGACTTAATCCCGTTACTGCCCTGAAAATAAGAAATTTATTTTCCTGTGCTTCAGTTTATTTGTTGATCACACTTCTAGAAGCCATGAGGAAGTTCCTTTAATGTCATAGTTACCATGATAAACTTCAATAACCCTTGATGTGCTCCCCTTGAACATTTATTACACTCAACTCCCTACTCATACAGACACAGAAGCAGTGTCTCTGCTTTGCAAAACCAGGAATTCTACCAAGCATTTTAATTCTAGGCAGGTCTTTCAAGTTATAATTAGTCTGAATACCTCAAACATTCAAATATCTACTCCTGCAGCTAACTGTCCCATAGAGACGAGGAAGCTGTGCCTACCTTAAATAAAAAAATCCCCAGAAAAAACCACTCAACTTTTTGTTCAAGTACATGTTCTGTCTTTACAGGAACAAATGAAACAGCAGCAACAAGAAACTATGAGTAGGTAGGGAATTTTCAACCTCTTGTCAAAAAGCATTAGAAAAATTCTATCATACATGAAACTAATAATATTTATCTACAGTAGGGCTGTGCTCACTCTCTAGGCAAAACCAGGGCTAAAACACAGATAATCTGCATTGATGGCAATAAAGCCTTTTTTCAGAGATGAGGTTTTAAAACTGAACTTCTAAATTTAACTACTAAAAATGATGTTTTATATAGAAAATAATCTCACAACCTCCAGAAAACACCAATTCTTTTAATGCCATTATGTAAGACAATGTCCGGAGTCTCATCTGGAATGCTGTATGTCATTCTGGTCATTCACCTCTAAAATGGATGAACTCAAAGAGCAAAATCAGCAAAACAGTCATCAAAATCCTACCTGATAAAAGAGTGTTATCCATCAGAAGAAGGGCTGCATCGGGGACAACAGCCGGCTCTCAAGAGTGAACACCACATAAAGCGGCCAAAGCAGTGCTGATAAAAGAAGAAATTGGTATAAATTGATCAAGAATAATCTCAGAAGAAATCTTCTAAATGGCAGCTTACCCGTCTGTAATGGATGCAATTCTGAGGACAAACCACCTAACTCATTTTAAGATACAGGTCCACACATTTACCAAAGGGATTATATGACATGGTTCCTTATGTTAGCTGGCAAGGAATACGTAGATTTCCTCCATTCCTGTGTTCCTATAGCTCTGGAGCTGTAACAACATGCAAGGAGAGGGGCTACCTACTCTATGGTACAAGGTTCAAATATGCTGCCATTGTTATTGCTCATTAATTGGATTTAATTGCTAAATGGTTCAAGTAGATAGCATCAGTAAATATTATTCATTCCTGTGGAGTCAGGGGAGAGTTTCTTTATATCTTACTCTAAACACATTAAAGTGTCAGGAAGCACTACAACATAGATACATCAGCTCACCTGAATCTGGGAAGGATCTATATTTGAAATGTATTAAACTATTTTGCAGAATCAAGACATTTGCCACTTTTCCAATCATGCAATTACTGTAGTAAAGGTGGACTGAAGGAAAGTTATTTTGTTTATACTTCAGCAGCCACCATCTTCTACAATTCCAGTTTTCTACTACATTTGCCTTATCCTGTTATTGTTAATTAAACTCTGCAGGAATGGGCCACATTTAGATATTTAATAACTCTTAATCTTCATACCTGCAGGATCTTCTAAGAAATATCTCCACGTATTATTAATCTGCTTGGTGAGTTATAACCTTTATCCTGTTCAGCAAGCATAATTAGAGATTAATTTGTTGTGTCTGGATTTTAAAATAGTTTAGCTTACCGTAGCACAGGCAACAACACATTAAATTACATCGGAGAACGCAAACAGCTTCGAAAGCAAACTTTCAAGAGGGGACATTATTGAACAGCAAGAATGAAAAATGGCCTGAGTTCCTAGTACTAACTAATTCTATAGTTTCTATACCTGAATCCAACCTTCACTCTTGCCTATACAATAAAAGCAGCAGAAATATGTTTTTCAAGGAGAACACAATAAGAAATGGTATAGAGGAAATTCAGCTGGGGAATTTTTGAATTCAAGGTTATGGTTATTTCAATGTCTTGTTTCACTGAAGAGCCAAACGCTTGCTGGTGCTTCATCTCCCAAGGCACAATCCTTTATTGCCTTCGGCTCCCTCGTGTGGCGCATCCCTGTCGATCTGCCTTACAGACCCCCCTTCAAACATCTAAATGCACACAGGAGCCATGCCAGCAGCAAATACTATTGCTGAGGTGTTGAATGTTCTTCTTGACAGCCATCTCTACGTTTTGGCCATCAGCATAGGAGATCTTTACACTGCAATTATTCATTGTAAACCTCTGACCATGGTTATCGCTTCCAGTATTTTTTGCTGTCCCAAAGCAAACAATCTGCCCAGCAATAATAAGTTTGTTCTTTTTTTTTTATTTCATTTTATAGACATTATATATGTATATACACACAGTACAATATTTTTTCTTTTGTGATAGAGAATAAATGAGAGTTTTCATTGCTGGTTGTTTAAGTCAACAGATTCCAGTTAATAATGAAAAAAATTAAACAATATCAAAAGCAACTTCAAGTATCTTCTATACATTTTAGTATTCAGTATATAGTAAGGTGGTTTGGGGGGTTTCTTTTTATATCAAAAAGTGTATTTTAATAGATTATTTTTACCCTAATACTTTAGAGTACTATTCATTATCAGGCATGGAGTTTAAAAGGATGTATCTCATGGTCCCAATTAGCTCTTCACAAAAGCCATAGGTCACTTATACGATCAGGCATATATTTCAAAACAGGGTTTAATCATCAGCAAAGTCAAGGTGCAATTACCATGTTTAGAAATGCAGTTTCATTCTCCTAAAACTGATCAAGCTGTAGTCTTTGATATGAAGCAATACACAACACCACTGTTTGCAAAACAATACCTGACCTAGGCATAAATAGTACTTCTTTTCCCGAGCTATTCATCCCTTAACCTTTCCGTATAAAAATAATTCAACTTAGGCATATATTGCACTAATTTTGTCATACTGGATAGCTCTCGCCCTGCATTACCTCTTCTTTTGCTTAACTAAGATTACACTAGGGTTTTAATTTCCATGGAAAACCTGGGAATAGAGCAACAGACACACATATGGTGTGCAATAAAGGATTATCTATAGGAGCAATAGTAATCTCAGAGGCATTCACAAAGGAAACTACACATTAGATTTGGAGATCATTTTCTCCAGTAGATTCATCATTCTCTCTTGTAACTGTAAGCTCTGAACTTGAATGATGTTTTGCTGATCCAGAATCCTGCGCACTTCTCTGCAGGTTTCTTCCATAGCTCTACTCAATTTCTTCTGTTCTTCCAACATGGCTTCCATTAATTTTAGCTTCTTCTTTTGGAAGCTGCAGTTTTGCATTTTTCTTTTCTTAACTGGTCTTTCTTCAGCTCTGAAATGTGAATATTTGTTAACAATTAAACTCATATTTATATTAAAAAAAAAAAAAGAACCTAAAATTCTATAGCACATTCTTGGCCAAGCTACAACCTAGTCATATTTTTAGACTCCTGTGTTCTCCAATAAATTCCCTCAAAAGTTCATGCCAAAACATAAGTATTTACTGTATTACTGCATGGTGTTACAGATTATAAAAAGTTTTTACATCTCTTTGTTTTTAATAAGAACTTTCCCTGCAGAATACCAGGCTTTTTTTTCTTTCTTAAGCTTGACATTTCTTATATATTGAAATTATACACTGTATTGGGAGAGGCATTTGGCTTATTTGGCCATTGAAACTCCAATTTTAAAGCTGCAATAACTATCCCGTCAAAAAAAAGTGCTACATGGTTACATGTGGTGGTAACTCACAGATTGTTTTCTAAAGCATTGCATCAATAAGGCTGGTCCCAATACAGAATATTAGTCTTGGAATTTGCCCTTGCACCAAGATACAGCAGTTGCACTGACCACTCTTTTTTTATATTTCATCACAAAACATTATAAACAACAAAAAAGTTGGAAAAGGTGGAAAAAGACCTGGGGGTGCTGGTTGACAGCCAGCTCAACATGAGCTGGCAGTGTGCCCGGGTGGCCAAGGCCAGTGGCCTCCTGGCTTGGATCAGCAATATTGTGGCCAGAAAGACCAGGGCAGTGATTGTCCCCCTGTACTCGGCCCTGCTGAGGCACTTCAAATTCTGGGATCAATTTTGGGCCCCTCATGATAAGAAAGACATTGAGGTGCTGGAGTGTGTCCAGAGCAGGTCAATAGAGCTGGGGAAGGGTCTGGAGCACGAGTCTTATGAGGAGCAGCTGAGGGAGCTGAGGGTGCAGAACATCAGATGGTTGAATCCAAGTCTGTCTATGTGCCCAGTCATGTTGCTATTCCTGTAGCAGAATGTCTCTAACTCTCTCTCAGGATATGGAAGTTAGACAAGCTCGTATCAAACTGCACATCCTCATCTGAAATATGTAGAACTGCCATGTGCGATTTGGGGCATATTTTAAGAATCTCATCTATGCTGTATCAGTCTGAGTTTCTGTTTTGAAAGAGAGATAATAATGGCCAGTCTTCGCGAACGAAGATCCGGGGAAGGTCTTTACACCTTCGAGCCTGCGCATTGGATTTTTTA